>JASWHV010000019.1:29625297-30135843 GCA_030760725.1 Neostapfia colusana | reverse complement strand
AATAAGAGTTTAGTAACTAATACTTGTTTCAAACTTCCATTTCTAGTTGAAAGTTAATTCATGAATCATTTCTTTATACGGAAGAGGTTATTAAGTGCAGTACGGTGTCGATGCACCGTAAGAACATGTCGGTACTACGTTGCCGCACCAAAGAAAATCCTACGCCGGATCATACCGGCATATACGTATTATTAGTGGCACTAAGACGGTCTATCGCACACGTGTACTACACGGGATACGTACATGGTTAGTACCTGCAGAAGAACACGCAATAGTGGTGCACTCAAAGGTTGTTTCATTTCAGGCAGTACCATAATTGAAAGTAAATACAAACGCCCGTATCATTGCCATACGGCCGTCCTTGAGTTAAGTCACGTCTCAAGGTACGAGATCGTGTTTCAACACCACACGATGGGGAACCCGAGTAGATCATGAATGGGTCGTCACGGTTGGGAATGTTATCAACCCAACGGATACCACCTACTGCCCTGCAGGGCATGCCGATGGCAAGCGCTGCGTATGTCCTCCTAGGCTATTTCCAGACGAACACACTCTCGCGTTACTGACCACGCGATGGGGTCTCCACTTACTTGCCTAATGCACGCTAGGGATCAGCATTTCATATGAACTCAGGAACATGAAGAGTGCAAGAGTTTCATATTAATGTCTCACACCAAGCTGTGAGATCTTTTCCTGAACCACATTCCTCGTCAGGGGAGCTAACCGAAATTGAACCGCTTCTGATGGCGTTCCTTACCATGTTTACCTGAGCGTAGGTGCGTCGTTACATAATGAAAATTCAGAATTAAAACACATATGTTAGTCTTGCCACTTTATGTAACTACACTACTATAGTCCTTATGTGGGCCTAATATCGTTTCCTCACCGTATCCTAAGTTTTTGTCGTAATACGATCCTTACTCCGTGTGCTATTACCAATGCGGCTCTGATACCACGCTGAGAGGGCCCGACCTCCATCACGAGGTCGTGCCGCCTCACCCGGGAATCGCATTGGGTGGTGCCGTGTTATGCGGCACCGAACAGCACACATATAAGAAACAATGTTTTACATAAATCAAAAGCGGAAGCTTACAAATTGTTCTTGGTAAATAATTACCATAAAATAGCTACAGCGGAAGTATATAACAGCTCACGTCGAGTATCTACGAAGCACTCGAGAAGATGTCCAGCCTGCAGACTTCTCTCGCTAGCAACACGAAGACATGGCAGCGGCTAGGTTCTCCAAGTGTGTCATGACTCGGAAGTTCCCGAGTCTCACCGGACAACCTTCTTTATAGCGTTGATGTTTACCTGCAAAACTACTTATATAGCAAGAGTGAGCGTCTCCTATAGCATGTAACTCTACATGAGGGAATCTTAAGACCTAATCCTGTAATTTGCGAAAAGACTCGCCTACGATTTCATCCTTAACTTTCAGATTTTTAGCCATTATAGTTGTGACCTTGCGCCCAGCAACATTGGAACTCCACAATCAAACAAGAAACGCTTCATTCCAATGTTACTTGTCCCAAGGTGAAAAATAACTTTAGTTTGCTCTATCTCTACTTCAAACAAGGTTTTCATGCAATTTCCAATTATCATAACAGCATTTAAAACTTTGCAAACGATTTCCACACAACTTGATTACTACGTCACAGCGCAGTGAGCAACCGGTACTCATATCCACGAGGGACGGTGAATCGAATCAAACACTACCCGGATAACTCGACACATACGCCCACCTCTGAAGACCCAACTCTGGCGTCCTTCATTACGTCGTATGTGGCAACCTTTCTCAGGCCACTAAACTGTAGAACCGGTCGCGCCGTCTCGGGCTCATAGGTCTAACGAGATGATGTGGTATGCCTCTACAATCTAGTGAACCTGGTACATCGGTTTCCTGGTTCCCATATATCAGTAAGCATCTGGTACACAACTCAATACTTGCTCCCAGGGCTGCATACGCTTCGGTCCTTGACCAACACGGGCAGAGCTACTCGACCAAGACCTCGTCTTGTCGCTGCCTAACCTCTCTGTCCGGTCTCATCTTTAGAAACGTAACTTTAGTTTGCTTCCTTCCCCAACCATACTTATGATACTCTGAACTATAGCTCGCGAGTAGATTCCAACTACTCGTCTTCTACCGGATGCCCTAGTCTATTTAGCATGGCCTTATTCTATAGCGATGACACAAGTCTACCCTTGACCTCAGGGTTCATTTTTGGTTATGCAAGTGGGATATAAAACATCCTTGACCTAATGCACATGCAAACTTTGACCCATAGTAGTGAACAAAGTAAAAACTTTAGAAAACAAGTTAAATGCAAACCGGGGCTTGCCTTGGTTTTGCAGGTGACTAAAGTCAGATAAGATGAAGTTAGTTGCTGATGATGACTGGAATCTTAATCACTGGCCTTCCTGCTCCTTGATCCAAGCTTCACCTTTCCTCCACTCTTCCACGTTTAAGCACTATACGTTATGAACATGCATATATATTTAATTGTAAAACATTTGCTAACAAGTGCTAAGGACAAGTTCAAAACTGGAACTCTGTTTAAGAATTTAAAGTGACACTGGTGCTAGTGGTTTGGGTTAGTGTTTAAGTACTAGGATCAAGTGATGAGTGGGGTTTCATCACTTGGGTGGGGATTAGCTAATGAGGTTGAACAGGACATAATGATCCAGGGCTCCAATGGAGCCGGAAATTTTCTTGTAAGTTCTTTGTCACAAGAAGGCTCTCTGGACCAAAATTCAGAATAATGTACTAATTAGATCACCCAGAACAATTCCCTAAGCATTTAGCCCAACAGGAAATAATTCTGAATAAATTTGCCCTTTCATGCAAATTATGTTAACTATAATTTCATACATAGCTCAGGGAGTATGCATGAATGTTCCTAGGATTTTTGGAGCTAAGGAATGCCCTGAACTGAATTTCCATGTTTTGGAAATTTCCTGAAAATGTTTCTGTATTCATTTGAATACAGAAACTTAAAATCAGAATTACCCAAACTAGATCAACTCCAAATGAGCTGAAACATTTACAGGAGTATCCTAATATCCTAATGAATATCCTGGCAAAATTTGGGGATATTTGGATGAACCAAACTCCCTCAAAATTCTTTTGCTAAAAAGATTTAAAGAATTCTCCAGAATTTCCTATTACTTTTCATACAAATGGGTTGCATATTTGGATAGAGTTTTTCATCCTGAATCCAAATTTGAATCACTAAATTTGGAGCTTCCTAGCAAAAGTTATGAGGTTCTAAAATTTGAACTAAATCTGGAATTCAAATAATTCGGGAAATATTTAAACTCTGACAGTGGCCCCATCCCCACGTGTCAGCTGCTGAATTCCGGCCACACGGGGCCACAGACCCGTCCCCCCGTTTTCACAGACCGATCCGAGGCCACAGAAAATCTCACTCCCTCGCACCAGAGACTGACGCGTGGGCCAGCCCCGTCTTCGTCTTCCTCCGGCTCCCGCGTGACCCCGCCGCCGGGCTCGCCGGAGACCTCGCCGGGAAGGGGTTCCGGTCCTCGGAACTCATTGATTTTTGCCGCCACTGCATATTTTCGCACGAGGAACACGTTGCCGGCCTTACCTCCGATCGAAGATGGCCGGAACCCTAGGCGCGACGGTGACAGTGGCTTCGGCAACTTTGGCGACGTTGCTAGGGCGCTGTACTGCCACAACCTTGCTCCGGTTAGCTCCTACAGCATCGCCACGACCTAGGGAGCAATGTTCCGGGTTCTGATCTCGCGAGAAACCTCGGTAACTAGGAGCTCACCGTGCGACCTAGGTGGATTTCGGTGAAAACTCGAAAAACCCGAAGTACCAAAGGTTTCCTCGACGGTTCTCTCTAGTTCTTGATCCCACGTGCCCGCACGGGTGTCTACAGCTGAGTTTCTAAGCCTGGTGATGAGTGGTGCACCGTGTTGCCCGAATTTCCCGGTTTTCTGCATGCGGTTCATATTGCACGTCCACGGGAAAAACCAAATTCCGGCGAGCACGGCCGGTGACAAGCTACCAGCGCGTCTGTGGAGCAAAAAGGGTTACAGGCGCACCTTTTTTGCTTTTGCAGCACGACGGGAGGTGCTCTGTGGTGCCCGGGCGACGGATTTTTGCAACGGCGGCTTCGCCCGGTGCCGTGGAGAGAAAATGAGCTCGACGCCGGGGTTCCCGTGGGTTTAGCACCGGTTCCTTGCGTCGGTCACGTTCAGGGAGGTCTGGCGACGCTGTGGAGACGTTCAGCGCAGTGTGTAGCATCGTGGAGCAGCCGGCCGATGTTGAACTGCTCAGGTGCACGCCGCCGGAGGAAAAAGTCGCTCGGGGAGGCAGTATTCGAGTGAGAGAGGGCGCTGTCGCTGCGAGGGCCGTATAACCGATGCTGTGGTCGGCAGGGACGATAGAATCAATCTCAACCGAGGCAGTTCCTTCATGGAGACAGCCGGGAAGCCACGGGTGCGCACGCGCTGTCGCCGCTGTGCTGCTGTCGCACGCTCGGCAGAGGAGAAACAGAGACCGTGCTCCCTCTCACAGACAATTGGGCCCAACTGAACAGAAGACTTAAGGAGCAAGTCTATATGGCTCAATGGCAAGTGGGTCCACCCCTGCTCCTCCCAAAAGATCTTCTAAACTTTGGCACAAAGCAAATTTAAATCCTGAAGAGTTCAGATTCAAAAGCTGTTTGGGAATTTTGACCTGGTGTTCTTCCGTTCAAATTTGAATTTAATTTTTTAAGGAAATTCATAAGCCCCCTTGCTACTCATACCAATGCACCTCAAAATTTCCTCATTATTTGGCTACCTCATAATTTGGATCTGAGGAATTCAAATATGTCCTCTGATCTTTGAGTTGGTCACTGCAAATGCCACCTCTTGAACAACAGTTTGAATTTTCCTTTTTGAAAATGGCCCTCTTATCTTTGGAGTGAGCCTTTTAGTTCAAACTGAATTCAGGTTTTATTGCACATGCCAACACTTTCATGAGTAACACAAAAGTTTTTGTAAGTCCCATTTCTTGTATATAAACTCAACTTTATTCATAGCTTAAGTTTTCTATTTACATGTTTTGGGACTTTTACACTTCCGACGCTCGTCGTCGCTGGAGCTGGAGCCCTCGTGGTCGTGCACCACCTTTACGGCGCGCTGGGGCTCCTGGAACTCCATCTGCTGGTCGACGTTGTCGCGGGCATCGACCTTCTGCTTGCCCTCCCTCTGACGGAAGGGAGGGGTGTCTACACGCAGTTGCTTCACCTTGCGGAAGCGTTCCATGAGCTTCTGAATCTCTCGGCACTCAGCAGCAGTATGGCTGCTGGTGTTGTGCACGGGGCACGGCTCGCCTTGGTCACCGTCTGAGGCTGGTGACTGTCACGGCCTCTTTTCAGGGCGTGGCCCCCGAGCTCCACTGGGTGCTGCTGCTGCAGCAACGGGAGCCGCGGTCGGTGGCTTCATCTTGCCACCGCCCCTGTTCTTGATCTTCTTGCTGCTTCCATGGGAAGCAGCACCAGATCCGGGCTGTCCTCCGGCTTCGGAGGCTGCCTGTGAGTGCCAGTTGCGCCCTTCTGCTGCCCTGGCGCACTTGTCCACCAGGATGAAGAGCTACAAGACGTCACACACTTCTATGGTCGCGAGCTTCTCGAGCATCTTCTTGTCCCTAACACCCTGTCGGACACCACCACCACAGAAGAATTTTGGATATGTGTGATGGTGTTCCGCACCTGGGAGAACCGCTGGATGAAGGAGCGTAGCGTCTCTCCAGGTTGTTGTTGGATGGCATGGAGATCCAGCTCCGTGCCAGGTCGGGTGTAGGAGCTGCCGAAGTTTGCAGTAAACTGCCGGCAGAGCTCTCCCCAGGAGGTTATGGAACCCTGGGGGAGATTTATGAGCCAAGACCGAGCTGGGCTGGTCAAGGCGACAGGGAAGTAGTTGGCCATGACGGCCTCATCCCCTCCTGCAGCAAGGATGGCGGTGGAGTAGATCTGGAGGAACTCCGCCGGGTTGGCGCTGCCATCGTATTTCTCGGGCAGGTGCGGCTGGAACTTGCGCGGCCACTTCGCGAAGCAAAGGTGTGGCGCAAGGGCCGCACATCCTGCTCCTGTTGCTGCAGGTGTTGGTGCCGCGAACGCTTGGTTCGCTGCCGGCATCGTGTACCCCGGTATGGGCATGGCTGCGCCATAGACCGGGGGCACCATTTGCAGGGCATATGGCTGAGGCATATGCTGTGTGGCGTATGCCTAGGGCAGAGATTACGTAGCGAACGTCTGCGGCCCAGGCTGGGTCAAGGCGGTAGACATGCTGTCGCCAGCCTCTTGGTTGCGACGCCTTTCTCGCCGTCGCTCGATGGCCACACGGGCATCTTCGCCCAGGTGACGTCGTTCCAGCTCCGACCTCAGGTCCGCCGATGGGAGCCTGGTGGAGCGGGAGTCTGCCGTCTGCCCATCAACCGCTGGCGTGCACGACAGCGACACAGCCGGTTGACTGGGACGTCGTCCCCGCTGACGCTGAGGGTTGGCGGCGGCGACAGCAAGACGATCTACATCGCGAATCCACTGCTGGGTCGCTGCTTAAGGCGCGTCCCCAGCAGGTGGATTGTGCAGTAGCGCTCGTGCTGCAGCTAGTGCGCTCCCATGAGAGACACTTGGCGCTGCAGCAGATCTTGGGCTTGCTGGAGTCCGTGCTGCCGGAGTCGGCTGCTGACTTCCAGCTTGCCCCGACACACTCCGTCCTGAGTGTGTCGAGACGTAGTCCCCGCTGGTCACCGTTCGTCGGGAACGTGGGCGAGGAGAGCTTGCCGCTGAAGGAATCTTCGTCATCTTTGTAAGGGCCTCAGTTTTTGACACACATTTGCAGTGTTCATCACCACACCACACACCTCATTTGAGGAAGGATCATGAACACAAATGAAGAGCAAGTAACAATTATCAACATGCTCATTAGAAAACAAACTCACATATTGCAAAAATGGTATTTCCCATATGTGATATAGATGGGCTGGACATATGAAAACTCCCACACTTTACTAAGGATGTCCATGCCAAGTTTCACCCAAATTCAAAACCCTTTTGAGGTCATTTTGGGTGTAGATAGAAAGAGGGCAGTTTGAAACCACATTCAAATTCAAACTGTTTTTATCCCCTGAATTTAAAAGTGGGAGGCATATTCTTATTCAGCATATTTTTGTGAGCGCACACACCAATTTTCACTCCATTTGGAGTTGATCTTGACATGAGCTAAGTGGGACGAATTCAAACTTTATTTGAATTCAGAACTGAACTTGTGCTGGAATTCACTCAAACCAAACCCAATTTGAATCCTATTCAATTCGAATGGCTCAAGGGTGAATAATTTGAATCACCAGGGGTATTATGGGGCTCACTGTTCACTACAGTGATTGGGAGTAAATTTCAGAGGTTCAAACCCCGGGTGGGACCCACATGTCATAAAGGGAAGAAGGAGAAACATGCAACCAAAGTCAGAGTCTCGGTGGGAAATTCCACCGAGCAGCTGTCAGCTGTGCCACCGAGCAGCCACCGGCGCCACCAGCTGCTTCCCTCTTCGCGCGCTGGCGCCCAGGGCGGCTTGCTCGCGCCCGCATGCGACCAGCACCGCCTCCACTGAGCAGGAGTCGGCCGGCTTTATCTTCTCGCGGGCAGACCCGAGCAGCGGCATTGTCTCTCGCCGCAGCTGTCTGCTCAATCGGGAAAATCAGCAAAACCATCCCTCCTTCGTCCTTGAGCTGCTAGACAGCCACCTGAGGTCGCACTTCACCTTCCCAACACCAGAAACCCCGAGTTCCAACCTCCTTTGCCCAAGAGCGATCGCCACCGCGGCGACCTAGCCTCAGCCGAGAGTCGGGCGCCCGTGGACAGCGTTCCACAGGCGTATACACAGTCCAGCAAGAGAGGCAAAAGGAGCGCGCGACCACCGTTCTGCTCTCCTCCAAGTTTGGAAGCCAACCGTGAAGAATCCGCAGAGAATTTCCAGTTTTTGCTCCGGCGACCGTAAACCGAGCTTCCGGTACGGTTTCTTTAAATTCTTGCTCTATGATCTTTCGGAGGTCATCAAATCTTGCACATAGACGCTGGACTAGCCGGTGATCAAGTTCTTTTATGCATCCGTAACGTGAAACTGTCTAGGAGTGACAAATTTCGAGCTCGATCGAGGGCGGTCATGGCGGGCACGATCGGTCACACGGTGCCGACCCACTTACCGCCATCCCTGAAACCTTTTGACACCTTGTCGAGCTTCCTAGTGGTACACTGATGCTGTAGGGCCGTTTGTTCAAGGTGTTGGCGGGTTTAGAAACCACGGTCGACGGTGCCGAACCTCAACCAAGGTCGTGGCACGTCGCCGAGCTATTTCCGGTCACCCCCAGCCCGACCTGACACCACCGACGTGTTCCTCGACGTCGACAACCCCCTGGCGGCGAGTTTCAGACCATGGGAGGTCCGGCAGCGGCGAGCCGGCGAGCCCCGAGTCTGCTCCGGCGAGGTCGGCGGCGCGGGCGCGAGAGAATGGCGGGAGGAAGAAGAAGCCGGCTGGCCCACGTGTCAGCGGCTGAAGAATTTAAATCGGGATCGGGTGTGGCCGGGGATCGGCTGTGCTGGCGCGCAAATACCCTGCGATCTCCGGTGTGCCGGACACCTCCACGCTCGACACGTGTGGTATCTCCGGTGTGCCGGACACCTCCACGATCGGCACGTGTCCCACGGCCCCGAGAGTTTAAACTTTTCCCCGATTTTCAGAATTCATCCAAACTTCAAGTCCTCATAACTTTGGCTAGAAAGCTCCAAATTGAGTGAACCAAATTTTGCTGGATTCAGCTCTCCGAGTACTTTCCAGTAAATCCAGTTTCACTTCATGAAAACCCTTAATTCTCCAGAATTAATTCCTCAAAAATTTAAACTGTTAGGAATTTTAACTGGAGAATCCTTTGGAGGAAAATCCTGAAATTTTGCTGGGATGTTCACCAAAATATCCCTGAACTACTATAAAAATTTCAGATCCATTTGAGCTCATTAGATCCACCTAACGGTGTGATTAGTGAAACTGTTCCAGAGAAAATAGAAAATGTTCAGAAACATTTTCTAAATTTTCTCTGAAATTGTTTAGCTCATATCTTTAGCTAGGAACCTTCAAATTAAGTGAGACCAACTCCATTAGAACCCTCTGAAAATCTAGTTTTCAGAAAGTCATAGTTGGCTTCATGAAAATTCCTAGAACACCCTAAGAGTTCCAATTAAGGTCAAGGACATAATTAATTGTGGAGGGCTCAAATGAGCTTTGCTGCAAATAAAACTTGACCAATTCTTTGTTTAGGTTGTAACCAAGCCACAATAAAAGTTTCACAGTCATTAGGTCTGTCTAGCAAAAGTTATAGACTTCACAACTTCAAACCTATTACAAATGCATTAAATTAATACATGTATTGTTTCTATCATGTAGTCGCTAAGGTCAAGGAGGAACCCAAAGTCCTAGACTTCGTAACTCCGCAGGAGCAGCTAGCCTACGACCAAGAGCAGCAAGGCAAGCTCCGGTTTGCATTAACCTTTTTACAAATTTTTATTGTTTTGAGCACATACTTGTTTCCTTTGTTCTGTGCATTAGAGTCTTGTTTGGAAATCCAGCTGCATAGCCCAGAAAACCACGGGTTGGGTTAGGATTGCAAACCCCGTTAGCTACTGCATTGCTAGGATAGCGTAGGATTCGGTACAAGTCGAGTAGTTGGAACTACTCGCGAGAATAGGCTAGAGGCACATTGCTCGGGTAGAGATAGCACATGATACACATGGCAAGAAAATGAGACCGAGCGGAGAGTAAGGGCAGCAGGACTTTGGGGCCTGTGTGCTGTAGCTCCGCTTGTGTCGATTGAGGACCGAGCCGTGTGCGGGCCTGTTGAACAAGCTAGAACAGTACCGAAGACCTACCGGCTATATGGGAACCGGGAAACTGATGTAACTCGGGTAGCTGGGTATTGAGGCATTGCCCGTCGTTCAGAGGGTAGGTTGAGAGCTCGAGGTGTAAATCGGCTGGCGGCACAGAGATGCGCGTGCAGCATGCAGAGACCTCTTGCTCGGGACGATGGGACCGGTTCAATATTTGGCTGACGGGTGAAAGGTAGTTGCGTACGGCGTCCGTGATGGTTGTTGTAGGCAACATCGAGTACGGGCGTACGTGACAGGTTGTTCGGGTAACCCTGCAGGTGTAAATCGATTATAATCGCCGTCCCTCGCGGTCAGTGAGTACCACTTGTTCACTGTACCGTGACGTAGAAAGAACAGGCTAGTTACATGTTAAAATGTTGCTGATTGAAAGCTGGACATTGATTGTTAATGATATGGTGTAGCTTAGAGCTAACTAAAGTTCTTTTCAACTTTGGGCAAAGTACATGAGAGAAATGCGTTTCTTGTTTGATTGCGGCTCTCTCATGTGCCTTAGCGTAAGGTTCTCCACAACCTGCTGCTAAAACTTGAAAGTAAGGTTCTACTAATTAGGCGAGTCCTTGCAACTGGTTTTTACCTCATGTAACCCATTACCCTCATGTAGAAGTTCCATGTTTAGGTGAGACGGGTCAGACTTGCTGAGCCTTCGTGCTCACTGCTTGTGTTTGAAGCTTTTGCAGGGTTCTATGAGGAAGGGACTCCCGAAGAGGAGACGGAACCCCAGGAGGGGAACCCCGTCGAGTGGGAGTCGTGCACGCCGCAGAGTTAGTGTGCGTGTGTGCTAGCAAGGACACGTTCGAGGGCTGACCGTGCACTTGATGCTTAGTCTACGCCCGCGAGTGTAGACTGAACTTATTTTGATGTAAACATGTTCATAAACTTGTTTATGTAATAAAATTTCCGCTTCCGCTTTGTACCTTTGACGTGTGTTATCCGGTGCTGTGCAACGCAGCACCCCTCAGCGTGATCCTGGCTCGACAGGACCAATGGGGTCGTGTCAGCGTGGTATCAGAGCTCGTTTGAGGTTTAACACAGTACAAAGGTCTTCTTTTTCAAAAATCCAGTGAGGAACGAGTTAGTAGCCCGTATAAGGATGTTATTAGTATATAGAAAGTGGCTTGTTAACCTATTTGTTATGTCGGAAAATCGTGCATCTCGGGACGTTCATGTCTTGGGGGGTGCACGTAAGCGCTGTCCACCAGTGCGCACAAGCTGAAGGGTGGAGCCCCACGGGTGGCAGGTAACCCGACCCGCTTTAGTATCCTCTACGACTCTTCATGTCGTTTGGGGTATTTGAGCAACGTCTGTCCCTGGCGTGCGTGGTGCAACATGGGAGACCCCGTCACGTGGTTTGAGACGTGAACACGTAACTCAAGGCGTGTTTGGCTTGAGAACATCCGGGCGACTGATGACGGCCGGGTGTACGAACTGTATGGATTCCGGGCTCGGTGTGCAGCCGAGTCTGACGATTGATTGAGTTTCTGCAGGTAGCCTGACAACGAAACGGTAGACGTGTAGCATCCGTGTGCGAGTGACGAGTAGTGCCACTGAACTAACGAAGCCGGCTAAGCCCGGTATAGGTTTTTCCTTGTGAGGACGTAGTACCGACATAATCTGGTGACGCATCGACGTCACACCCAACTAAATGAACAACTTCATTTAAAACTTGAAGGTTTTGATCTAAAGTAGTAAAACTTGAGGTAACTCCTTTCCTTGAACAGGATATTCAAAGTTAACAAGTTTTCAACTTATAGGATGTTAAGGACAGAGCACTCTGTTTTCAGTTGAATCAAGGCTGAAGTTAATCAGAGGTTAGAGGTTGAGTTCTTTCGAGGTTGGGGTCATATGATACATTTCTGGAAAGCGTTGGAAGAGCTTTACAACTCTTCTGTTGAGGTCCATAGGTGTTTTCATCCCTTAACCACTCGAAAAATACAGTAGAGTTGAAACTGTCCAGAAAACAGGACAGAGCAAAGACTCTCTGTAAACTCTCGGTAAATTAAGCATAACTTCCTGCTTGAAAATCCAAAAATAGAAAATGAGGTAGTTCTGGAAATCTTATGAGATGGGTTACAACTTTGTAACAGAAAGTTTTGTCATATTAGGAACAGAAGTAACTGGGATTCTTGGATCAAATCAGTACCTAAGGCAGGGAGGTGCTGTCCAATTGTTTCCAGAAATTCTGTTAACTTTGACATCTCATAACCTTTGAACCAGGACAGATATTAGTCCAAGAAAATACTGGCTGGAAAGCTATTGATGTTAGCTTCAACTTTGATGTTGAGCTCCAGGACGGGTTTTGCTTTTAACCTGGCCTAAATCAGGTTGAAATGGAAACTGGTCAAGGCTGTCATGGGAACAGCAGATCAGCAGTCAAATTTGTTTAAAAATTTGAACTATGTTTCCAAGTGTTATGGGTTCAATGACATATCTTATGTTATAACTCAATGGTTTACTGTTTAAATAAATATTTGACATTTCTCAAATATATTTTTACAGATGGCAGCAGATAAACAGTTGGAGAACGGGTGGGTAGGTTCCCACTGTTCTGACCGTAGCGGCTACCCGGAAGCATTGTGGCAAATGCTCCAATATTTCGGGTACAACCAGATGCCGCAATACTTCGCCAAGGAAGAAGGCGAAGAGGGGAACAAGACGTGGACGATCCATGTCGAGGTTCCCGCGGGACCTACGCCACCCGGTTGGGTGCCATTCACCGTCACGGTGAGAGGAAGACAACCGGAAGGGATGTGGCAAGTGGCAGCCCGTGACACTATGTCACGTTTCTGCCAACTACACGTGCAGGCTATGGAGGGCACTCCATACGCACTCGTTCCGGTGGAGGGACGAGCTCAGCATGTGTGGGAAGAGAGGTACCTGGAGGCAACAGACCCGAGTTGCCCAAGGTACAACCCCGCGGAGGCAAATCTCAGCCTCCAAATGAGGGCGGGAAACGCTGTGATGGACAGCCAAGCTGTTCATACGGAGCATCTCGCCACCAAGCTCAAGGAGAGCACAAGCCGTGGAGATCATTTCGAGAGTGCTCACAACGCACTCCGCAATGTGCTCCTTCCGACGATTAAGCAACTGAATGAACAACACAATCAGTTGCGTCGTCTGAAGAAGGCAAAGAAGAAGAGCCGTGTTGACATCACGGCGTTGCAAGAGCTGGTGCAGACCCTAACCCAGCAGAATGAGGACCTTGCTCAAGAGCGGGACGACGCTATCGAGGAAGGCCAAGGCTGGGAAGAGGACTACAACCAAGCTATGGACGAGATGCATGCTTTGCAGGACCTCGTGCCCCCGGTGTTAGGCGTACCGGTAGTCTTGGGTCTTCCAGCAATGGGAGAACCCGGGATGGGAGAAGAGGTGGTAGACCCAGAGCCACCAGCAGAGGTACCGGAGGAGGACGACCCACAGGAGGTCGAGTTCTACTCCGAGTAGGGGGTTACGGTTGCCAAGTAGGGCAGCTAGGGTAGCGTAACCCAACTTTTGTAATCGGTGACATGCCGTGTAGGCAGTAGCGTATATATAGGTAGTGACGACATGAGCACGACTTCTCGGAGATCCGAGAATAATGTATCTTCTATAAAGTTTCTGCTTTATCAATATATGTGAATGTTGTGCAAATTAATCATGTGTCACTTCAATACATACTGTTGCGTATGGAATTTTAAGTAAGACATGTGCTAATTGCTGCTGTTTTGAATTTCAGAATGACGCGTACTCGTGCCAACCCTGACGTTGGGGGTACCAGTCAAGGGGGAGAGACCTCCCAACCACCTCCCGAGGACTCCTCGGGACAACAACAGCCACAGCAGCGACAGCAACAGCAAACACCGCCACCGCCACTGCCAACGGTTACATTGGCCGACATTGTTGCGGCAATGGCGGGCTCGCATCAGCAGCACACAGAGTTGCTGCAGACTCTCATCGCCAATACGTCTCGCCCAGAGAGACGTCAAGATCGTGAGGAGCGCCAACAGAGCTCCTACTCCGACTTCCTGGCTACTCATCCCCCGGTATTCTCAAGGGCGGATGAACCACTTGACGCGGACAACTGGCTCCGCGCCAGATGAAGTTCGGGCTGCTCCAAATTAGCGAGCAGCGCAAGACTCAGTTCGCGGTCCAGCAGCTCCAAGGATCCGCGAGCGCGTGGTGGGCCAACTTTTGTGCTTCACAGCCCACCGACCGAGTGATGACCTGGACGGAGTTCCGGACGGCCTTCAGGGCCTATCATATA
The DNA here is from genome assembly GCA_030760725.1 of Neostapfia colusana. Lineage (NCBI taxonomy): Eukaryota > Viridiplantae > Streptophyta > Magnoliopsida > Poales > Poaceae > Neostapfia > Neostapfia colusana. The sequence goes on along the minus strand of JASWHV010000019.1, from coordinate 30,121,653 downwards.
CCGCCAGGTCTGATGAAGAGGAAGACACAGGAGTTCTTACACCTGCAACAAGGGAGCCGGAACGTGCTGGAATACTCCAGGGCGTTTAATGATCTCGCGCTATATGCGTCGTATCATGCTGATACCGACGAGAAGCGGCGGGACCATTTTTACCAGGGGCTTAATCCGCTCCTGAAGGACAAGTTGGCGATGTTCAATCGCGGCAGCCCCAACGACATCATTGATGCTGCGATTGTTCAGGAGGACTCCGGTAAGGAGTTGGCGGCGGCAGAGCGAAAGCGAAGCGTGCCGCAGAGCAGCGGAGAAGGAGGCGGTCCTTCTCAGAAGTTTCGGATGGTGAATCGCCCACCATCAGGTCCACGCTGGCAGCCACCACAGCGGTCGATGCCGTTCCGCAGTCGGCCGTACTCTTCACCGGCATTCCGGCCGGCACTGCCAGTACCACCGCAACAACAACAACAACAGCAGCGGGCGATGCCGCGTGGGTTTGCACCTCAGCAACGCATGCCGGGCTTTCGTCCACCGAGTACTCCTCCAGCAGCGGCCACATGTTACAAGTGTGGTCGTCCCGGACACTTCGTGAGCAGTTGCCCGGAGAGGCAAGGCGGCGGAGTGGCACCACAGTTTCCGGGGAGGAATCAACCCCGGAACCCTACTAATGCGCTGCGGGCAAACCCTAGGCCCGGCACTGTCCACCAACTTGCCATTGAGGACGTGCCGGAGGGCGAGCCAATCCTTGCGGGTATGTTCCAACTCCACCAGCATCCCGCTATAGTACTATTTGATTCAGGCGCCACGCATAATTTTATTAGCAAAGCTTTCATTGCTAAACACAGTTTGCCAATACTACCCACCGATAGTCCATATTTAATTTGTTCACCGGGTGGGAAGATTTCAGCAAGTATAATGGTCTCCAAAGAACCATTATGCTTGGCGGGTAGAGTGTACCCCACGTCTCTCATTATCTTAGAGGGACAGAAGGTCGATGTCATCCTAGGGATGTCGTGGTTAACCCGCCACGGCGCTGTTTTAGACACCGTCCTTCGAGTCGTGCACTTAAACTCAGAAGTGCACGGTTCTCACTCATTATTTCTGGACAGTCCAGAAACAAAACTTCCAAGTGTCTATCAAGCCACAACCATCAGATTGGAAGACATTCCAGTGGTCCGAGAGTTTCCTGATGTATTCCCGGACGATTTGCCGGGGATGCCACCCGATAGAGAGGTAGAGTTCAAAATTGAACTTGCACCGGGAACCATGCCAATATCCCGAAGGCCGTACAAGATGGCGCCCAAGAAGTTGGCTGAACTGAAGACTCAGCTCACGGACCTTCTGGAGAAGGGTTTTATTAGGCCGAGCTCCTCCTCATGGGGCTGTTCGGCATTATTTGTCAAGAAGAAGGATGAGACGTTGCGGCTTTGCGTGGACTACCGTCCATTAAATGCCGTAACCATCAAGAACAAGTACCCGTTGCCACGGATCGACATGTTGTTTGATCAGTTGGTCGAAGCAAAGATCTTTTCCAAGATGGATTTAAGATCCGGGTACCATCAGATTAAGATAAGGGCTGAGGACATTCCGAAGACGGCTTTCTCGACGAGGTACGGACTTTATGAGTACATGGTCATGTCCTTCGGCCTCACCAATGCTCCAGCTCACTTCATGTACTTAATGAACTCGGTATTCATGCCGGAGCTGGACAAGTTTGTCGTGGTCTTCATCGACGACATCCTGGTATATTCCAAGTCGGAGGAAGATCACAAGAAACATCTGCGTATAGTCTTGCAACGGCTGCGGGATCACAAGTTATACGCAAAATTCAGCAAATGCGAGTTTTTGATATCGCAAGTGCCTTTCCTCGGGCATATCATCTCAGCGGAGGGTATCGCTGTGGACCCGAGCAAGATCACGCAAGTGCTGAATTGGAAATCCCCGAGAACTGTTCACGAGGTACGGAGTTTCCTTGGACTCGCGGGATATTATCGGAGGTTTATCCCGAACTTCTCGAAGATTGCCAAGCCAATTACAGAGCTGCTGAAGAAGGCTACCAAATATGTTTGGAGTCCAACATGTGAAGCAGAATTCAAGGCTTTAGTCAAGCACCTGACATCAGCACCGGTTTTGACGCAGCCAGACACAACAAAACCGTTCGATGTGTACTGCGATGCATCCGGCATTGGGCTTGGGTGTGTGCTGATGCAAGACCGAAGAGTGGTCGCATATGGATCACGGCAGCTTAGAAACCATGAGCAAAATTATCCAACTCACGACTTGGAGCTCGCTGCCGTGGTACTTGCACTAAAGATGTGGAGGCACTACCTACTCGGTAACCTCATACATTTATATACCGACCACAAAAGCCTCAAGTACATATTCACTCAGAAGGAGCTGAACATGAGGCAACGAAGATGGTTAGAACTGATAAAGGATTACGAGATAGAGATCCATTATCATCCGGGCAAGGCAAACGTTGTGGCAGATGCGCTGAGCCGCAAGTCACACGTCAATAATCTGACCATCACACCGTTGGAAGAGAGCGAACCACCACTCCATGTGATTCCACACGGAGCTCTCTACAACCTAGCTTTGATCCCCACCATCTGTGAAGAGATAGCGGCAGCCCAGAAGAATGACAAGGGCATGTCACATTTGCGGAGACGTATAGACAGTGGGGAGTTGAAATGTTTCCGGAAGGACGGAGACGGCGTCCTATGGTTCAAGAACCGGATCGTCGTACCCCGAAACCCGGAGTTACGGAAGAAAATCTTTGATGAGGCTCACTTATCAAAGTTTTCTATTCACCCCGGCAGCAACAAAATGTATCAAGAACTCAGAAGAAAGTTTTGGTGGACACGGATGAAGCGAGAGACTGCAAAATACGTGTCCGAGTGTGATACATGTCGAAGGGTGAAGGCAGACCACATGCGGAAACCGGGACTGCTACAACCACTGGGCGTTCCTGCCTGGAAGTGGGAGGACGTGAGCATGGATTTCATCGTCGGTTTACCCACCACCTTGCAGAAACATGATTCTGTGTGGGTGATCGTCGATCGGCTCACCAAAGTTGCCCATTTCATCCCGGTCAACACCAACTACAACGGCAAGAAGTACGCTGAACTGTACATCTCACGGATCCTATGCTTATACGGCGTACCCCGTACTATCATATTGGATCGGGGCACATTATTTGTGTCCCGTTTTTGGGAGCAGCTACACACTGCCTTGGGGACGAAGCTGATCCGTAGTTCAGCCTACCACCCGCAGACGGATGGGCAAACGGAGCGGATAAATCAAATCTTAGAAGACATGCTACGAGCTTGCGCTATCAACCACGGCAAGAATTGGGATGATCACTTGCCGTTAGCCGAGTTCTCGTACAACAATGGGTACCAAGCCAGCATCAAGATGGCGCCCTACGAGGCGCTATACGGGAGAAAATGCCGCACACCATTGAACTGGTGTGAGTCTGGCGAAAGGGTTACCTTCGGGATTGACCTTGTCAACAACGCGGAAGAAAAGGTTCGACTAATTCAAGCGAACCTAAAAGCCGCTCAATCCCGTCAGAAACAGTATGCGGACCGGAGAAGGCGCCCATTACAATTCGAAGTTGGGGATCACGTATATCTACGGGTGTCTCCAATGAAGGGCGTAAACAGATTTGGGGTGAGGGGAAAGTTAGCACCCCGCTTCATCGGTCCATTCCAGATTACCGAAAGATGTGGATCGGTGGCATACCGGCTGAAATTACCAGAAGCACTTTCCGGTGTGCACGATGTCTTTCACATTTCCCAGCTGAGGAAGTGTCTCAAGCTATCAACTACCGTTCAGCTGGAAGACATTGAAGAACTGCAACCGGATCTCACCTATCGGGAGGAACCGGTGCAGATTATTGATGGAAAGGCCCGAACCACACGCAACCGTACGTTGTGGTTCTACAAGGTTCTATGGAGTAATCACTCCATGGACGAAGCGACATGGGAGAGCGAAGAATTCCTTCGCACTAACTACCCTGAATTTTTCACGTCGCATATCCGGTAATTTTCCACCGTCTTCTCTCTCATTTTCACCTTATAATCTCGGGACGAGATTCTTTTAAGGGGGGAGGAATGTAAGGGCCTCAGTTTTTGACACACATTTGCAGTGTTCATCACCACACCACACACCTCATTTGAGGAAGGATCATGAACACAAATGAAGAGCAAGTAACAATTATCAACATGCTCATTAGAAAACAAACTCACATATTGCAAAAGTGGTATTTCCCATATGTGATATAGATGGGCTGGACATATGAAAACTCCCACACTTTACTAAGGATGTCCATGCCAAGTTTCACCCAAATTCAAAACCCTTTTGAGGTCATTTTGGGTGTAGATAGAAAGAGGGCAGTTTGAAACCACATTCAAATTCAAACTGTTTTTATCCCCTGAATTTAAAAGTGGGAGGCATATTCTTATTCAGCACATTTTTGTGAGCGCACACACCAATTTTCACTCCATTTGGAGTTGATCTTGACATGAGCTAAGTGGGACGAATTCAAACTTTATTTGAATTCAGAACTGAACTTGTGCTGGAATTCACTCAAACCAAACTCAATTTGAATCCTATTCAATTCCAATGGCTCAAGGGTGAATAATTTGAATCACCAGGGGTATTATGGGGCTCACTGTTCACTACAGTGATTGGGAGTAAATTTCAGAGGTTAAAACCCCGGGTGGGACCCACATGTCATAGAGGGAAGAAGGAGAAACTTGCAACCAAAGTCAGAGTCTCGGTGGGAAATTCCACCGAGCAGCTGTCAGCTGTGCCACCGAGCAGCCACCGGCGCCACCAGCTGCTCCCCTCTTCACGCGCTGGTGCCCAGGGCGGCTTGCTCGCGCCCCCATGCGACCGGCACCGCCTCCACTGAGCAGGAGTCGGCCGGCTTTATCTTCTCGCTGGCAGACCTGAGCAGCGGCATTGTCTCTCGCCGCAGCTCTCTGCTCAATCGGGAAAATCAGCAAAACCATCTCCTCCTTCATCCTTGAGCTGCTAGACAGCCACCTGAGGTCGCACTTCACCTTCCCAACACCAGAAACCCCGAGTTCCAACCTCCTTTGCCCAAGAGCGATCGCCACCGCGGCGACCTAGCCTCAGCCGAGAGTCGGGCGCCCGTGGACAGCGTTCCACAGGCGTATACACAGTCCAGCAAGAGAGGCAACAGGAGCGCGCGACCACCGTTCTGCTCTCCTCCAAGTTTGGAAGCCAACCGTGAAGAATCCGTAGAGAATTTCCAGTTTTTGCTCCGGCGACCGTAAACCGAGCTTCCGGTACGGTTTCTTTAAATTCTTGCTCTATGATCTTTCGGAGGTCATCAAATCTTGCACATAGACGCTGGACTAGCCGGTAATCAAGTTCTTTTATGCATCCGTAACGTGAAACTGTCTAGGAGTGACGAATTTCGAGCTCGATCGAGGGCGGTCATGGCGGGCACGATCGGTCACACGGTGCCGACCCACTTACCGCCATCCCTGAAACCTTTTGACACCTTGTCGAGCTTCCTAGTGGTACACTGATGCTGTAGGGCCGTTTGTTCAAGGTGTTGGCGGGTTTAGAAACCACGGTCGACGGTGCCGAACCTCAACCAAGGTCGCGGCACGTCGCCGAGCTATTTCCGGTCACCCCCAGCCCGACCTGACACCACCGACGTGTTCCTCGACGTCGACAACCCCCTGGCGGCGAGTTTCAGACCATGGGAGGTCCGGCAGCGGCGAGCCGGCGAGCCCCGAGTCTGCTCCGGCGAGGTCGGCGGCGCGGGCGCGAGAGAATGGCGGGAGGAAGAAGAAGCCGGCTGGCCCACGTGTCAGCGGCTGAAGAATTTAAATCGGGATCGGGTGTGGCCGGGGATCGGCTGTGCTGGCGCGCAAATACCCTGCGATCTCCGGTGTGCCGGACACCTCCACGCTCGACACGTGTGGTATCTCCGGTGTGCCGGACACCTCCACGATCGGCACGTGTCCCACGGCCCCGAGAGTTTAAACTTTTCCCCGATTTTCAGAATTCATCCAAACTTCAAGTCCTCATAACTTTGGCTAGAAAGCTCCAAATTGAGTGAACCAAATTTTGCTGGATTCAGCTCTCCGAGTACTTTCCAGTAAATCCAGTTTCACTTCATGAAAACCCTTAATTCTCCAGAATTAATTCCTCAAAAATTTAAACTGTTAGGAATTTTAACTGGAGAATCCTTTGGAGGAAAATCCTGAAATTTTGCTGGGATGTTCACCAAAATATCCCTGAACTACTATAAAAATTTCAGATCCATTTGAGCTCATTAGATCCACCTAACGGTGTGATTAGTGAAACTGTTCCAGAGAAAATAGAAAATGTTCAGAAACATTTTCTAAATTTTCTCTGAAATTGTTTAGCTCATATCTTTAGCTAGGAACCTTCAAATTAAGTGAGACCAACTCCATTAGAACCCTCTGAAAATCTAGTTTTCAGAAAGTCATAGTTGGCTTCATGAAAATTCCTAGAACACCCTAAGAGTTCCAATTAAGGTCAAGGACATAATTAATTGTGGAGGGCTCAAATGAGCTTTGCTGCAAATAAAACTTGACCAATTCTTTGTTTAGGTTGTAACCAAGCCACAATAAAAGTTTCACAGTCATTAGGTCTGTCTAGCAAAAGTTATAGACTTCACAACTTCAAACCTATTACAAATGCATTAAATTAATACATGTATTGTTTCTATCATGTAGTCGCTAAGGTCGAGGAGGAACCCGAAGTCCTAGACTTCGTAACTCCGGAGGAGCAGCTAGCCTACGACCAAGAGCAGCAAGGCAAGCTCCGGTTTGCATTAACCTTTTTACAAAATTTTATTGTTTTGAGCACATACTTGTTTCCTTTGTTCTGTGCATTAGAGTCTTGTTTGGAAATCCAGCTGCATAGCCCAGAAAACCATGGGTTGGGTTAGAATTGCAAACCCCGTTAGCTACTGCATTGCTAGTATAGCGTAGGATTCGGTACAAGTCGAGTAGTTGGAACTACTTGCGAGAATAGGCTAGAGGCACATTGCTCGGGTAGAGATAGCACATGATACACATGGCAAGAAAATGAGACCAAGCGGAGAGTAAGGGCAGCAGGACTCTGGGGCCTGTGTGCTGTAGCTCCGCTTGTGTCTATTGAGGACCGAGCCGTGTGCGGGCCTGTTGAACAAGCTAGAACAGTACCGAAGACCTACCGGCTATATGGGAACCGGGAAACTGATGTAACTCGGGTAGCTGGGTATTGAGGCATTGCCCGTCGTTCAGAGGGTAGGTTGAGAGCTCGAGGTGTAAATCAGCTGGCGGCACAGAGATGCGCGTGTTGCCGTCCCTCGCGGTCAGTGAGTACCACTTGTTCACTGTACCGTGACGTAGAAAGAACAGGCTAGTTACATGTTAAAATGTTGCTGATTGAAAGCTGGACATTGATTGTTAATGATATGCTGTAGCTTAGAGCTCACTAAAGTTCTTTTCAACTTTGGGCAAAGTACATGAGAGAAATGCGTTTCTTGTTTGATTGCGGCTCTCTCATGTGCCTTAGCGTAAGGTTCTCCACAACCTGCTGCTAAAACTTGAAAGTAAGGTTCTACTAATTAGGCGAGTCCTTGCAACTGGTTTTTACCTCATGTAACCCATTACCCTCATGTAGAAGTTCCATGTTTAGGTGAGACGGGTCAGACTTGCTGAGCCTTCGTGCTCACTGCTTGTGTTTGAAGCTTTTGCAGGGTTCTATGAGGAAGGGACTCCCGAAGAGGAGACGGAACCCCAAGAGGGGAACCCCGTCGAGTGGGAGTCGTGCACGCCGCAGAGTTAGTGTGCGTGTGTGCTAGCAAGGACACGTTCGAGGGCTGAACGTGCACTTGATGCTTAGTCTACGCCCGCGAGTGTAGACTGAACTTATTTTGATGTAAACATGTTCATAAACTTGTTTATGTAATAAAATTTCCGCTTCCGCTTTGTACCTTTGACGTGTGTTATCCGGTGCTGTGCAACGCAGCACCCCTCAGCGTGATCCTGGCTCGACAGGACCAATGGGGTCGTGTCAATCTTCGTCGGCGTAAGCTCGTCGCGCAAGGGAAAAGCCCCTACCTGGCGCGCCAAATGTCAAAGTGTAGCTGTCGACACTTCCCCCGGGCCTGCACTGGGCAGCCCGCGAAGGTTCTTTTTTGGAGGGGCTAGTCCCTCACGGAGAGTTTGAGCGTTAGGGACGAAGGAAGGAGAAGGTTGACACCGAGATTTTTTACGTAGTTCAGGCCGCCGGAGCGTAAAACCCTACATCCACGGTGAGCAGAGGTGCTCGTTGTATTGCTTGAGTGTTGAGCGTGTGAGTGTGCAAAAAGCCGAACCCAACATAGTCCGAACCCCTTGTAACGTTTCCTACCCGAGCCTTTTATAGTCCAAGGCTTGGGCGGCTTACAAAGTGGGCCCGGGACCCGACAAGTGGTCCCGGGGAGATTGCCTGCCATCTACCGTATCCTGCAGTTATGCCGGTAGTTGTCTCTGGCGAGGGCTTCTGAGTCTTCGTATTGCCGCCCTGCCCATGCCGCAAGCTAGGCGTACTGGTTGATGATGGCAGGGGCGGCAGGGGATGTCTTGTCGCTGTGTTTATTGGTGTAGAGCTTCTGATGCTGCGTGCCAGTCTTCACTGCGATGCGACTGGGCACAACGGCACCTGACAGCGGCATGCTCCGTGTCTCCGCGCCTTGGGAAGGCGCGGGTCTTGAATACCTTATACGGACAATGTATGGCGTATCTTTACTCCTGCTGCCTACCGCACGGCGGTAGGTAGTGCTGTTCTGCTGGCCACGTGGCAGGCCCGGAGCTCTCCTCTGAGGAGAGGGAGGTCCGGCCCCGCTGGACACGTGGAGCCTTCGGAGCTCTCCCAGCGGAGGGGGGAGGTTCGGCTCTGCTACCACGTGGGGGGCCCGGAGCTCTCCTCTGAGGAGAGGGAGGTCGGCCCTGCTGGACACGTGGAGCCTTCGGAGCTCTCCCTGCGGAGAAGGGAGGTCCGGCTCTGCTGGCCACGTGGTGGGCCCGGAGCTCTCCTCTGAGGAGAGGGAGGTCTGGTCCCGCTGGACACTTGGGGCCTTCGGAGCTCTCCCAGCGGAGAAGGGAGGTCCGGCTCTGCCGGCCACGTGGCGGGCCCAGAGCTCTCCTCTGAGGAGAGGGAGGTCCGGCCCCGCGGGACACGTGGGGCTTTCGGAGTTTGCCCCTGCGGAAGGGGCAAAGCCCTTAGGCGATTTCCCCTGTGCGCGGGAGTACCCCATATTGAGGGTACCGACACCTTCTTTTCCTTGAAGTGAACCCTTTAGTTCAAACTGAATTTAAAGTCCTCTTACACATGCCAACAATTACATCATTAAACAAAAGTTTTTTTGCAAGTCCCATTTCTTGGATTTAAACTCAACTTTATTCATCACTAAAGTTTTCCATTTACAAGTTTTGGGGCTTTTACATTCCTCACCCCTTAAAAAGAATCTCGTCCCGAAATTCACAATTAAGAATAATGTGGGGAGGAAAACTATCAAACATAAGCCTCTAATAACTCTGGATGATTGTGTTGTAAATATTCCTCGCTTTCCCATGTAGCTTCGTCGGACGTGTGATTTTCCCATAGCACCTTGAAAAATCGCAGCGTCTGGTTTCTGGTCTCGCGAGTCTTTTCATCAATTATTCGGGTTGGATGCTCAACATAAGTGAGGTCCGGCTTCAAATCTGCTATGCCCTCCGTGAGAATCTCTGTTCGAACTTTCAAACACTTCCACAGCTGAGATATGTGGAAGACGTTATGAATTCCGGCTAAGGCTGCCGGTAGCTCCAAACGGTATGCCACGGGTCCACATCTTTCAATGATGACGAAGGGACCGATAAAACACAGAGCTAATTGTGGCGGACCGGGATCCGCCCATTCAGGATCGCAGAGGGTGGTGCCGCACGATGCGACACCCAACAGCACACGTCATAAGAACACAATATATTACATGTGAAAACAACTGAACTGTACAAACTAGTACAATACTCAGTTACCAACTAGTGTCTTTATTACACAGCGGAAGTTTTTTTTATACAACTCACGCCCACCTATCTAGCAAACGTCGGTTGCCCAGTCCTAGGGCAACCCACACTAGCTGCACTCCTCAGCTCAGCGCGGCGTGTACGGCTCCCACTCAGCCCCGTGGTCCCCGAAGGAGGGTAACCCTCGCCGGTGGACTCGTACTCCGAGTCCGTGGGTGGCTCCTCACCTGAAAAACACTTAAGCAGCAACCGTGAGCACGAAGGCTCAGCAATTCTTAACCGACTCACCTAAGCATGAAACTCTACATGAGGTGTACAATGACATAGGATAGCAATGTTGCAGCAAATGGACACGCCTACAAGTTCGTCCTTAGCTCATCTTTTAGCAACAAGTTAACAGTTCATGAAGCTGAAATTTAGTAAGCAATATTTGGTGGCACCCATGTAGCAATACAATTATATCATAACAGCAATATTGAATCATAACATTTCATTCATTAGTCTACGTTATGACACAGTGAACAAGCGGTACTCGTCACCACGAGGGACGGCGAATCGACTCGATATACACCTGCAGGGAAACCCAAAGAGCACGTCACGTACGCCCACCCGTGGAGCTGCACAGCACGCTCACTCGATGTTGTACGGGACAACCTTTCACCCAACAGCCCAAACATCGAACCGGTCGCACCGAAACGAGCAGGATGTTCCCCACACGCATCATCTCTCTATGCCCGTTGGCAGATTTCCACCTTGCTGCCCTCAGCCTACACCTATAAATCGGTGCGTTATGCCTCGACGCCGGAGGTTTAGGCTACATCGGTTTATCGGGGCCCATATATCCGATATGCCTTCGGTACGTTCAATACTTGTTCAGCAGGGCCGCACACGGATCGGTCCTCAATCAACACGGGCAGGGCTGGACACACAAGACTTCCTCTTGATGCGCCCTAGCCCCTGCCTAGTCTCATTTTCATTACTAAAGTGATCTCACATCACTCAACCGAACCCGTGTGTCCGAAGCCTATCTCGCGAGTAGATTCCAACTACTCGACTTGTGCCGAAGTCCTATGAATCATTAAGCATAGCCTGTCTACTCGAGGTCTTAGACACTACCCTCACTCTTAGGGAAAAATTCTGGTTATGCAAGTGGGGTTCCATCCATCCTATATCTAATGCACAATCATACTTCATATGACTCATGTAAACAAAGTAAAACTTATAAAAGGGTTAATGCAAACCGGGACTTGCCTTGTTGCTGCTGGTCAGTAGTTAGCTCTTCTTCCGGAAGGAGGAAGTACAGCACTTCCGGAGTCTCTTCTTCCGTGACTACACGTTTAATGAAATATGACATGTAAATTTAAATGCAATGTGTAAACTTGAATACTTAACTACTACTAACTCTAGCTAGCCCTCCCCTTTGGTTCTGAAATTTTTATTGTGGCTTGGTAGGGTCCTAACCAGAGTCTTGACCAAGTTTCATTCGAAACAAAGTTCATCTGAACCTTGTACAAATAAAAGCCCATTTGGTCAATATTTGAGCCTCTGAATAATTCCAGGGGTTTTCATGGCTCCAACCATTACTTTATGGAAACTAGACTTTAAGATAGTTCTAATGGAATTGGTTTCATGTCATTTGAAGAATTCTACTGCAAGTTATGTCCTAATTAAGATTTGAGAAAATCTGAAAAATGTTTCTGTACATTTTTCTATTTTCTCTGGGCAGTTCTTTTAATCACCCCATTAGGGTAACTAAATGAACTTGGATGAGTCTGAAACTTTTACTGGGATTCAGGGATTTTCCAAGGAACCTCTCAGCCAAATTTCAGAATTTTTCATAAAGTAGTTCTTCAGATAAAATTCCTAACAGTTTAAACTTTAGGGATTTAATTCTGGAAAACTATTTACTTTCATGAGCTGAATTTGGTATTGCTGGAAAGTACTCAGAATTCTGAGTTCAGCAAAATTTGGAGTTTCCTAGCAAAAGTTCTATGCATTTGAAGTTTGAACTAAAACTGGAAATTCGAATAAAGTTTAAACTCTGCGGGTGGGGTCCCCCGGCTACGTGTCAGCTTCTCAGCTAACCCACACCGGAGCCTGCAGAATCACCCGCGCAGCCACATGGGATCCCGGTGCCGCAGCAAATCCCGAGCGCTCTCAACAGAGACTGACACGCGGGGCCCGCAAGGCTTCTTCAACCTCGCGCTCCCGTGGCTCCCCGCCGCCCACCTTGCCGGAATACTCGCCGCCGGCGTTCTGCTGCCCGACCTTCGACGAAACTTGCCGCCTATGCCTATCTCGGCTGGGGGAACACGGTGGTGCCCTCCCCGGAGCTTGACAACGGCCGGAACAGGGCTCCCGACGGCAACAGCGGACGGGAGCTCACCGGCGACGTCGAACTCGGCGTCCCCTACACCTTTTTCGATGCGGTTTGCTCGGGGAGCTCCGCTGACACCCGCTGATCACGGATATGGGCACCGATCTCTGTGAAAACAGCTGCAACTACGACCTCACCGGTGACCTAGACCGGAAATCGGCGCCGATGCAAAAAGTTCGAAGAACATCGCCCCTACTCGATGAAACTCGATGATTTCTGATCCCAGAGACGCGTGGGCGAGTCTAGATCATGTCTTTAGCTCGGCCTAAGGAGTGGTTGCTTACTTGCTCCGAATTTCCAGATTTCTCACGGTTCGGTTCTAAACACCCCGACGCATTAATCCCCCAAATACTTTGCCGATCGTGCGAGGGAGAGGGCGAGGTCAGTACGGTTGTGATCAGTACCTCGAGGCGGTTCTTTCTTGTGTTGCTCGCCAGGCATGAGAGCGCCTGTGCTGGCCGGGCGCCGGTGATCAGTGAGGTCGGCCGGGCGGAAAGCTTCGATCGTGCGAGGAAGAAAAGGGAAGTGCGAGGTCTGCACGTGGTCGCGGTATACTCGAGCCCTGCCTCCACCCTGCGCCCTTAGCCTCTCCCCGAGCAGGAGGTGGCACCGGATTGAGTCGCTCGGCCGCCGGGCGATCGTGCTGGCGCGCGCGTGAGGCCTCGGCCGAGGAAAAAATCAACCGAGGAGACTTCAGTCCGAAGTCTGCTGACATGTGGGCCTCCCCTCTTATTCATTTGTTTTTTGCCAATTTTCTGAATTCTTTTGTGCCCAAAATATCCTCAGCTACTCACAATTTAATGTGAGACTTAGTCACCAAGTCTTAGTTTGAATTTGAATCCTCAATTTTGAACTGTGTTTGGCTAAATTTGCTGCATGTTTGAACTGAGGTTTAAATTCAGTTTTGAATTCTTGCAAATTTAGATCTTGACAAGATGAACTCCAATGAGGATGAAAATTTGTGGGCTTACTCAGAAAAATGTGCTGAGTTTGAATATGAAGCTAACTTTTGAATTTGAGGGATGAAAGTTGCTGCAATTTGAATTTACATTCAAATTGGCCTCTTTTTCAAATACCTCCAAAGGTACCTCAAAAAGTGTTGGATTTAAATGAATTTTGGCCTGAACCTTCCCAAGACTTTTTAAGTTCTAGGGGTGAGCTAAACCTCTCATGTTCATGTGTAGAAACCCTACTTTGTGAAAATGAAGGCTTTCCCCTCTAATCACTCTTTTGATGGAGGTTACTTGCTCTTCACCATTTTTCACAAAATATCCACAACAAAAGTGTGATGTTTTGAAGTGAGGAAAAAATTTAGCAAGTCCCTTTTCTTGGACTTTTACATCCCTCCACCCTTAAAAGAATCTCGTCCCGAGATTATAAAAGAAGAGATAGCGATGTAATAGGGACTTACCCGTGCTGAGATGCCATGAACTCCAGGTAATTTGAGCGAAGGAATTCCTCGCTCTCCCACGTCGCTTCTTCGGCGGTATGGTTGCTCCAGAGTATCTTGTAGAACCACAACATCCTATTACGCGGTGCTCGGGTTTTCTCATCCAGAATTTCCACCGGATATTCAGCATATGTCAAATCCGGTTTCAGCTCACCGATGTCTTCGGTAGGAACAGCAGCCGTATGCTTCAAACATTTTCGCAGTTGCGAAACATGGAAAACATCATGGACACCAGCAAGGGATGCCGGTAACTCCAATCGATACGCCGCTGGCCCATACTTCTCGGTGATGGTGTAGGGTCCAATAAAACCGGGAGCGAGCTTCCCCTTCACACCGAATCGGTGCACGCCCTTCATCGGAGACACGCGGAGGTACACGTGTTCACCGACGTCAAAGTGCAACGGTCTACGCCTCTTATCAGCGTAGCTCTTCTGTCGGGATTGAGCGGCCTTCAAATTGGCTTGAATTGTCCGAACGCGCTCTTCGGCGTCGTTCACCACATGAACCCCGAATGTGACCCTTTCCCCAGACTCGCACCAATTTAATGGAGTGCGGCATTTGGGACCGTAGAGAGCTTCGTAGGGTGCCATCTTCATACTCGCCTGATAGCCGTTGTTGTACGAGAATTCCGCCAATGGTAGGTGATCATCCCAGTTCCTACCATGGTGGATGGCACATGCTCTCAACATGTCCTCCAGGACTTGATTCACCCTCTCTGTCTGGCCATCTGTCTGAGGGTGATAGGCGGAGCTCCTGATCAACTTAGTGCCCAATGCAGCGTGTAGCTGCTCCCAAAAGCGAGATACAAATTATGCACCTCGATCTGAGACGATGGTCTTGGGTACCCCGTATAGGCACAGAATCTTCGCTATGTACAGCTCCGGATATTTGCCGGCATTGTAACGTGTATTCACCGGGATGAAGTGAGCCGTCTTTGTTAACCGGTCAACAATTACCCAGATGGAATCATGTTTGTTGGCAGTTAGGGGCAATCCTACAATGAAATCCATGCTCACGTCTTCCCATTTCCATGCCGGAATCTTCAGGGGTTGCAACAGCCCTGACTTCTTCATGTGATCAGCTTTCACTCGTCGGCACGTATCGCACTCGGATACGTACTTCACTACCTCCCGCTTCATCCGTGTCCACCAAAATTTCTGTTTCAAATCTTGGTACATCTTGTTGCTGCCCGGATGAATGGAGTATTTAGACAAGTGAGCTTCATCGAGGATTTTCTTCCTCAGTTCCATATCTCGGGGTACGACTATGCGGTCATTAAACCATAGCGTCCCCTCATCATCCTTCCGGAAACACTTGATCTCTCTATTGTCTATCCGTCTCCGGAGATGTGCCATGCCTTTATCATTTTTCTGAGCTGCAATGATGTCCTCCCTAATAGTAGGGATGAGGGCAAGGTTGTAAAGCGATCCATAAGGAACCAAGTATAAACTCGGCTCTTCCTCCTCAACCGGTGTAATGGTGAGGTGATGGACATGTGATTTCTGACTCAGCGCGTCAGCAACCACATTCGCCTTGCCGGGGTGGTAGTGAATCTCAATTTCATAATCTTTGATCAGTTCTAACCACCTCCTTTGCCTCATGTTCAGCTCCTTCTGGGTGAAAATATATTTCAAGCTCTTGTGGTCGGTATAGAGATGCACTAGATTCCCTAGGAGATAGTGCCTCCACATTTTCAGCGCCAAAACCACTGCAGCAATCTCAAGATCATGAGTCGGATAATGCTGCTCATGGTTCCGAAGTTGGCGTGAGCCATAGGCGACCACACGTCCTTCCTGCATCAGCACGCAGCCGAGCCCAATACCGGACGCGTCACAATACACGTCGAAGGGCTTTGTTGTATCCGGCTGAGCTAAGACCGGGGCTGTGGTGAGATGCTTCACCAATGTTTGGAATGCTCCTTCACACACCGTGTTCCAAACATATTTCGTCCCCTTCTTCAGCAATTCTGTCATTGGTTTAGCAAGCTTGGAGAAGCTTGGAATGAATCTCCGATAGTATCCCGCTAACCCAAGGAAGCTTCTAACTTCGTGAACTGAAGTGGGAGCTTTCCATTTCAGCACTTGCTCTATTTTGCTTGGGTCAACCGCAATGCCTTCCGCTGAGATGATATGTCCCAAGAATGGCACTTGGCTGATCCAAAACTCGCATTTGCTGAACTTGGCATAGAGCTTGTGGTCTCGCAATCGTTGAAGAATGATTGTCAAGTGTTTGGCATGTTCGGCTTCTGTCTTGGAGTAAACCAAGATATCATCGATGAACACTACCACGAACTTGTCCAGCTTCGGCATGAACACCGAGTTCATGAGATACTTGAAATGGGCTGGAGCGTTTGTGAGACCAAAGGACATGAAGAGATATTTATATAACCCGTATCTCGTCGAAAAGGCCGTCTTCGGAATATCCTCCGCCCAGATCTTTATCTGGTGATATCCAGAGCGAAGGTCCATCTTTGAGAACACACTTGCACCCACAAGTTGATAAAACAATATGTCAATGCGGGGAAGTGGGTACTTATTCTTGATAGTGACGGCGTTGAGCGGCCGGTAGTCCACACACAGCCTTAAGGTTTCATCCTTCTTCTTCACAAACAGTGCCGAGCATCCCCAAGGCGAGGAACTTGGCCTAATGAAACCCTTGCTCAACAGATCATTGAGCTGTTCTTTCAGTTCAGCCAGCTCATTTGGAGCCATTTTGTATGGTCTCCGTGATATGGGCGTAGTCCCGGGTGCAAGTTCAATCTTGAACTCGACTTCCCGCTCAGGTGGAATGCCCCGAAGATCATCCGGGAACACGTCGGGGTACTCCCGGACTACGGGGATGTCCTCTAACTTGAAGGCTTCAGTATTGTTGATCGCTGAAACCTCTCTAACTGGATTATCTAATAGGAGGGACTGTGGACGGTGTAATGGGGAGTTGAGGTGAACCGTCCGTGATGGGGTTTCCAGGACAGCGCCATGGTAGCTTAGCCATGACATTCCCAAGATTGCATCAATCTTCTGCCCCTCCAGGATAATCATAGTGGTGGGATATATGTTCCCACCTAAGCACAGTGGTGCTTTTGGAACCATCATCGTTGCTGAAATCTTTCCTCCCGGTGAGCAGATCATATAGGAACACTCGGTTGGAAAGACTTCCAGCTGATGCTTAACCACATATGATGCACTTATAAAGTTGTGGGTTGCACCAGAATCAAAAAGTATGATGATGGTTTGATTGTTGAGAGTAAACGTACCCGCCAGCATGTTGTCTCCCTCTGGGGCGTCCTCATTGTCGAGGTTGCGAACGCCCCCAGTCCGCTGACCAACCTTCTTGACCGGAGGTCGGCCTCGAGCACCGCCCTGGAACTGGGCTTGCCCGCTGCTTTGCTGCCCCTGGGGACAGTCCTTCGCGAAGTGGCCCGTCTGGCCACACGTGAAGCAGGTGAAACGGGACGGTCCCCCACTGATCGGTGGATGAAAACCCGGGGCGCGTTGTGGCGGTGGAAACGCCCAGTGTGCCGTCTGCTGCTGCTGCTGCTGCTGCTGTCTTGGTGGTGGCATCGGCGGACGGAACGGAGGTGACTGAAAAGGACGTCCCCCGAACCGTTGAGGTCGCGCCAGTGGATGCCACTGCTGCCCGGATGGTGTCCGATACACCATACGGTACTTCTGAGGCGCGCCCCCACTGCTGCTAGGTGGAGCGCTGCGCTTCCTCTGCTCAGCTGCCAACTCCCGCTGAGCATCCTCTTGCATAATCGCGGCATTGACTAAGTCGTTGAAGGTGCCGCGATTCTACTGAACGAGGTGTGTCTTCATTTCGGGGTGTAACCCCCGATAGAAATGTTCCCGTTTCTTCTCTTCAGTAGAGATGTAGTCTGACGCATACTGCGCCAGATGGTTGAAGGCACGGGAGTAGTCGTGGGCACTCCTCCCGCCCTGCTTCAGTTCCAAAAATTCTTGGAACTTCCTCTTCATGATCCCGGGAGGGATATGATAGGCGCGGAACGCCTCCCGGAATTCCTCCCATTCCACGGTATGGCCAGCCGGACGTGAGGCGACATAGTTCGCCCACCACGCGCCAGCGGCACCGTGAAGCTGCTGCGCTGCGAACAGAGTCTTCTGCCGCTCCGTACATTGGAGCAGCCCGAACTTAGACTCAATAGTCCGCAGCCAGTTGTCCGCCTCCAGTGGTTCTTCGGCTTCGGTGAACACTGAAGGGTACGTACTCATGAAATCCGAGTACGACACTTCACGGGGCTCACGAGGCCCTCTGTCTTGACGCCCCCCCGCCTGGGATGTATTCTGCACAATCGTGCGGAGCAGGTCGGTCTGCTCCTCACGACCTCCCACCAGTGCCGCTATCACATCCGCTAGAGTAAGCGGAGGCGGCGGTGGTGGCTGCTGCCACGGGGTGCTGTCGTAGGCCGGTGGCTGGGAGTCATCGCCTCCCCCTTGGCTAGAGCCACCAACCTCGTGCGTGGTCCTAGTGCGAACCATCTGCAACCATACGACCATAACATCAGTCCCGCAACAGATTGCATGCAGTCCAATAACAATAGGCATAACAACATAACGACAATAAAAACATGCGATACATCTCATAAGTAGATAATGTAATAACTTTGCACAAGCTACACCATTACCAGACCAAACACAAGCTAGTTTAATCCAACTTGATGAACCTCCACTTTGGAAGCTCACCATAACTAGGTTTGGTCACTATGAGATATTACTATCGCTTTGTCATCACGTATACCACCCTTAGGGTACCACTCCCTCTCCAATGAGTTCAACTGTCATTCTTCTGTCAGAATGACCAGTTTCTACCTATTCTAAGTTTTGATCTGGTTATGGGCATTTTCTTGACCCAAGTTGAATACCAAAGTTAAGGTTAACTTCAGTATATTTCCAAAGAGTACTCATTTGCCCACAGATCAGCTCTGGTTAAAAAGTTATGGTAATTCAAAGTCAGCAGAATTTCTGGAAGAATTTTAACAGCACCTCCCTTGGAAAGTTGCTGTTTTCAACTTTGATTTCTACTGAATTCTGTGCTGAAATTTCAGAAACTTTGAATTGCAAAGATGTCACACATCTTCTACCCTTTCTAAGGATGTATCATATGAAAATCTTTGGTTTTGCGGCTGGGAGTTATCATTGAAAAACAGAACAGTCCAGAGAGTATTTAACTCTGTCCTGGTTCTGGACAGTTTACATCCCTCTGGGATTTAAGCCATCTTAAGGTATGTTTCAGCTCTGGAAGTCTACAACAAAGTTGTAGAGTACTTCAATACCCTCCCAAAACTATATGCCACACCTCTCTGGGCTAAAAGACCTGTGAGTTATGCCCTGTTGAAGATCAGAAAACTTGCTGCCCAAAACAGAGCACTCTGTTTTTCAGTCTTTTGGAACTACACTCATCCCTTTTCAATTTGTCTACCCAACCAGGGTCCTAATTGTTGAACCTAATGATTTTATTTCCTTTTTATCATTATTTTCATGCATATTCCTACAATATCTCGGTACTACGTTGCTCACAGAAGAAAATCCTAACCGGATTATACCGGCATATACGTCTCAAGTGTGGCACTAAACGGTCTCTTACACACGTTTTCTACACGGATACATACATGGTTAGTACCTGCAGAAAACCACACAATAATGGTCAACTCAATGGTTGATTTCATTTCAGGCAGGACCATATTTAAAAGTAATTACAAACGCCCGTATCATTTCCATACAGCCATCCTTGAGTTAGGTCACGTCTCAACGTACGTGATCGTGTTTCAACACCACACGACGGGGAACCCGAGTATGTCATGAACGGGTCATCACGGTTGGGAATGTTATCAACCCAACAGATACCATCTACTGCCCTGCAGGGCACGCCGATGGCAAGCGCTGCGTATGTCCCCCTGGGCTACTTCCAGACGAACACACTCTCGCGTTACTGACCACGCGATGGGGTCTCCACTTACTTGCCTAATGCACGCTAGGGATCAGCGTTTCATATGAACTCAGGAACATGAAGAGTCCAAGAGTTTCATATTGACGTCTCACACCAAGCTGTGAGACAAATCCCTGAACCACGTTCCTCGTCAGGGGAGCTAACCGAAATTGAACCGCTTTCGGTGGCGTTCCTTACCATGCTTACCAGAGCTTAGATGCATCGTTACATAATTGAAATTCAGAATTAAAACACATAGGTTAGTCTTTGCCACTTTAAGTAACTAAGCTAATATAGTCCTTACTTGGGCAACTACCGAATCCTCACCGTATACCTAAGTTTTCCCGTAATGCAGTCCTTAAGTACTGTGCTATCCCCAATGCAGCTCTGATACCAGGCTGTGGCGGACCGGGATCCGCCCTTCCAGGATCGCAGAGGGTGGTGCCGCACGATGCGACACCCGACAGCACTCGTCATAAGAACACAATATATTACATGTGAAAACAACTGAACTGTACAAACTAGTACAATACTCAGTTACCAACTAGTGTCTTTATTACACAGCGGAAGTTTCCTTTATACAACTCACGCCCACCTATCTAGCAAACGTCGGTTGCCCAGCCCTAGGGCAACCCACACTAGCTGCACTCCTCAGCTCAGCGCGGTGTGTACGGCTCCCACTCAGCCATGGTCCTCGACGGAGGGTAACCCTCGCCGGTGGACTCGTACTCCGAGTCCGTGGGTGGCTCCTCACCTGAAAAACACTTAAGCAGCAACCGTGAGCACAAAGGCTCAGCAAGGCTTAACCGACTCACCTAAGCATGAAACTCTACATGAGTTGTACAATGACATAGGATAGCAATGTTGCAGCAAATGGACACGCCTACAAGTTCATCCTTAGCTCATCTTTTAGCAACAAGTTAACAGTTCATGAAGCTGAAATTTAGTAAGCAATATTTGGTGGCACCCATGTAGCAATACAATTATATCATAACAGCAATATTGAATCATAACATTTCATTCATTAGTCTACGTTACAACGCAGTGAACAAGCGGTACTTGTCACCACGAGGGACGGCGAATCGACTCGATATACACCTGCAGGGAAACCCAAAGAGCACGTCACGTACGCCCACCCGTGGATCTGCACAGCACGCTCACTCGATGTCGTACGGGACAACCTTTCACCCAACAGCCCAAACGTCGAACCGGTCGCACCGAAACGAGCAGGATGTTCCCCACACGGAGCATCTCTCTATGCCCGTTGGCAGATTTCCACCTTGCTGCCCTCAGCCTACACCTATAAATCAGTGCGTTATGCCTCGATGCCCGGAGGTTTAGGCTACATCGGTTTATCGGGGCCATATATCCGATATGCCTTCGGTACGTTCAGTACTTGTTCAGCAGGGCCGCACACGGATCGGTCCTCAATCGACACGGGCAGGGCTGCGCACACAAGACTTCCTCTTGCTGCGCCCTAGCCCCTGCCTAGTCTCATTTTCATTACTAAAGTGATCTCACATCACTCAACCGAACCCGTGTGTCCGAAGCCTATCTCGCGAGTAGATTCCAACTACTCGACTTGTACCGAAGTCCTATGAATCATTAAGCATAGCCTGTCTACTCGAGGTCTTAGACACTACCCTCACTCTTAGGGAAAAATTCTGGTTATGCAAGTGGGGTTCCATCCATCCTATATCTAATGCACAATCATACTTCATATGACTCATGTAAACAAAGTAAAACTTATAAAAGGGTTAATGCAAACCGGGGCTTGCCTTGTTGCTGCTGGTCAGTAGTTAGCTCTTCTTCCTGAAGGAGGAAGTCCAGCACTTCCGGAGTCTCTTCTTCCGTGACTACACGTTTAATGAAATATGACATGTAAATTTAAATGCAATGTGTAAACTTGAATACTTAACTACTACTGACTCTAGCTAGCCCTCCCCTTTGGTTGTGAAATTTTTATTGTGGCTTGGTAGGGTCCTAAGCAGAGTCTTGACCAAGTTTCATTTGAAACAAAGTTCATCTGAACCTTGTACAAATAAAAGCTCATTTGGTCAATATTTGAGCCTCTGAAATCCAGGGGTTTTCATGGCTCCAACCATTACTTTCTGGAAACTAGACTTTAAGATGGTTCTAATGGAATTGGTTTCATGTCATTTGAATAATTCTACTGAAAGTTATGTCCTAATTAAGATTTGAGAAAAATCTGAAAAATGTTTCTGTACATTTTCTATTTTCTCTGGGCAGTTCTATTAATCACCCCATTAGGGTAACTAAATGAACTTGGATGAGTCTAAAAATTTTACTGGGATTCAGGGATTTTCCAAGGAACCTCTCAGCCAAATTTCAGAATTTTTCATAAAGTAGTTCTTCAGATAAAATTCCTAACAGTTTAAACTTTAGGGATTTAATTCTGGAAAACTATTTACTTTCATGAGCTGAATTTGGTATTGCTGGAAAGTACTCAGAATTCTGAGTTCAGCAAAATTTGGAGTTTCCTAGCAAAAGTTCTATGCATTTGAAGTTTGAACTAAAACTGGAAACTCGAATAAAGTTTAAACTCTGCGGGTGGGGTCCCCCGGCTACGTGTCAGCTTCTCAGCTAACCCACACCAGAGCCCGCAGAATCACACGCGCAGCCACATGGGATCCCGGTGCCGCAGCAAATCCCGAGCGCTCTCAGCAGAGACTGACACGTGGGGCCTGCAAGGCTTCTCCAACCTCACGCTCCCGCGGCTCCCCACCGCCCACCTTGCCGGAATACTCGCCGCCGGGCGTTCTGTTGCCCGACCTTCGACGGAACTCGCCGCCTATGCCTATCTCGGCCGGGGGAACACGGTGGTGCCCTCCCCGGAGCTTGACAACGGCCGGAACAGGGCTCCCGATGGCAACAGCGGCCGGGAGCTCACCGGCGACGTCGAACTCGGCGTCCCCTACACCTTTTTCGATGCGTTTTGCTCGGGGAGCTCCGCTGACACCCGCTGATCACGGATATGGGCACCGATCTCTGTGAAAACAGCTGCAACTACGACCTCACCGGTGACCTAGACTGGAAATCGGCGCCGATGCAAAAAGCTCAAAGAACATCGCCCCTACTCGATGAAACTCGATGATTTCTGATCCCAGAGACGCGTGGGCGAGTCTAGATCATGTCTTTAGCTCGGCCTAAGGAGTGGTGGCTTACTTGCTCCGAATTTCCAGATTTCTCACGGTTCGGTTCTAAACACCCCGACGCACTAATCCCCCAAATACTTTGCCGATCGTGCGAGGGAGAGGGCGAGGTCAGTACGGTTGTGATCAGTACCTCGAGGCGGTTCTTTCTTGTGTTGCTCGCCGGGCACGAGAGCGCCTGTGCTGGCCGGGCGCCGGTGATCAGTGAGGTCGGCCGGGCGGAAAGCTTCGATCGTGCGAGGAAGAAAAGGGAAGTGCGAGGTCTGCACGTGGTCGCGGTATACTCGAGCCCTGCGTCCTCCCTGCGCCCTTAGCCTCTCCCCAAGCAGGAGGTGGCACCGGATTGAGTCAGTCGGCCGCCGGGCGATCGTGCTGGCACGCGCGTGAGGCCTCGGCTGAGGAAAAAAATCAATGGAGGAGACTTCAGTCCGAAGTCTGCTGACATGTGGGCCTCCCCTCTTATTCTTTTGTTTTTTTTCCCAATTTTCTGAATTCTGTTGTGCCCAAAATATCCTCAGCTACTCACAATTTAATGTGAGACTTAGTCACCAAGTCTTAGTTTGAATTTGAATCCTCAATTTTGAACTGTGTTTGGCTAAATTTGCTGCATGTTTAAACTGAGGTTTAAATTCAGTTTTGAATTCTTGCAAATTTAGCTCTTGACAAGATGAACTCCAATGAGGATGAAAATTTGTGGGCTTACTCAGAAAAATGTGCTGATTTTGAATATGAAGCTAACTTTTGAATTTGAGGGATGAAAGTTGCTGCAATTTGAATTTACATTCAAATTGGCCTCTTTTTCAAATACCTCCAAAAGTACCTCAAAAAGTGTTGGATTTACATGAATTTTGGCCTGAACCTTCCCAAGACTTTTTAAGTTCTAGGGGTGAGCTCAACCTCTCATGTTCCTGTGTAGAAACCCTACTTTGTGAAAATGAAGGCTTTCCCCTCTAATCACTCTTTTGATGGAGGTTACTTGCTCTTCACCATTTTTCACAAAATATCCACAACAAAAGTGTGATGTTTTGAAGTGAGGAAAAATTTTAGCAAGTCCGTTTTCTTGGGCTTTTACACTAATTTTCCTTTCACTC
The DNA here is from genome assembly GCA_030760725.1 of Neostapfia colusana. NCBI lineage: Eukaryota > Viridiplantae > Streptophyta > Magnoliopsida > Poales > Poaceae > Neostapfia > Neostapfia colusana. Next base: position 30,097,582 of record JASWHV010000019.1, on the reverse strand, counting down.
CGAATCGGTGAGCGCCCTTCATAGGAGATACACGGAGGTATACGTGGTCCGCAACATGTAAGTCCAGAGGACGATGTCTCCTATCCGCATAGCTCTTTTGTCTGGACTGAGCGGCTTTAAGATTTGCTTGAATAAGACTCACCCGCTCTTCAGCTTCATTTATGAGATCAATCCCGTAAATAACCCCCTCGCCAGATTCACACCAATTCAAGGGTGTGCGACACTTCCGGCCGTAGAGAGCTTCATAAGGTGCCATTTTTATGCTCGATTGATAACCGTTGTTATATGAGAACTCCGCCAACGGTAAGTGATCATCCCAACTCTTACCGTGGTGGATGTCACACGCCCTTAGCATATCTTCAAGTATTTGGTTCAACCTCTCAGTTTGCCCATCGGTTTGAGGGTGATACACGGAGCCTTGAATCAATTTGGTTCCCAAGGATGCGTGTAGTGGTTCCCAGAAACGGGATATGAACAGCGATCTTATGTCGGAGACAATGGTACGGGGAACTCCATGTAAGCATAATATTCATGCTATGTACAACTCTGCATACTTTTTGGCGTTGTATTTGGTACGCACTGGAATGAAGCGTGCTGATCTGGTTAACCGATCAACGATTACCCAAATCGAATCATGCTTATTAGCCGTGAGAGGTAGTCCAACAATGAAGTCCATACTAATATCCGCCCACTTCCATGCCGGAACGCTTAGCGGTTGTAAGGTTCCCGCTTTCTTCATGTGGTCGGCTTTAACTCACCGACACGTATCACATTCTAATACGTATTTAGCAACCTCTCGCTTCATCCGGGTCCACCAAAATTTAGTCTTCATTTCTTGATACATCCTGTTGCTGCCCGGATGAATAGAAAATTTGGATAAGTGAGCCTCATCCAAAATTTTTTTCCGCAGCCTCATATCACGGGGCACGACTATCTGGTCCTTGAACCATAAGGTATCTTCATCATCTAACCGGAAACATTTCATCTCCCCGTTCTTCAACCTCCTTTTGATATGAGCCATGCCCTTGTCTTTCTTTTGAGCTTCCATAACCTCCTCTTTTAATGTGAGAATGAGAGCCAGATTTTGTAGAGCTTCATATGGAATCAAGTAGAGACTCGGTTCTTTCTCTTCTATCGGCGTAATGGCCAGGTTATGAACATGAGACTTCCGTCTGAGTTCAAGACATGGCTGGTGACGGGATCCACTGAACTAGTCTTAGGGAGAAGATGTGGTTCAACAACCAAGTTCGGGAGGAATTGTGGTTGAATTGATCGGGAGGTCGCGCAGCATGTATGGATCAAGAACAATGCATATGAAGGTATCGTGGACGTTGTTGGAAGGTGTTTGCACGTGTGCGAGGAGTGCATGGACGTGGCAACATGGTTCCAAGACGTGGTGAAGAGATATGGAAGTGGAGATATGGTTGAAAAGGTTCAACCGGCTGGACTTTGCGCTCAGGCTGTGGCTGAGGCGGTTATGGTTTGTTTATGGAAAGTTTTGAGTTGGTTATAACAGGATTTCATGTTAGGCATGAAGTAGAGTTGTTTTAGGAATGTTTGGGACGTTCCTAAGGTGTTTGGATGTGTTAAGATTGCTTCTATCTGCGTATAGAAGAGTCTTGAGCAGTATTGGAAAGTTACAGTTTGAATCCAAGTAGGAGTAGGAGTCCTAGTTTGAATTGAATTGGCCATAGAGCTGGTTATATAATCAAGGGAGGCCAAGGTTCATGGAGTGCACGACTTTGGGGCTGTTCCTCTTGTGTTTTGATAAATAAAATTCGTATTCTAAAGGAACTTTTGTGCCTTGTTTGTCCGACTTGTTTCAGACAAGTTTTTCTCGTCGAGTTTCTGTTCAGCACTACCTTTCTTGGGTGGTTTTATCATAACTTGAGTTTTACGGATCCAATTGATGTGATTATTTTTTGTTGTCTACACAACTTGATTATCTATCATCTGTAAAATTTTCATGGTCATTGAATTTGTGGTTTCTGATCTACACGAGTTTCTTTGCAGTATTCCAGAACTGTTTTTCTCGCGTAGGACAGATTGACCTTTGTTCGATCTTTCGATCGTAACTTGAGTTTCTATCAACAGATTTTTATTATTCTTGTTGTGACGTCTTCGTGACTTTATTCTCTACAATCTATACTAGTTTTGTCACAGTTGAACACGTTTAGATTAGTCGCACACATGGTTTCTTTAACAGATCAGTTTTCTGCTGAGGGGTGTTTTGTTGCTTCCGCTAAAAAGTTTTTATCTACCATTCACCCCCCTCTGGTAGCTTTACACGTGTACTTCGATCCTACAAATGGTATCAGAGCCAGGTTGCTCTAATCTTTGGGATTTGCACGTGTTTTTACTAATCATCATGGAGAAATACTCCGCCAAACCATGTGTGTTTAGTGGTATTGATTTTCAGGTTTGGAAGGCACGCATGGAAGCTTTCATCCAGGCGCAAGGCTTTGCAATATGGGAAAAGGTGTACAAGCCTTACGATGTGCCTTCAAACGATCAAGTCACGGCTACAAACATGAGAGATGTCGACAACAACAACAAGGCTCGGAACTTGATCATACAAGGACTAACTCAGAGCGACTTCGACCGTATTGCACACCTCCGATCGGCGTATGATGTGTGGAGAGCACTTTGTGACTACCAAGAAGGATCCAACACGATCAAGGAGGTAAGACAGGATATGTTCAAGAAAGAATACATGCGCTTTTAGATGCAACCCGGTGAGTCCATTGATGACCTCTTCGCTCGCTTTAATAAAATTCTCAGCAACTTGCGTAGCGCCAATGTTAATTTTTCAGATGCAGAAAATTCTAGGCAATTACTAAGTGCATTAGACATGTCAATTTTGGGAGATGAAAGTAACATCCATACGTGAATCCAATGTCATGAGTACTCTTACATTAGATGTGCTTTATTCTAAGCTAAAAACTCATGAAATTGACATTATATCACGCAAGAACCCAAATAAGACTATTGCATTTGTCTCACAACGTGATATGCCTAGCTCCAGCCAATCATCTAGCAATGCACTTGTTTTGCTGTCTTCACTAACCCTGGAACAGATTGAGGAGTTTCCAGAGGAGGAGCTAGTACTTCTTTCTACTAGGTTCTCAAAAGCATTGCAAAATGTGAGAACTAGAAGGAGAGGAAGCTCTGGATCTCAACGATGCTTTGAATGTGGTGAGACAGGACACTTTCGTACAGATTGACCTAACATTCCAGGTCCTTCTAACCGTGATGAAAAGCAGAATAAAGTCAAGTCCTCTTTTGGCAACACCAACAAGAAAATGAAGGATTTTACAGGACGCAAACTGATAAACAGTTTCATCACCGCACTTCAAGAACTTGGCTCGAGTGATGTAGACATTGGAAGTGATGAAGATGAAGATGATCTGGCAAACTTGTTGTAAAAGTCCCAAAAACGTGAATGCAAAGAAACGGGTGATTGAACGTCATCGTGTTTCTGGTTCATGTAAAATGGGACTTACAAAAACTTTCTTACGTGGGATGGTATACGTGAGGTGCAACCACATGGGTTCAAGCATGCCTTTGAAGGACTTCACTCCCAAAAAGCTAACTCATATGCATATTCCCTATGAGTAGAGGGGAGGGAAGTTTAAACCCCATTTTTGAACCCTTGCCAAGCATTCATGTTCAGATGGTCCGAAAGCATATATATGAGATGATCATTGCAGTCCTCTGGTATTGAAGAGCTTAGGTTCCAAAATTAGAGAGATTTTGAGCTCATATACCATTTGTTCAAAGCATTCTTTGAGATCACCTTCAAATTCAAATTTAAGGGGCATGGTCAAACTGAACTGGTGAAGTTCAGCTTGGGACCAAGATTGATCAAACATGGGCTAGGAGCAAACCAAAGTGTTACACCCAAATTCAGATGGGTCAGCACCAAAGAGGACTTAAATTTCAGTTTGAATTAAATGATTTACTTCAAGGCAAAGAAGGCCCTTTCCAAAAAGGAAATTCAAACTGTTGTTTGAAAAATTTGTATTTGCAATGGCCAACTTAAAGATCAGAGGAACTAATTGAATTCCTCAGGTCCAAATTATGAGGGAGCCAAGTTTTGAGCAAATTTGGAGGTGCTTTGATATGAATGTCAAAGGAACTTGTAAATTTCATCCAAATTTGAATTTAAACTCAAAACTGAGGAACAACTTGTCAAATTGCCAAATGACTTTTGGATTCGAGTTCCTCAGAGCTGAGTTTGCACTAGGCCAAAAATCTGGAGATATTTGAGAAAGAAACTTGGTGGGGCCCAATTGTCATAGAAGAGGAGGAAAACTTAACACCTAAGTGTTTGCTCTCGGGTTAGACCGAGCTCCTGGCGCCACCGAGGCTACCCCGACGCCACCGCCTCACCCGCCCTCGCGCGCTGGCGACCAGCTTACCGCCCCCTCCCTGCCTCGGCGTGATCTTTTCCCTCCGAACCGAGCCAATGGTGTTTCTCTTCTACTCCTCGCGCACGATAAACCCCGAGCTCGCCGCCGCTTCGGGTCTGACCGGAGGTGCATGCAAAACCAGCGCGCAGCACTGTCTGAGCCGCAAAATGGCAAGGCCTGATCGCCCTCCACCCTCAGCGCAAGAGCAGTCAGGTTCCGGCCTCCCTTCCCTAGCAAAGCTCGTTTCCGCGTCAACCGAACTGCACAGCAGGTCGTCGTTCCCGTGGACAGCCCACTCCGTGGATTTTCCTAACCAAGCGAGGACGGTCATCGGTGCCTGCTGGTCACTGCTTCTTCCACCCAAACCACAAGGCGAGCCGTGAACCACCGAGCGAGAATTCGGGGAAACTTCGCCGGTGGCCCCAGACCGATGATCCGGTATGAAAACCCAAAATTCTCATTTGTTCTTCATTATTAGCTCATCAAATCATGCACGAATAAACTAGACTGGCTACCGATCTGATCCCCTTCACAACCCTAGCTAGAAACCCCGTGTTAGCAGCTAATTACAGGCTTTCCGACCGGCGGCCATGGCGGGAACGCGCGGGCGCACGGTGACAACCGGGTTGCCGCCGTTTCCGAGCCAGTTTGAGGCCGTGCCGAGTTGGCCTGACCTCCACTGCTGCTTTAGAGCGAGTCTGCTGAACTTTTGGCGGGCTAGGGTGCTCGTGCCACAGCGCCGAAGTCTCACCGAGGTGTGCGCACGTCGCCGGCCTACTTCCGGCCACTGGCAGCCCGAGCCAACACCGTAGACATGTTCCCCAACCCTGAAAACCCCCAAGCGGCGAGTCTCCGGCCGAGGGGCGGCCGGGAAGCCGGGTCCGGCGAGCTTGTAACACCCCAAAAATCTTGTTAAGATCCAAAATCATGTTAAGAGGGGAATTTAAAATTTTTTGGACGTGTTGCATGTTTTGCAACAATTTAAATTCAAACGGGAATTCAATTTAAACTCAAAACAGAAAAGAAATAGAAAAGGAAAAAGGAAAAACAGAAAAAAACCGGCCAGTGGGCCGAAACCCACCAGCCGGCCCACCCAGCAACCGCGCCAGCCCGCAGCCGCGCGCGCCCCCTTCCTCACACTGACAGGCGGGGCCCGCCAGCCCTTCTTCTACCTCGCGCCCGCGCCCGCGATCGGCCGGACTCTCTCTCTCACCCCGAATCCAAACCGACCCGGATTTCTGCGTATCCCAGCCGAATTTCGATCGGGGGCGACGCAAACTTGATCTAAACCACCCCGCCGCCTCCCCCGTCTATAAAAACCCCGGCCTCGTTCTGTTTTTCCCACGCGATCCGCCGTTTTTACTCCGGTGAGAACCCGAGCCTTCTCCGGCGAATTCTGGCCGATCTACGCTGGGAAATTCCGATCTAACTCGCTGGTCTTGATCCACCGCCTCCGGGGAACCCTGCAGGTGCAGAAAACTCGGTGACTTGCGGTTCAAACACAGCGCCGACGAGCCTCGCCGTGGTTTCACTTCGGACCTCGTCGCCGACCGCCTTCCAGGACCTCCGAGCTCAAGAAAACCCCCGAGGTGAGATCCCCGACCTCCCCTCCACCGATCTATGCCATAAAATCACAGTTTTAGAAAGAATTCTCGAAGATCCGAAAATCTCCGTCGAGATCGCCGCCTCCCGCCGCCGTGCGCCGCCGGGCAGCGCCGCTCGCGCTCGAACAGAGCGACGTGGCCGCTTGTGCGCCGTCTATTTTAAATCGCACGATAGACTTTAAAACCCCGCGCACCGGTTCGGCGTTATAATCTCAGCCGTCTGTTTTAAATCGGACGGTCCACGTCAGCCCCGCGTTATAAAGACTGGAATTCTTACGTGCTACCCCCTGGGGTTCTCGGGAAATAAGAGCTAGCCCCGGAAACTTCTGATCTAGCCCCTAGAACTTCAGAAAATCATGTAAATTCATTTAAAAATCAGTTTTAGCCCCTGGACTTAATAAAAATTAGGAAAAACTCCTCTGTTATGTATAGCTACACCCCTGAAAATTGTTAAAATAATATTATAGACCCTGTAGTGGGGTGAGTTTACTTTTTTTTAGCCCTGTTTAATATTTAAATTAGGAAATTGAATATGTGGCTAGTGTTTAAAATTTAAAAAGTGGGACAAACATATTGTCAAATTTAAATTAAAAACTTTCTCAGTATTTAGAAAACTTTGGAGTGAGATAAAATATATTTTGGGCTGAAATGAATCTGTTTAATTTATTACTCACATTTAGGGACACATTTTTAAGTAAAGAATAGTTCTGGAAAATAGGGAAAATAATTGTAAAATAGTTTACATCAGAGGAAAAGGTCAAAAATATATTAGTAAATATTTTAGATCAGAACCTATTCTGTTTAGATGATGTGTCTTGTTATTTTCGTAATAAAGTTCACATTTAGGCATAGGAAATAAATCTGAAAATATAGCAACTAGTAAATGATAAATGGAGTTCTAAAATCCAAAGAATTCAGTTTAGGGTTGGTAGAAATTCTGAAGACACATATGAAGAAGGAAAATACCTTTCATGCATACTTGGTAGCTAAAAGGTGTAGTAATTGAATATAAGGAATTTATTTAAATTGGAAACTCATATATATAGTATGTAAGTATAAATGTGAACACAAAAGTAGGAATCATATACACATGATTAAAAGTGCATGCAAGCCACAAATCAACACACATAGAGTAACCACAACACATATAATGGTGAATGACTTTCATAAATATGAATGTGTGGTTTGTATGAAGTGGAAGTGTGAACTATGTCTTATGGATTGTTGTTTTTCTTTTGCTATGTGTGATGGTATGATGTAGAACCTGCTCAAGAGCAAGTTATTCATTTCCAAGATCAGGACTACCCATTTCAAGAGCAGCAGGAAGGAGGCAAGTGTCCTTGACCACTTTGATCCTATGCTAGGATGTGTAGATAGAATTATTTGCATTGTCAAATGAAATATGAAACCCATGCTAGGAAGTTTCCCTAGAATTGCATTACCTTGTTTCCTTGTAGCTTGGGTTGGGATTTATTTTGTCATGTCATTTATTATTTTGCATATGCTTAGCCATGCTTAGAATGGGATACTTGGGATATGAGATCATCAGTTTATTTTACCATACTCTTGAATGAGATATTGTGAGTTATGTAGAGGTAGGGATCAAGGCAAGTTGGATGTTTTGGTTGTGTGCTGGGTGCACGAGACTCGGGTTTGTGTTTAGTACTTGCCTGGATCCTAAGGACCGGTTCATGGAGCATGTAACCTGGCTTTACAGTGCCAACCACATGCTGAGATGGGGCAGCTTGGCCAATTAATTAGTTGTATCCCCGGCGTAGTATGGGTGTGTTGGATGGTGCGGGGAATAGGTGTCAGCTGGACTACCATATGAACCGCAAGGCTCAAGAGGGGGCCACTGCAGCGGTGTTGGAGCCTCTTGTATGCTGTTAGGGGTGAAACTTCAGTGGGCCCACGCTCGTCGGGAATCCCTTTGTAAAGGCTTCGTAGTGATCTCCTGGCTACACACCTGGGAAGTGTGAATGTGGTTCGTAGCCACTGGCATAATGGAGGTTCTTTTAGTCCACCCGGCAACGGGGGATGAAATCACTACATGTGGGTACAGTGGTGCAAACTCTGCAGAGTCAAAACTGTCATGACAGCCGTGCTCACGGTCAAGAGCGGCTTGGACTTATTCATGATTAGAGGAGTGATGGTTTTGGAAGTTGAGGATGTTAAGTGGGGAGCTTAACATTGGAAATGATGTTATGGTTATTTGATTAGGGTGATGGGATGGGGGATTGGGACCATTTCACCTGTAGTAATGTAGGTGCTTAATAAGCTAAGGTGATAGGTATTAATTGCGTAGTGCTTTAACCATGAGTTCAACCTCCCCTTGTTCTAGCCATGCATGACATAACTTTCCCACAGCATATTTTGTTGGTTTATATTGCTGCTCAGGCCAAGATAATGAGGTGGTGTATAATGACCAAGACTTTGGACCCGAAGAAGGTTTCTAGGTTCATGGAGACCCCCGGGCAACACCTGTGACGGAGCCCTCAAGAATGATATTTCGCTGCTAGTTTGTTTATTTGTGATGAACTTATTATTGTCCATCTAGACATTTGCTATGTAAGACTTATTTATATTCGACACCTGGCTTGTAATAAATGATGCTTCACTATTTGTCATCATATGTATGAGAAAATGATCCTGGCATACATGTGATATTCACTTGGTTGTTCTTCGGGAAAAACCGGGTGTGACAGAAGTGGTATCAGAGCCAAGGTTGCCCGTAGGAACGTGGACCTAGGTAGAAATGGACGTATTTAAGGGCTTTATTTTCTTAAAAACTATTTTTACAAGGTGTGTGTTGAAAAGTGTTATTTAATGAGTCACTTTCTTCATCTTACCCCAATTTTCATTCAAAATAGGATTCTTGCTTAAAAGTTTATCTAACCTAAGTTTAAATGCTTTTTGTTTTAGATGGTTCGCATGATTCGCACCGCTCGCAAGTCCACAGGAGGGAGAGTTCCCGTAGTTGCCCTTGCCCAAAGAGAGGAGAGTCGTCCGGTGACGTACCTTTCCTACGGATTGGCAGTAGGAGGCTTGTTGCGCCGTCTTCGACGTATGCTCGAAGCCGTCGGCAATACGGGCAAGCTAATCATCCACTATAACTCCACCAGGACCATCCGTGAGAAGAGGGAAGAATGGAGTTCAGAGATGAGGATTATACATGAAAACCAGCTGCTTAAGATCCCCCACTCTCCAGCTTGTAGAGCGACACAGGTCGATGCGGAGAAGGATGTCACCTGGGAGGCCATCACCTGCCAGAGTCACATCTATCGTCGCCACCTGGACAGAACTGAGTACATGTATGTCCTCCAGCGTGAGAGTGGTACCACGGAGTACAAGTACCCACCAGTGCAGCAAGGGACTTCCCATGAGCACATGGACCTGTGCTTGGAGGATGCTGCTATGCTCAGCACTCGACTGCAGGAGTGTCAGCAAGAGCTTCAGGATGTTCGGGACACCCTGAAGGAAACGGAGGCGTTGCTGCGAGCCTGCCTGAGGGCGAGAGAAAGAGGAGATGGGAATGAACTGTGTGTCACCGTGAATAATACATGGACTCCTGACTCCCCAGATCGCCGAGCGATCAGGCGTCGTCGCACTTCTCCACCAGCAGCCTCCCCACCCAAGGCAGAGTCAGAAGGCAGCCGAAATGACGAGGAAGATCCCGAGGAGCCAGCTCAAGAAAACGAGTAGTGTAGAGTCTTTCCCTTAGTTAGCAAGGTGTCGAATAGTCGAGTCGTTGCGTTAAGTTAATGATGTGTTAATGCTTGGTGTGTGACGTGAGTTGTGGAAGCCATGAGCAATTGTCCACAACCTCGTCTTTAGATTGTTTTGCTTGGGTGTGTGAACCCACATGAAATAATATGGCATTTATTTTTGTGTGAGAAATGAACCCTCAGAAAAGTATAACAAAGCCTCAACACTTCAAAGTACAAACAAATGAAAGTTGTAACATGATACTAAATGCTTTCAAATTAACATTGGTTGATTCTGCCAGATGGCCGGAAGAGGACAAGGACGTGCTGCCAACCCCGCCAACAACAACGATGAGGCATGCAACCCCCATCTTTCTGGAGGCCAGGACCGGGGTGGTCGCCGTGAAGGAGTTGATCCCCTCCACCAAATGCTGGAGAATCAGAATCAGCTCATCCAGAACTTGACTCAAGTGGTGGCTAACTTGCATCAAGTTTCACCTCCACAAGCTGCACCACGCCAACCAAGGTTGAGTGAGTTTCTAGGAACTCAACCTCCAAAGTTTGCAAGTGCTGCTGAACCTCTGGAGGCAGATGATTGACTTAAGACCATTGAGAGCAAGATGAGGATCATACAGTGCCAAGGGTATGAGAGGGTGCTGTTTGCCTCTCATCAATTGCATGGACCTGCTGCTGATTGGTGGACCACCTACGTGGCTGCCCATCATGGCCCTGAGAACATCACTTGAGAAGAGTTCAAGCATAGCTTCCGAAACCATTACATCCCATGAGGCGAACTCAAAAACAAGAGGAAGGAGTTTTTGGGACTGCAGCAGGGAAACATGACAGTGAGGGAATACCTCACTAAATTTACTCAACTATCCCGTTATGCCCCACGGGACATAGAGACTGATGAGCAGAAACAAGATTGTTTCGTGGAGGGACTTACCGCAGAAATGCAGTGTGCGATGTCCTCGAATGAGTATGAAAGCTTCCAAAAGATGGTGGACAGAGCATTTGTGGTGGAAAGGAAGCTGAAGGCCTTGGAAAATGAGAACAAGAGGAAGGCCGGGTGGTCACACCAAGCCTCAGGGAGCAACACCCGCCCACGTCTGATGCAGCAACCCGCAGGGCAGACGAACCGTGCTGCGGTATCCTACTCAGCACCAAGAGGGTACAACCTGAACTACAGGCCTCCGGCAGCACCAGCACAGCCACAACGTCAGTTTGTACAGCAGCCTCGCCCTGCATATCCACCTCGACCAGCAGTACAAGGACCTCCAAACCAACCCCAAGACAGCAAAGGCTAGACACCTAAGGTTAGGGTGCAATGTTTTAGCTGCGGTGAAGTGGGGCACTACGCCCATAAATGCCCAAAGAAGAAGCCCGACACAGCCACAACAGCAGAATGTGATGCGAGGACGGGTGAACCATGTCACTATGGAGGAAGCGCAAGAGGCACCCGGCGTGGTAGTTGGTAAGTTTCCTGCCAATTTACACCTTGCAACCCTGCTGTTTGATTCTGGTGCTACCCACTCGTTCATTGCTCAAGGGTTTGTTAAGAAGCATGACCTAGCAACCACACAAATGAACCATATGCTAGTCATAAACTCTCCAGGTGGAGATATAAGGACAAGTGTGTCCCAAAGTGAATCTAGACATTAATGGGGTGGTATTTACTGCTAACCTCATAGTGATAGATTCACAAGTGATAGATATTATCTTGGGTATGGATTGGTTGACAAAACATAAAGGAATCATCCATTGTTCGACCAGAACGGTAGAACTAACTCATCCTAGTGGCACAAGAGTAAAGTTCATAACAATACACGAGCCTAGGAGGGACATTAAATTAAATCAAGTTGAGGTGAAAGTTGAGGAAATCAGGACCATCAGGGAATATCCAGATGTTTGTCCAGAGGAGTTGCCAGGTATGCCTCCCGATCGTGAAGTGGAATTTGCAATGGAGTTAGTGCCTGGAACAACCCCGATATACAAGACACCTTATCGGATGGACTCTAAGCAGCTAGATGAACTCAAGGATCATTTGAGAGAATTGACGGAGAAGGGGTATATTCGCCCTAGTTCCTCACCATGGGGAGCTCCGGTGATATTTGTGCCCAAGAAGGACGGAACCCAAAGGTTATGCGTGGATTACCGTGCCTTAAATGAGGTAACCATCAAGAACAAGTACCCATTACCCCGCATTGAAGACTTGTTTGATCAGTTGAGGGGAGCTTGTGTGTTCTCGAAAATTGATCTCAGGTCGGGATACCACCAACTCAAGATAAGGCAATCTGATATTCCCAAGACAGCTTTCGTATCTCGGTACTGAATGTGGCCTAGAGGGGGGTGAATAGGCCTTTAAAGAATTCCTGCACACTTAATAAAGTTATCAGAAACTTGACTGACCGGACTAGTCCGGTTGTGTGGGCGGACTAGTCCGATGTGCTGAATTATTTGAGTTGATTAAGTGTGTCTCACAAATTTAATCTTATAGCAGCGGAATAAGAACAACAGTTTTTATAACTTAAATTTATTGTATGGATGCACGTGCAAACTTGTAAGGAACTCACACGATGACTAGCAAACTAGTGATCTAATGTGTCAAGATGTAAAACAAATGAGAGACAAAAGACACGAATTTTTACCGAGGTTCGATCTCACCAAGAGATCTACGTCCTCGTTGAGAAGCTCACACAAAGCCGGGTTCCCAACCCTTTCCCTCTTCAAGTCACCACACAGGCCGACTTGACTTCACTATCAAGTGTAATCACCGTGTTTATGGGGCAACCTCACACGTTGAGTGCTCCCACAAGAATTACAATGAGAAGTTGATCAAATACACTCAAAAAGATTACAATGCAGAATATGAGTGTAGAGAGATCAAAGCCCAAGAGCTCACAACGAAGGAACGACGGTCTCCCAATCCCAAATCCAAGTATTTTGTTGATCTTCACCTTTTTGCACCTTAGATGTGTGGGGAGACGTGTTTTTGGGCTCTTGGGACAGGTGGCGGCGCTAGGGTTTCAGTTTTTGACAGCATGAGTCGTGTCATCTTGGGGAAAAGACGAAGGACCTTATTTTATAGGCTTTCCCAAAAAGTTACCGTTGTTAAACCTACTACCGGACTAGTCCGGTATATGATCGGACTTGTCCGGCCTACTTCCAGTGGGTTAACCGGACTAGTCCGGTCCACAAACCGGACTTGTCCGGTGCTATGTGAGATGAGGTTTCAGAAACTTTAGTGGACTAGTCCTGTCGCTTGGATGGACTAGTCCGTAGTCCTCTAAAGAGGACAACAGAGACATGACCGGACTAGTCCGGTCTAAAACCGGACTTGTCCGGTTGCATTCCAGTGAGCTGATCGGAATAGTCCGGTTCACAAGGCGGACTAGTCCGGTGCACTATGTTTGCGTCTTTCAGAAAGTTAAACGGACTAGTCCGGTCCATGAACGGACTAGTCCGGTTTTCAGTGGATTTTAGTTGATTTTTAAACCCCTTACCCTTACGCAAAGTCATGAGCTCTTGGGATGTGTCTCTTTCACACACAACCTATACATTTATATCAACTTTGCTCCTCTAAATTCCACTAACGTCTTCCTTTTCGGGCATCACTCTATTTTTCATCTTTTTGTGTGTGCCGAGCCAGTTCACTTTGTTTATCCTGCAATCATCTTAATAGTTTCATTAGGATCTCATATGTTCGTCATCAATTAGCCAAAACCCACAAGGGATATCCTAGATGCACTTACAATCTCCCCCTTTTTGGTGATTGATGACAACCATTTGAGATATCACAATTGAGAATAAATGGTTGATTTTCATAAGGTGTGTACATATGAGAATAATAAAGAATTCACAAAACGCTTCTCACATATGCACACACCTTATGGTGGGGTGCCTCACAGGTGTGTGATAAACAAAATGTGATAAATTAAAGACAAACAGTAGTGAACATGTAAGTGGGCATTAGAGCATAGTACATCACACATAAGAAAAGAAATAGTGCATTACAAGATTTTAAAAATAGGTACATGTCCTTGATCATAAAAGATCTTAATGACTAATACTATATAGAAAAAGTCCAAGTCTAATCTCAATCTTCCATCTCAATCTCTCCCCCTTTGGCATCAAGACACCAAAAAGGGAAAAATTGAGGGGAATCACTCATCGCTGCCTCCTCTGTCAGTCTCAGTCTGATCTTCATCTTCAGCATCCACGGGAGCAGGATCTTCCTCTGAGTCCTCGGAGGCGGGCGGTGATCCAACAGGCTCAATCTCAAGCTTTGCACAGATAGACTTGATATTTGCATTGACGTACTGTTGATGTTTCTTCCTTGCAAGCTTTTCTTTGCGTTGCCTGCCTTCGATTTTACGGCAGCAGGCAAAGATAGAGGAGAGCATCTTGAGGATGCCGTTAGATGATTCTTGGGCAGGTGGAGAACCAGGAGGAGCAGCTGCAGACCTAGTGTCATCATGAGCTTGCTTTGATCTCCTCTCCACTGGTGGAGAGGACGGGGCAGTTGGAGCCGGAGGGAGAGTGTACTCGGTGGGTTTTTGCGGCTTCAACCCCGTATGCTTGACATCCTTGACAAACTCGAGTCCCGTCACTTTCTCAATCATGTACATGATATACGGTGCGTATCCACAGGACCTATTGGGGGTAATTGAGATGTTCACAATGTCGTTGTAGATATATTCAAAGACATTGAATGGTCTCCTCCCACTAATGACCTTCATGAGAGTTCTCAAGGTTCCTTGTATAGTTCCTGCATCTCCATCCTTCGGAGCTATCGTCTTTCTCAAGACTCTATTTAGGACCACAAAGAAGGGCTTTAGATATTTGATGGTGGGAGGAACATATGGCATCCTTGTGTCATAGAGAAACTCAAGCTCTTCCTTCTCTAGGGGTTTCAGATTATGGATGACCAGTTCATGATCCAAAGTGTTTTGGAGGTGAAGAATCCTAGCAAATTCATCATACGTGACACTATTCCTTGAACCATGAGTCATCCAAGTAAGACTGTCTCCATCATCCCGAGCAAAGTAGAGAGTGGAGTAAAACTGGGTAATGACTTCATTGTTCCAGTCATACTCAAAGGATAGCAGGTCCGTCAGACCGTGCCTCTCTAAGGCCTCCACCATCTCACGAAAGGCAGGATACCTCTTCGACTTCAGGTATTCAACATTTAGCCATTGACTCTCTACTACGGGATTCTTCATCTTCATGTACACATGCTCGTAGTAGTCTGCATGGAAGTTGCTCCAGAACCTAGGATCAGAACATTGTTTAGGTCGGCCATACACTTCAATCTTCCTGAAGTTATCAGCTAGCTCATTCCCTTTTCCAGTGAAATCCTCACTTGAAGGCTGCCTGTTGCGGTGAACGGAATTTTTCAATTTCAGAGGCCCAATGGGGCCACTAGCAAGTCCCTTCCCTTTATTGAGAACTCTTCTTGGCCCTGACGAGCCCTCAGCAGCATCTTTCCTTTGAGGCCTTTTGATAATGACTTTCCTCTTCTTAGGTAGATTGTCGTCGGAGGGTGGAGAGTGAGCATTGACATCATGTCTCTTCTTCATCACTCCCTCCTTAGCTCTCCTCACTCTTTCACGTTGAACTTCTTCATCAATGTGAAAAGAGCCGTCATCTGATCCTGAAGACATGATGCCTGATAAGGAGTTTAAGGATTAGATGCAAACGGACACATTATCGACTTCAAATGGGAATGTAGGAGTTCAGCTGTCAGAGACTGGACTTGTCCGGTTTCAGAGTGCGGACTAGTCCGGTGGACCGGACTTGTCCGCATCTGAACGCCGTACTAGTCCGGCCTAGCATAAGAACCCTAAATTGAATGTTTCATTTGAAACAAATCTCCTATCTAAGGACACAAGGATAGGAAAGTGGTAGGAATACATCTATTTATGCAATGTACATCCTTTTGAAATCAAAGGAAACTAGCTAGAGCTAGAAAAGTTGAGATTTTGGTTTTTGGGGGGATTTACCAAGATTTGAAGATTCGCGTTGAAGGAGTGGAAATCAGTCCGGATGAGTCCGGAAAGTAGGATCCCCTCGTCGAGAAGAGGCTTTTTCACGGAGAAAAACTCCGAGTTTGAGGGCTCAACTCAAAAATCACTTTGAGAGCTAGGGTTTAGGAGAGAGGGTGAGACAAAGTGCTTATGAGTGGAGAGGGAGGCGTTTGGTCCGGCTAACTGCTTCTATATGCGACTGACCTGACTAGTCCGGTCATGGTAGCGGACTAGTCCGGTACCCCTGAGTTAACCTAATTGTTGTCTGTCCGGACTAGTCCGGTTGGAAATCGGACTAGTCCGTTTCCAACAGACTTGATATATATATAGATAACTAATAGTGATCCAAGGACAACAATTTTGCAAGTAGTCTTGGTGATTACGACCAGTAGGCAATCAACAATCGAACAATGGTCATAATCCACAAGATTTATTCATTAAGAATAGTTTTCTGAGTAGAAAGGAGAGGAGGAGCATTTTTGACAATACGGAGGAACAATTTAAGTTGTAACCAGGTATGCAATGTTTCAAGCCACATTTCGAAAGTCAAGAATGTTTAGCTCATTTCTTAGTTCACAGAACCTTTTCTCATCTAATGGTTTGGTAAAAATATCTGCAAGTTGTTTTTCAGTCCTAACATGTGAAATAGCTATGTCACCTTTTAATGAATGATCTCTAAGAAAGTGATGACGGATGTCTATGTGCTTAGTTCTTGAGTGCTCTACAGGGTTGTGTGCAATCTTTATAGCACTTTCATTATCGCATAGAAGCGGGATATGACTTAGATTGTAGCTGTAGTCCCTAAGAGTTTGTTGCATCGAAAGCAGTTGCGCACAGCAACTACCGGCTGCAACATACTCTACTTCCGCTGTGGAAAGAGCAATGGAGTTTTGCTTTTTAGATGACCAAGAAACTAGGGACCTACCAAGAAAAATTGACAAGTTCCTGACGTGCTCTTTTTATCGACTTTGCATCCTGCATAGTCGGCGTCGGAATACCCTATCAAGTTAAACTTGGATCCTTTGGGATACCAAAGGCCCAAGTTGGGTGTGTGCACAAGGTACCTTAGGATTCTTTTTACAGCAATTAAGTGACACTCTTTAGGTGTGGCTTGAAACCTTGCACACATGCAAACACTAAGCATAATATCTGTCCTAGATGCACATAAGTATAGTAAGGATCCAATCATGGACCGATATACCTTTTGGTCCACATTTGGACCGTCTTCATTGAGGTCGAGATGTCCGTTGATGGCCATGGGTGTCTTGATGGGCTTGGCTTTGTCCATATTGGATTTCTTGAGAATGTTTCTGATCTTCGAACCCCGGTGGCTACTCCACATAGACTTCCTCCTTTATCGGACCATTGAGAAAGGCACTCTTGACGTCCATTTGATACAACTTAAAATTATGGTGAGTAGCATATGCCAATAAAATGCGAATGGGCTCAAGTCTAGCTACAGGAGCGAAGGTTTCATCGAAATCCAAACCTTCCACTTGAGAATAACCTTTGGCCACCAACCTCGCTTTATTTCTTGTCACTACTCCATGTTCATCTTGCTTGTTCCGAAAGACCCATTTGGTTCCAACGATGTTCCCCCTTGGTCTTTCCACCAGCTCCCACACTTCATTTTTTTTGAAGTTGTTCATCTCCTCTTGCATCACAATCACCCAGTCTGGATCCCTTAAGGCTTCTTCTACCCTGTATGGCTCCAGAAAAGACACAAAAGAATAATGTTCACAAAAATTTGCAATTTGAGATCTAGTAGTTACTCCCTTAGCAATATCTCCAATGATATTGTTGACAGGATGGTCCCTTTGCCCACACCGATGTACTCTTGGGTGTGGAATTTGTATAGTTGTTTGTTCTTCATTGTCTTCATGTGTCATGTCTCCTCCTAGATCATTGCTTCCATGATCATCTTGATTTTCTTGATCCTCCTCAACTTGATCTTGTGTAGGAGCTCCCCCTTGATCATTGCTTCCTTGTTGAAATTCATCTTGTGTCTCCTCTCGTGGTAGGATATCACCAAGTGCCATTTTCTTCAGCGCTTCACATGGAGCTTCCTCCTTATCTAGCATAGACTTATCGACTTGCTCCACTTGTGAGCCGTTAGCTTCATCGAACACTATGTCACGCGCTACTTCAACAAGGCCGGACACCTTGTTGAAGACACGATAGGCGTAGGCGTTCGATTCATATCTGAGCAAGAATCCTTCATCGGACATCGAAGCAAACTTCGAGGCCCTTGGTTTCTTGTTCAGAATAAAACATTTGCAACCAAAAACTTTGAAATAGGAAACGTTAGGCTTTTTACCCGTGAGAAGCTCATATGGAGTTTCCTTCAGAAGTCGATGAAGGTACAACCGATTTGTGGCATGACAAGCGGTGTTCACCGCTTCTGCCCAAAATCGGTCTGACGTCTTGTATTCATCCAACATTGTTCTCGCCATTTCGATCAATGTTTTGTTCTTCCTTTCAGCCACCCCGTTTTGTTGAGGAGAGTAGGGTGCCGAGAATTCATGCTTTATACCTTCTTCATTGAGATATTCTTCAACTTGGGTGTTCTTGAATTCTGTCCCATTGTCACTTCTGATATTCTTTACGGTTGATGAGAATTCATTTTGAGCTCTTTTCAAGAACTTCTTGAGGATTCCTTGAGTTTCTGATTTATCATACAAGAAAAATACCCAGGTAAATCTTGAAAAATCATCAACAATTACTAAACCGTATTTGTTACCGCCGATGATGTACGCAATTGGACCAAAGAGATCCATGTGGAGAAGTTCCAGCGGTTTAGCGGTGGTCATCACATTCTTGGCGGGGTGTGGTGCTCCAACCTGTTTTCCTGCTTGACAAGCGCTGCACGGCCTGTCTTTTTCAAAAACCACATCCTTAAGACCACGGATGTGACCACCTTTTAGAAGTTTCTGCAGATTTCTCATTCCAACATGGGCTAGCCGTCTATGCCACAGCCATCCCATGTTGGTCGTAGCAACCAAGCAAGTGTTGAGTTCGGCTTTATCTTTGTTGAAGTCAACAAGATAAAGCTTTCCCTTCAACAATCCCTTGAATGCAATCGAGCCATCGCTTCTTCTAAAGACGGTCACACCCTCATTAGTGAATAAACAGTTGTAACCTTTGTCGCATAGTTGAGATATTGATAAAAGATTATAATCTAGAGAGTCTACATGTAAAACATTAGATAAGGTGTGTTGAGAGGATATTTCAATGTTACCACTACCAAGGACCTTTCCTTGGCTGTTATCTCCAAAGTATATACCTTCACTTGGATCCTTGTTGCACTCGTATTCCACAAACATACCTCTCTCTCCAGTCATATGATTTGTGCATCCGCTATCTAGCACCCACTTAGATCCACCGGAGGAGTAAGCCTGCAAAATAGAATTATTTCTGGGTTTTAGGTACCCAAGCTTGCTTGGGTCCTCTCAGGTTAGTCACAAGAGTCTTGGGCACCCACACACAAGTTTTCAAGTTCTTGTGGCGTGGCCCTGTATATTTAGCAATTACTTTTCCATACTTGTTTTTCATGAGAACATAAGAAGCATCAAATGTATGGAACAGTGTTTGTAGCTCAGATTCATGGGATTTTTCTTTAACAAAAATGATCCTATTCTTAGCATGATTAGAAGTAGACATGTGTTTATTCCTGTCGAAGCCAAGTCCATCTTTGACATAGGGAGGTCTAGTGATCATATATGCACTTCGTGCATATTTGATCTTCTCCTTATCAAAGATGCCGTTTTGAGAAGAATGCATGTCATGTGGGGTTAAAGCATTAGAAATTACATTCTTCTTACTAGAGCAAGTGCAGGTTCTTACTGTTGTCGAGCTCATGTCTTTGGAGGAAGAGCTCTTGGAGGAAGAGGAGTCACTTTGTTTGAGCGACTCAACTTGCACCTCAAGGATTTTGTTAACTTTTGACAAGTTAGCAAGTTCTTCCTTGATTGCAATGTGTGAGTCCTCTAACTTTGAGTAAGTTTCCTTACTCAAGGCTAGCTCTAACTCAAGTGACTCATTCTTCTCTCTTTCAAGCTCAAGAAGCTTTTCGACTTCTTGATATCTCTTCCTCTCACGGATGAGCATATCTTCTTGTCGGTTGACAAGTTCCTCCTTTTCAAAGATTTCGTTTGACAACATTTCCATTTTCTTTAAAGCAATTTTACTTAGCCCTCTAAACAATTCTTCATTATCACTAGAGCTATCAAAGTCATCAATGGAGGAATTTAGCACAGGAGGAGTAAGTCGAACCTTTTTCTTGCCTTCCTTAGCCATAAGACAAGTGTGGTTTTTCATGTCCCGTCCTCCCATGTTCGGAAAGAGTGTGGCTCTCATAGTTGGTTTCTTGACTGCGAAAGTGGCCATCTCTTCTTCTTCATCGGAGGAGGACTCGTCGTTTGAGTCCCACTCCTTCCCAATGTGAGCTTGATGGGCTCGTCTTCTTTTTCTGAAATTTTTCTTTTCTTGAGATCTTGGTTCCTTCTTCTTTTTGTTTTCCTCATAAGTACAGTCCACCATGAAGTGACCATACTCTCCGCAGTTGTAGCAAGTGCGACGAGCCTTGGATTTTCCTTTATCCTTGCTTTTGCCTTCATGTGAATTGTTGCCGTGTCTTCTCTTCATCATGCGTTTGAACTTTTTGATGAAGAGTACCATTTCTTCGTCATCAAGATCGGTGCTTTCGTCGCTTGTATCTCCATCTTCTTGGTCTTCACGAGTTTCTTTGAGTTTGGGTCTGCACGTTGCTTTAAGGGCAACTTCTTTCTTTTTAGAAGAGGTGAGCTCGGCTAAGTCTTTGACGTATTGAGCCTCTTTCTCCATCATTTCATGATTTATGATCTTTCCCAATAACTCATCGGGAGTCATTTTGTGAAACCCGGGGCTTTCTCTAATCATTGAGCAAAGTGTGACATTTCTCGGCATGAAGGCTCTAATCATTCTTTTGACCACTTCGTGATCTGTCCATTTGTTACTTCCATAAGCACGAATTTTGTTGATGAGTGCTTTCATCCGGTTGTACATGTCTTGAGGTGATTCGCCTTCTTCAATAGCAAATCTCCCCAACTCTCCTTCAAGCATTTCGATTTTGGCTTCACGAACTGACCTATTTCCTTCGTGAGCTGTCTTGAGGGTATCCCAGATTTCTTTTGCACTTTCTAACCCATCGATCTTGGTGAATTCCTCTCTGCTTAGTGATGATGTGATCACGGCGACGGCTTGTGCGTTTCTGTGAATCTCTTGTTCTTGTTCTGGGGTGAGTTCATCATCCGTGTCCGGAATATCGATGCCTATGCAAACAATGTGCCACAGACTAGGGTTCAGGGATATCAGATGCATCTTCATGTTGTACTTCCACATGGTGTAGTCACTTCCGTCAAACTGTGGGGGCTTTCCCATAGGAATAGAGAGATAATGATTATTTGAATTGAGACGGTTGTAGTTGTAAGGATATCGGGAGTAGTCGTGATGACCACTCCCCATCGTCTTTTCTTCCTCTTTTCCCTTTTGTGCCATTAACTTCTTTCTCAGTAATGTCTTTAGCTGTCTCACTTCATCATCGTCATGTGGATTTTCTTTCAGCACATCGAAGGCTTTGGCTTCTTGCTCCTTATCGTTGTTGTTCGTCTTCGGGATATCGTTGTTCTTCTCAGAGGCCATTGATTTCTCCGAGATGTGAGTCTCGTTGATGGAGAACTTGGCTCTGATACCAATTGAATGTGGCCTAGAGGGGGGTGAATAGGCCTTTAAAGAATTCCTGCACACTTAATAAAGTTATCAGAAACTTGACTGACCGGACTAGTCCGGTTGTGTGGGCGGACTAGTCCGGTGTGCTGAATTATTTGAGTTGATTAAGTGTGTCTCACAAATTTAATCTTATAGCAGCGGAATAAGAACAACGGTTTTTATAACTTAAATTTATTGTATGGATGCACGTGCAAACTTGTAATGAACTCAAACGATGACTAGCAAACTAGTGATCTAATGTGTCAAGATGTAAAACAAATGAGATACAAAAGACACGAATTTTTACCGAGGTTCGATCTCACCAAGAGATCTACGTCCTCGTTGAGGAAGCTCACACAGAGCCGGGTTCCCAACCCTTTCCCTCTTCAAGTCACCACACAGGCCGACTTGACTTCACTATCAAGTGTAATCACCGTGTTTATGGGGAAACCTCACACGTTGAGGGCTCCCACAAGAATTACAATGAGAAGTTGATCAAATACACTAAAAAAGATTACAATGCAGAATATGAGTGTAGAGAGATCAAACCCCAAGAGCTCACAACGAAGGAACGACGGTCTCCCAATCCCAAATCCAAGTATTTTATTGATCTTCACCTTTTTGCACCTTAGATGTGTGGGGAGACGTGTTTTTGGGCTCTTGGGACAGGTGGTGGCGCTAGGGTTTCAGTTTTTTACAGTATGAGTCGTGTCATCTTGGGGAAAAGATGAAGGACCTCTTTATATAGGCTTTCCCAAAAAGTTACCATGGTTAAACCTACTACCGGACTAGTCCGGTATATGGTCGGACTTGTCCGGCCTACTTCCAGTGGGTTAACCGGACTAGTCCGGTCCACAAACCGGACTTGTCCGGTGCTATGTGAGATGAGGTTTCAGAAACTTTAGCGGACTAGTCCTGTCGCTTGGATGGACTAGTCCGTAGTCCTCTAAAGAGGACAACAGAGACATGACCGGACTAGTTCGGTCTAAAACCGGACTTGTCCGGTTGCATTCCAGTGAGCTGATCGGAATAGTCCGGTTCACAAGGTGGACTAGTCCGGTGCACTATGTTTGCGTCTTTCAGAAAGTTAAACGGACTAGTCCGGTCCATGAACGGACTAGTCCGGTTTTCAGTGGATTTTAGTTGATTTTTAAACCCCTTACCCTTACGCAAAGTCATGAGCTCTTGGGATGTGTCTCTTTCACACACAACCTATACATTTATATCAACTTTGCTCCTCTAAATTCCACTAACGTCTTCCTTTTCGGGCATCACTCTATTTTTCATCTTTTTGTGTGTGCCGAGCCAGTTCACTTTGTTTATCCTGCAATCATCTTAATAGTTTCATTAGGATCTCATATGTTCGTCATCAATTAGCCAAAACCCACAAGGGATATCCTAGATGCACTTACAGGTACGGACTGTATGAATACACTGTCATGCCTTTCGGGCTAACTAATGCCCCAGCATACTTCATGTATCTCATGAACAAGGTATTCATGGAATATCTGGACAAATTTGTGGTGGTTTCCATAGATGACATTCTCGTCTTCTCCAAAGATGAAGAAGAACATGAGAAACATCTAAGGTTGGTGTTGCAGAGGCTAAGAGAACACCAACTATATGCCAAGTTGAGCAAGTGTGAGTTTTGGCTGAAGAGAGTTCCCTTCTTAGGACATATAATCTCGGAGGGAGGAATCTCCGTGGATCCTGCCAAAATCGAGGATATACAGAAGTGGAAGACCCCTGACAATGTCGGGGAAGTTCGAAGCTTCTTGGGATTGGCTGGATACTATCGACGGTTTATTGAGGGATTCTCTAAGATCTCGAGACCCCTCACCAAACTGTTGGAGAAGGGAATCACATTCACATGGACGCCACAGTGCGAGACGAGTTTTCATGAGCTAAAGAAAAGATTGACCACAGCCCCAGTGTTGGTTATGCCAGATATGCAGAAGAATTTCACAGTGTACTGCGATGCCTCTGGAAACGGGTTGGGATGTGTTCTCATGCAAGAAGGGCATGTCGTGGCTTATGCATCCCGGCAGCTTCGGAAGCACAAGAAGAACTATCCTACACATGACCTAGAACTAGACACAGTGGTACACGCGTTGAAAATTTGGCGGCACTATTTGATGGGGAAGAGGACCGAGATATATACGGATCATAAGAGTTTGAAGTACATATTCACACAGCCAGACCTCAACCTCCGACAAAGGAGATGGTTAGAGCTAATCAATGACTTTGATGTGGGCATCAACTATCATCCTAGGAAAGCAAACGTCGTGGCAGATGCTTTAAGTCGGAAAGTGCTTGTCAATAAGTTGAGATTGAAGGACATGCCAGCAGAATTGAAGGACGAGGTCATAAGGCTAAATCTATGCCTTGTAAATAGTGGTAAAGCCATCACCATGGAAGTGGACTCCACACTAGAGCAAGACATACGCGAGGGTCAAAAGGATGACGAGAAGATACAAGAAATCAGGCAACTCATCAAGGAAAATAAAGCCCCTGGTTTCAGAGAGGATGAACAAGGAACGGTGTGGCACGGGAAAAGAATCTGTGTGCCAGAAGTAAAGAAGATCCGCGAATTGATTTTGAAGGAGGCTCACGATTCTGACTATTCCATTCATCCTGGGAGTACGAAGATGTACCAGGACCTCAAGAGCAGGTATTGGTGGTATGGCATGAAACGAGATGTCGCGGAACATGTTGCCCTTTGTGACACATGTCAGTTGGTGAAAGCAGAACATCAACGACCCGGGGGATTATTGCAACCACTCAAAGTGCCTGAATGGAAATGGGAAGAAATCGGGATGGATTTCATCGTGGGATTGCCTAAGACTCAATCAGGATATGATTCGATATGGGTCATCATTGACAGGCTAACCAAGGTAGCTCACTTCATCCCCGTAAAGGAAATCTATAGCGGATCCAAATTGGCGGAATTGTACATGTCAATGATCGTGTGTTACCATGGAGTGCCAAAGAAGATTGTGCCGGATCGAGGGACACAGTTCACCTCAAGGTTCTGGCAGAAGTTGCACGAAACCATGGAAACTCATCTGAATATTAGCTCTGCCTATCATCCCCAAACTGACGGGCAGACGGAAAGAACCAATCAGATTCTTGAGGATATGCTGAGGGCATGTGCACTCAAAAACAATCGGAGTTGGGACAAGAACTTACCATATGCGGAATTCTCCTATAACAACAGTTATCAGGCTAGTATGAAGATGTCACCGTTCGAAGCTTTGTGTGGGAGGAAGTGCAGAACTCCCCTATTTTGGAACCAAACAGGGGAAAGTAAAGTGTTTGGTCCCGAGGTACTACAAGAAGCCGAGGCGAAGGTGAGGGAAATCCGCAACAACTTGAGGATAGCACAGACACGCCAAAAGAGCTATGCCGATGTACGAAGAAGAGAGCTTGTTTTCAACATGGGGGACTATGTCTATCTCAAGGTGTCTCCTATCAGAGGACTTCGTCGGTTCAAGGTGAAAGGGAAGTTGTCACCTCGATACATCGGACCCTTTCAAGTTGTGGAAAGGAAAGGCGAAGTGGCGTATCAACTAGAGTTACAGGCTCGTCTATCGGATGTGCACGATGTATTCCATGTGTCACAACTCAAGAAATGCATGAGGACGCCTGAGGAGGTGTTACCCATGAATGAAGTGGACGTAGCTGAGGATTTGTCTTATGCCGAGCAACCATACAAGATTTTGGAGACAATGGAACGCCTCACCAGAAATAAAAGAATCCGGATGTGCAAGGTGCAGTGGAAGCATCACTCAGAAGAGGAAGCCACCTAGGAACGGGAAGATGAGCTCAAGGCACAATTTCCGGAATTGTTTTCTTAGAACCACCAATCTCGAGGACGAGATTTCTTTTAAGGGGGGTAGAGCTGTAACACCCCAAAAATCTTGTTAAGATCCTAAATCATGTTAAGAGGGGAATTTAAAAACTTTTGGACGTGTTGCATGTTTTGCAACAATTTAAATTCAAACTGGAATTCAATTTAAACTCAAAAAAGAAAAGAAATAGAAAAAGAAAAACAGAAAAAAACCGGCCAGTGGGCCGAAACCCACCAGCCGGCTGACACGACCCCATTGGTCCTGTCGAGCCAGGATCACGCTGAGGGGTGCTGCGTTGCACAGCACCGTATAACACACGTCAAAGGTACAAAGCGGAAGCAGAAGTTTTATTACATAAACAAGTTTATGAACATGTTTACATCAAAATAAGTTCAGTCTACACTCGCGGGCGTAGACTAAGCATCAAGTGCACGTTCAGCCCTCGAACGTGTCCTTGCTAGCACACACGCACACTAACTCTGCGGCGTGCACGACTCCCACTCGACGGGGTTCCCCTCCTGGGGTTCCGTCTCCTCTTCGGGAGTCCCTTCCTCATAGAACCCTGCAAAAGCTTCAAACACAAGCAGTGAGCACGAAGGCTCAGCAAGTCTGACCCGTCTCACCTAAACATGGAACTTCTACATGAGGGTAATGGGTTGCATGAGATAAAAATCATTTGCAAGGACTCGCCTAATTAGTAGAACCTTACTTTCAAGTTTTAGCAGCAGGTTGTGGAGAACCTTACGCTAAGTCACATGAGAGAGCCGCAATCAAACAAGAAACGCATTTCTCTCATGTACTTTGCCCAAAGTTGAAAAGAACTTTAATTAGCTCTAAGCTACAGCATATCATTAACAATCAATGTCCAGCTTTCAATCAGCAACATTTTAACATGTAACTAGCCTGTTCTTTCTACGTCACGGTACAGTGAACAAGTGGTACTCACTGACCGCGAGGGACGGCGATTATAATCGATTTACACATGCAGGGTTACCCGAACAACCCGTCATGTACGCCCGTACTCGATGTTGCCTCCAACAACCATCACGGACGCCGTACGCGACTACCTTTCACCCGTCAGCCAAATATTGAACCGGTCCCATCGTCCCGAGCAAGAGGTCTCTGCACGCGCATCTCCGTTCCGCCAGCCGATTTACACCTCGAGCTCTCAACCTACTCTCTGAACGACGGGCAATGCCTCAATACCCAGCTACCCGAGTTACATCAGTTTCCCGGTTCCCATATAGCCGGTAGGTCTTCGGTACTGTTCTAGCTTGTTCAACAGGCCCGCACACGGCTCGGTCCTCAATCGACACAAGCGGAGCTACAGCACACAGGCCCCAAAGTCCTGCTGCCCTTACTCTCCGCTCGGTCTCATTTTCTTGCCATGTGTATCTTGTGCTATCTCTACCCGAGCAATGTGCCTCTAGCCTATTCTCGCGAGTAGTTCCAACTACTCGACTTGTACCGAATCCTACTCTATCCTAGCAATGCAGTGGCTAACGGGGTTTGCAATCCTAAACCCAACCCATGGTTCTCTTGGCTATGTCGTGGGGCTTCCAAACAAGACTCTAATGCACAGAATAAAGGAAACAAGTATATGCTCAAAACAATAAAAATTTGTAAAAAGGTTAATGCAAACCGGAGCTTGCCTTGCTGCTCTTGGTCGTAGGCTAGCTGTTCCTCTGGAGTAACGAAGTCTAGGACTTCGGGTTCCTCCTCGACCTTAGCGACTACATGATATAAGAAACATATGTATCAATTTAAATGCATTTGTATTAACTTTGAAGTTGTGAAGTCTATAACCCTTGCTAGACAGACCTAATGACTGTGAAACTTTTACTGTGGCTTGGTTACAACCTAAACAGGGACTTGGTCAAGTTTTAGTTGCAGCAAAGCTCAATTGAGCCCTCCACAATTAATTATGTCCTTGACCTAATTAAAGGCTTTTAGTGTGTTCTAAGGATTTTCATGAAACAAACTATGACTTTCTGAAAACTAGATTTTCAGAGGGTTCTAATGGAGTTGGTCTCACTTAATTTGGAAGTCTCTAACTAAAGATATGAGCTAAACAATTTCAGAGAAAATTCTGAAAATGTTTCTGAACATTTTCTATTTTCTCTGGAACAGTTTCACTAATCACACCATTAGGTGGATTAAATGAGCTCAAATGGATCTGAAATTTTTATGGTAGTTCAAGGATATTTTGGTGAACATCTCAGCAAAATTTCAGGATTTTCCTCCAAAGGATTCTCCAGTTAAAATTCCTAACAGTTTAAATTTTGAGGAATTAATTCTGGGGAAATAAGGAATTTCATGAAGTGAAACTTGATTTTCTGGATAGTACTCAGAGAGCTGAATCCATCAAAATTTGGTTCACTCAATTTGGAGCTTTCTAGCCAAAGTTATAAGGATTTGAAGTTTGAACTGAAACTGAAATTCGGGGAAAAAGTTTAAACTCTGGCTTGTGGGCCTCGCACACAGTGCGTCGTCTCCTTCCTCGCGCCAACTGCGCGGCGGCGGCGATCTCCGGCGGCCCTCGCCGGAACTGAGTTCCCGGCCACCCCCGGCCCGAAACTCGCCGCCTGCCCCTTTACTGACCCCCTGGACTCGCTGGTGGGGTCGCCGGCCGCCGGCGATGACCGGAAACCCGTGCGCACCAGTGACAGCACCTGCTAGGGTTCCGGTGAGGTCGGTCCCGCTCTCCCGTACACCAAATCGACCGGGAATCGGTCGGAGAGCATCAGTAGAGCATGGGAAACACGAACTAGGGCTGGGTGGAAGCTAGAAATACCGGCAACTAGGCTCTCGACGGTGAGCCGAGGTGTTCAGCCATGGCGGCGGGGAAAACGGCCATATCATGGCCGATTCTCAACGGTTTCCTCTGATTCCAGTTCGGGCATGGGCGCTATCGCGCGTAGGCGCTACTAGAGAACGAGCTTGCCCAACCCTCGTGTATAGAGTACGAATTTCACCCGAAGGTGAGCTCGGTCCTTATGAACTGATCACGAGTAAACTTGGAAATTCTCGGCCGAGGATTGATCAATCGCCAAACGGCTTTCGGCTACTCCATCTACATACAATCACGCACCTTTCTTGTGTAGAGAAGAGGACGTGACAGCGGCTGGGTTGTGCTGTCCACGAGAGCCCGATTGGCGGCGATGTTCGGCTCGCCGGAGAAATGGCTCGTACAGCTCGAGGACGCTTGCTCACTGAACAACACGGGGTCTAGGAGGTTGCTCACGATCTCTTGGTGCCGTTTTGCTGTGGAGGAGGCGGTTCTCGCGAGTGATCGGGCCTGATCAAACGTGAGCTCGGGCGGCGGCGATGGCAGTGGAAGAACAGGTCGTGCACGTCGGCAGCTCGGGGAATGGGCGACTGAAGCACGCCGGGGAGGGAATAAGTAGCCCGGCGACTGGTCTCCGGCTTGGGGCGCGCAGCAGGAGCTGGTGCCGGCTGCCCCCCCCCTCGGTGGCACGCGCACACTGCACCCAGGAACCGATTGAGCTATGTTTCAGTCGGTTTGTGTTGAAGTAGAGGCTGACATGTGGGTCCCACCCCCCATTTTTAACCTCTGAAATTTACTCCTAATCACTGTTGTAAACAGTGAACCCCATACTACCCTTGGTAATTCAAAATATTCACCCATGAGCCATTTGAATTGATCCAAGTTCAAATGAGGTTTGGTTTGAATGAATTTCAGCACAAGTTCAGTTTGAAATTCAAATAAAGTTTGAATTTCTCCCCCTTAGCTCATGTCAAGATCAACTCCAAATGGAGTGAAAATTGGTGTGTGAGCTCACAAAAATGTGCTGAGTAGGAATATGCCTTCCACTTTTAAATTCATGGGATAAAAACAGTTTGAATTTGAATAAGGTTTCAAACTGCCCTCTTCCTAACTATACCCAAACTGACCTCAAAAAGGTTTTGAATTTGGGTGAAACTTGGCATGGACATCCTTAGTAAAGTGTAGGAGTTTTCATATGTCCAGCCCATCTATATCACATGTGGGAAATACCACTTTTGCAATGTGTAAGTTTGTTCTCTAATGAGCATGTTGATAATTGTTACATGCTCTTCATTTGTGTTCATCATTCTTCCTCAAATGAGGTGTGTGGTGTGGTGATGAACACTGCAAATGTGTGTCAAAAACTGAGGCCCTTACATTCCTCCCCCCTTAAAAGAATCTCGTCCCGAGATTATAAGGTGAAAATGAGAGAGAGGACGGTGGAAAATTACCGGATATGCGACGTGAAAAAGTCGGGGTAGTTAGTGCGAAGGAATTCTTCGCTCTCCCATGTCGCTTCGTCCATGAAGTGATTATTCCATAGAACCTTGTAGAACCACAACGTACGATTGCGTGTGGTTCAGGCCTTTTCATCAATAATCTGCACCGGTTCCTCCCGATAGGTGAGATCCGGTTGCAGTTCTTCAATGTCTTCCAGCTGAACGGTAGTTGATAGTTTGAGACACTTCCTCAGCTGGGAAATATGAAAGACGTCGTGCACACCGGAAAGTGCTTCTGGTAATTTCAGCTGGTATGCCACCGATCCACATCTTTCGGTAATCTGAAATGGACCGTTGAATCGGGGTGCCAACTTTCCTCTCACCCCAAATCTGTTTACGCCCTTCATTGGAGACACCCGTAGATATACGTGATCTCCAACTTCGAATTGTAACGGGCGCCTTCTCCGGTCCGCATACTGTTTCTGTCGGGATTGAGCGGCTTTTAGGTTCGCTTGAATTAATCGAACCTTTTCTTCCGCGTTGTTGACAAGGTCAATCCCGAAGGTAACCCTTTCGCCAGACTCACACCAGTTCAATGGTGTGCGGCATTTTCTTCCGTATAGCGCCTCGTAGGGCGCCATCTTGATGCTGGCTTGGTACCCATTGTTGTACGAGAACTCGGCTAACGGCAAGTGATCATCCCAATTCTTGCCGTGGTTGATAGCGCAAGCTCGTAGCATGTCTTCTAGGATTTGATTTACCCGCTCGGTTTGTCCATCCGTCTGCGGGTGGTAGGCTGAACTACGGATCAGCTTCGTCCCCAAGGCAGCGTGCAGCTGCTCTCAAAAACGGGACACAAATAAAGTGCCCCGATCCGAAATGATAGTACGGGGTACGCCGTACAAGCATAGGATCCGTGAGATGTACAGTTCAGCATACTTCTTGGCGTTGTAGTTGGTGTTGACCGGGATGAAATGGGCAACTTTGGTGAGCCGATCGACGATCACCCACACAGAATCATGTTTCTGCAAGGTGGTGGGTAAACCGACGATGAAGTCCATGCTCACGTCCTCCCACTTCCAGGCAGGAATGCCCAGTGGTTGTAGCAGTCCCGGTCTCCGCATATGATCTGCCTTCACCCTTCGACATGTATCACACTCGGACACATATTTTGCAACCTCGCGCTTCATCCGTGTCCACCAAAACTTTCTTCTGAGTTCTTGATACATTTTGTTGCTGCCGGGGTGAATAGAAAACTTTGATAAGTGAGCCTCATCAAAGATTTTCTTCCGTAGTTCCGGGTTTCGGGGTACGACAATCCGGTTTTTGAACCATAGGACGCCGTCTCCGTCCTTCCGGAAACATTTCAACTCCCCACTTTCTATACGTCTCCGCAAATGTGACATGCCCTTGTTATTCTTCTGGGCTGCCGCTATCTCTTCACGGATGGTGGGGATCAAAGCTAGGTTGTAGAGAGCTCCGTGTGGAATCACATGGAGTGGTGGTTCGCTCTCTTCCAACGGTGTGATGGTTAGATTATTGACGTGTGACTTGCGGCTCAGCGCATCTGCCACAACGTTTGCCTTGCCCGGATGATAATGGATCTCTATCTCGTAATCCTTTATCAGTTCTAACCATCTTCGTTGCCTCATGTTCAGCTCCTTCTGAGTGAATATGTACTTGAGGCTTTTGTGGTCGGTATATAAATGTACGAGGTTACCGAGTAGGTAGTGCCTCCACATTTTTAGTGCAAGTACCACGGCAGCGAGCTCCAAGTCGTGAGTTGGATAATTTTGCTCATGGTTCCTAAGCTGCCGTGATCCATACGTGACCACCCTTCGGTCTTGCATCAGCACACACCCAAGCACAATGCCGGATGCATCGCAGTACACATCGAACGGTTTTGTTGTGTTTGGCTGCGCCAAAACCGGTGCTGATGTCAGGTGCTTGACTAAAGACTTGAATGCTGCTTCACATGCTGGACTCCAAACATATTTGGTAGCCTTCTTCAGCAGCTCTGTCATTGGCTTGGCAATCTTCGAGAAGTTCGGAATGAACCTCCGATAATATCCCGCGAGTCCGAGGAAACTCCGTACCTCATGAACAGTTCTTGGGGATTTCCAATTCAGCACTTGCGTGATCTTGATCGGGTCCACAGTGATACCCTCCGCTGAGATGATATGCCCGAGGAAAGGCACTTGCGATATCCAAAACTCGCATTTGCTGAATTTTGCGTATAACTTGTGATCCCGCAGCCGTTGCAAGACTATACGCAGATGTTTCTTGTGATCTTCCTCCGACTTGGAATATACCAGGATGTCGTCGATGAAGACCACGAAAAACTTGTCCAGCTCCGGCATGAACACCGAGTTCATTAAGTACATGAAGTGAGCTGGAGCATTGGTGAGGCCGAAGGACATGACCAGGTACTTATAAAGTCCGTACCTTGTCGAGAAAGCTGTCTTTGGAATGTCCTCCGCCCTTATCTTAATCTAATGGTACCCGGATCTTAAATCCATCTTGGAAAAGATCTTTGCTTCGACCAACTGATCAAACAACATGTCGATCCGTGGCAACGGGTACTTGTTCTTGATGGTTACGGCATTTAATGGACGGTAGTCCACGCAAAGCCGCAACGTCTCATCCTTCTTTTTGACAAATAATGCCGAACAGCCCCATGGGGAGGAGCTCGGCCTAATAAAACCCTTCTCCAGAAGGTCCGTGAGCTGAGTCTTCAGTTCAGCCAACTCCTTGGGCGCCATCTTGTACGGCCTTCGGGATATTGGCATGGTGCCTGGTGCGAGTTCAATCTTGAACTCCACCTCTCTATCGGGTGGCATTCCCGGTAAATCATCCGGGAATACATCAGGGAACTATCGGACCACTGGAATGTCTTCCAATCTGATAGTTGTGGACTGATAGACACTTGAAAGTTTTATTTCTGGACTGTCCAGAAATAATGAGTGAGAATCATGCACCTCTGAGTTTAAGTGTACAACTCGAAGGACGGTGTCTAAAACAGCGCCGTGGCGGGTTAACCACGACATCCCTAGGATGACATCGACCTTCTGTCCCTCTAAGATAATGAGAGACGTGGGGTACACTCTACCCGCTAAGCATAATGGTGCTTTGGAGACCATTACACTGGATGAAATCTTCCCACCCGGTGAACAAATTAAATATGGACTATCGGTGGGTAGTATTGGCAAACTGTGTTTAGCAATGAAAGCTTGGCTAATAAAATTATGCGTGGCGCCTGAATCAAACAGTACTATAGCGGGATGCTGGTGGAGTTGGAACATACCCGCAAGGATTGGTTCGCCCTCCGGCACGTCCTCAATGGCAAGTTGGTGGACAGTGCCGGGCCTAGGGTTTGCCCGCCGCGCATTAGTAGGGTTCCGGGGTTGATTCCTCCCCGGAAACTGTGGTACCACTCCGCCGCCTTGCCTCTCCGGGCAACTGCTCGCGAAGTGTCCTGGACGACCACACTTGTAACATGTGGCCGCTACTGGTGGAATACTCGGTGGACGAAAGCCCGGCATGTGTTGCTGAGGTGCAAACGCACGCGGCATCGCCCGCTGCTGTTGTTGTTGTTGCGGTGGTACTGGCAGTGCCGGCCGCAATGCCGGTGAAGAGTATGGCCGACTGCGGAACGGCATCGACCGCTGTGGTGGCTGCCAGCGTGGGCCTGATGGTGGGCGATTCACCATCCGAAACTTCTGAGAAGGACCGCCTCCTTCTCCGCTGCTCTGCGGCGCGCTTCGCTTTCGCTCTGCCGCCGCCAACTCCTTGCCGGAGTCCTCCTGAACAATCGCAGCATCAATGATGTCGTTGAGGCTGCCGCGATTGAACATCGCCAACTTGTCCTTCAGGAGCGGGTTAAGCCCCTGGTAAAAGTGGTCTCGCCGCTTCTCGTCGGTATCAGCATGATACGACGCATATAGCGCGAGATCGTTAAACGCCCTGGAGTATTCCAGCGCGTTCCGGCTCCCTTGTTGCAGGTGTAAGAACTCCTGCGTCTTCCTCTTCATCAGACCTGGCGGTATATGATAGGCCCTGAAGGCCGTCTGGAACTCCACCCAGGTCATCACTCGGTCGGTCGGCTGTGAAGCACAGAAGTTGGCCCACCACGCGCTCGCGGATCCTTGGAGCTGCTGGACCGCGAACTGAGTCTTGCGCTGCTCGCTGATCTGGAGCAGCCCGAACTTCATCTCTATGGCGCGGAGCCAGTTGTCCGCGTCAAGTGGTTCATCCGCCCTTGAGAATACAGGGGATGAGTCGCCAGGAAGTCGGAGTAGGAGCTCTGTTGGCGCTCCTCACGATCTTGACGTCTCTCTGGGCGAGACGTATTGGCGATGAGAGTCTGCAGCAACTCTGTGTGCTGCTGATGCGAGCCCGCCATTGCCGCGACAATGTCGGCCAATGTAACCGTTGGCAGTGGCGGTGGCGGTGTTTGCTGTTGCTGTTGCTGCTGCTGTCCCGAGGAGTCCTCGGGAGGTGGTTGGGAGGTCTCTCCCCCTTGACTGGTACCCCCAACGTCAGGGTTGGCACGAGTACGCGTCATTCTGAAATTCGAAACAGCGGCAATTAGCACATGTCTTACTTAAAATTCCATACGCAACAGTAGGTATTGAAGTGACACATGATTAATTTGCACAACATTCACATATATTGATAAAGCATAAACTTTATACAAGATACATTATTCTCGGATCTCCGAGAAGTCGTGCTCATGTCGTCACTACCTATACATACGCTACTGTCTACACGACATGTCACCGATTACAAAAGTTGGGTTACGCTACCCTAGCTGCCCTACTTGGCAACCGTAACCCCCTACTCGGAGTAGAACTCGACCTCCTGTGGGTCGTCCTCCTCCGGTACCTCTGCTGGTGGCTCGGGGTCTACCACCTCTTCTCCCATTCCAGGTTCTCCCATTGCTGGAAGACCCAAGACTACCGGTACGCCTAATACCGGGGGTACGAGGTCCTGCAAGGCATGCACCTCGTCCATAGCTTGGTTGTAGTCCTATTCCCAGCCTTGGCCTTCCTCGATAGCGTCGTCCCGCTCCTGAGCAAGGTCCTCATTCTGCTGGGTTAGGGTCTGCACCAGCTCTTGCAACGCCGCGATGTCAACACGGCTCTTCTTCTTTGCCTTCTTCAGACGACGCAACTGATTGTGTTGTTCATTCAGTCGCTTGATCGTCGGAAGGAGCACATTGCGGAGTGCGCTGTGAGGACTCTCGAAATGATCTCCACGGCTTGTGCTCTCCTTGAGCTTGGTGGCGAGATGCTCCGTATGAACAGCTGGGCTGTCCATCACAGCGTTTCCCGCCCTCATTTGGAGGCTGAGATTTGCCTCCGTGGGGTTGTACCTTGGGCAACTCGGGTCTGTTGCCTCCAGGTACTTCTCTTCCCACACATGCTGAGCTCGTCCCTTCACCGGAACGAGTGCATATGGTGTTCCCTCCATAGCCTGCACGTGCAGTTGGCAGAAACGTGACATAGTGTCGCGGGCTGCCACTTGCCACATCCCTTCCGGTTGTCTTCCTCTCACCGTGACGGTGAATGGCACCCAACCGGGTGGCGTAGGTCCTGCAGGAACTTCGACATGGATCGTCCACGTCTTGTTCCCCTTTTCGCCTTCTTCCTTGGCGAAGTATTGCGGCATCTGGTTGTAACCGAAATATTGGAGCATTTGCCACAATGCTTCCGGGTAGCCGCTACGGTCAGAACAGTGGGAAGCCACCCACCCGTTCTCCAACTGTTTATCTGCTGTCATCTGTAAAAATATATTTGAGAAATGTCAAATATTTATTTGAACAGTAAACTTCTGAGTTATAACATAAAACATGTCATTGAACCCATAAAACTTGGAAACATAGTTCAAATTTTAAACAAATTTGACTGCTGGTCTGCTGTTCCCATGACAGCCTTGACCAGTTTCCATATCAACCTGATTTAGGCCATGTTAAAGGCAAACCAATTCTGGAGCTCAACATCAAAGTTAAAGTTAACTTCAATAGCTTTCCAGAAAGTATTTGGTTGGCCTAAGATCTGTCCTGGTTCAAAAGTTATGAGATGTCAAAGTTAACAGAATTTCTGGAATCAATTGGACAGCACCTCCCTGCTTTAGGTACTGAATTGATCCAAGAATTCCAGTTAATTCTGTTCCCAATCTGACAAAACTTTCTGTTACAAAGTCGTAACCCATCTCATAAGCTTTCCAGAAGTACCTCATTTCCTATTTTGGATTTTTAAGCAGGAAGTTATGCTTAATTTACAGAGAGTTTACAGAGAGTCTTTGCTCTGTCCTGTTTTCTGGACAGTTTCAACTCTACTGCATTTTTCGAGTGGTTAAGGGATGAAACACCTCTGGACCTCAACAGAAGAGTTGTAAAGCTCTTCCAACGCTTTCCAGAAATGTATCATACGACCCCAACCTCGAAAGAACTCAACCTCTAACCTCTGATTAACTTCAGCCTTGATTCAGCTGAAAACAGAGTGCTCTGTCCTTAACATCCTATAAGTTGAAAGCTTGTTAACTTTGAATATCCGGTTCAAGGGAAGGAGTTACATCAAGTTTTACTACTTTGGATCAAAACCTTCAAGTTTTTAAATGAAGTTGTTCATTTAGTTGGGTGTGACGTCGATGCGTCACCATATTATGTCGGTACTACGTCCTCACAAAGAAAAACCTATACCGGACTTAGCCGGCTTCGTTATTTCAGTGGCACTAAACGTCACAAGCACACGGATGCTACACGTCTACCGTTTTGTGGTAAGGCTACATGCAGAAACTCAAACAATCATCAGACTCGGCTGCACACCGAGCCCGGAATCCATACAGTTGTTACACCCGGCCGTCATCACTCACCCGGATGTTCTCAAGCCAAACACGCCTTGAGTTACGTGTTCACGTTTCAGACCACGTGACGGGGTCTCCCATGTTGCACCACGCACGCCAGGGACAGACGTTGCTCGAATACCCCAAACGACATGAAGAGTCGTAGAGGATACTAAAGCGGGTCGGGTTACCTGCCACCCGTGGGGCTCCACCCTTCAGCTTGTGCGCACTGGTGGACAGCGCTTACGTGCACCCCCCAAGACATGAACGTCCCGGGATGCACGATTTTCCGACATAACAAATAGGTTAATAAGCCACTTTCTATATACTAATAACATTCTTATACGGGCTACTAACTCGTTCCTCACTGGATTTTTGAAAAAGAAGACCTTTGTACTGTGTTAAACCTCAACCTGGCTCTGATACCACGCTGACACGACCCCATTGGTCCTGTCGAGCCAGGATCACGCTGAGGGGTGCTGCGTTACACAGCACAGTATAACACACGTCAAAGGTACAAAGCGGAAGCGGAAGTTTTATTACATAAACAAGTTTATGAACATGTTTACATCAAAATAAGTTCAGTCTACACTCGCGGGCGTAGACTAAGCATCAAGTGCACGTTCAGCCCTCGAACGTGTCCTTGCTAGCACACACGCACACTAACTCTGCGGCGTGCACGACTCCCACTCAACGGGGTTCCCCTCCTGGGGTTCCGTCTCCTCTTCGGGAGTCCCTTCCTCATAGAACTCTGCAAAAGCTTCAAACACAAGCAGTGAGCACGAAGGCTCAGCAAGTCTGACCCGTCTCACCTAAACATGGAACTTCTACATGAGGGTAATGGGTTGCATGAGGTAAAAATCATTTGCAAGGACTCGCCTAATTAGTAGAACCTTACTTTCAAGTTTTAGCAGCAGGTTGTGGAGAACCTTACGCTAAGGCACATGAGAGAGCCGCAATCAAACAAGAAACGCATTTCTCTCATGTACTTTGCCCAAAGTTGAAAAGAACTTTAATTAGCTCTAAGCTACAGCATATCATTAACAATCAATGTCCAGCTTTCAATCAGCAACATTTTAACATGTAACTAGCCTGTTCTTTCTACGTCACGGTACAGTGAACAAGTGGTACTCACTGACCGTGAGGGACGGCGATTATAATCGATTTACACCTGCAGGGTTACCCGAACAACCCGTCACGTACGCCCGTACTCGATGTTGCCTCCAACAACCATCACGGACGCTGTACGCGACTACCTTTCACCCGTCAGCCAAATATTGAACCGGTCCCATCGTCCCGAGCAAGAGGTCTCTGCACGCGCATCTCCGTGCCGCCAGCCGATTTACACCTCGAGCTCTCAACCTACCCTCTGAACGACGGGCAACGCCTCAATACCCAGCTACCCGAGTTACATCAGTTTCCCGGTTCCCATATAGCCGGTAGGTCTACGGTACTGTTCTAGCTTGTTCAACAGGCCCACACACGGCTCGGTCCTCAATCGACACAAGCGGAGCTACAGCACACAGGCCCCAAAGTCCTGCTGCCCTTACTCTCCGCTCGGTCTCATTTTCTTGCCATGTGTATCATGTGCTATCTCTACCCGAGCAATGTGCCTCTAGCCTATTCTCGCGAGTAGTTCCAACTACTCGACTTGTACCGAATCCTACTCTATCCTAGCAATGCAGTGGCTAACGGGGTTTGCAATCCTAAACCCAACCCATGGTTCTCTTGGCTATGCCGTGGGGCTTCCAAACAAGACTCTAATGCACAGAATAAAGGAAACAAGTATATGCTCAAAACAATAAAAATTTGTAAAAAGGTTAATGCAAACCGGAGCTTGCCTTGCTGCTCTTGGTCGTAGGCTAGCTGTTCCTCCGGAGTAACGAAGTCTAGGACTTCGGGTTCCTCCTTGACCTTAGCGACTACATGATATAAGAAACATATGTATCAATTTAAATGCATTTGTATTAACTTTGAAGTTGTGAA
Organism: Neostapfia colusana; assembly: GCA_030760725.1. Taxonomy (NCBI): domain Eukaryota; kingdom Viridiplantae; phylum Streptophyta; class Magnoliopsida; order Poales; family Poaceae; genus Neostapfia; species Neostapfia colusana. Next base: position 30,059,181 of record JASWHV010000019.1, on the reverse strand, counting down.
GTCTATAACCCGTGCTAGACAGACCTAATGACTGTGAAACTTTTACTGTGGCTTGGTTACAACCTAAACAGGGACTTGGTCAAGTTTTAGTTGCAGCAAAGCTCAATTGAGCCCTCCACAATTAATTATGTCCTTGACCTTAATTAAAGGCTTTTAGGGTGTTCTAAGGATTTTCATGAAACAAACTATGACTTTCTGAAAACTAGATTTTCAAAGGGTTCTAATGGAGTTGGTCTCACTTAATTTGGAAGCCTCTAACTAAAGATATGAGCTAAACAATTTCAGAGAAAATTCTGAAAATGTTTCTGAACATTTTCTATTTTCTCTGGAACAGTTTCACTAATCACACCATTAGGTGGATTAAATGAGCTCAAATGGATCTGAAATTTTTATGGTAGTTCAAGGATATTTTGGTGAACATCTCAGCAAAATTTCAGATTTTCCTCCAAAGGATTCTCCAGTTAAAATTCCTAACAGTTTAAACTTTGAGGAATTAATTCTGGGGAAATAAGGAATTTCATGAAGTGAAACTTGATTTTCTGGAAAGTACTCAGAGAGCTGAATCCAGCAAAATTTGGTTCACTCAATTTGGAGCTTTCTAGCCAAAGTTATAAGGCTTTGAAGTTTGAACTGAAACTGAAATTCGGGGAAAAAGTTTAAACTCTGGCTTGTGGGCCCCGCACACAGTGCGTCGTCTCCTTCCTCGCGCCAACTGCGCGGCGGCGGCGATCTCCGGCGACCCTCGCCGGAACTGAGTTCCCGGCCACCCCCCCGGCCCGAAACTCGCCGCCTGCCCCTTTACTGACCCCCTGGACTCGCTGGTGGGGTCGCCGGCCGCCGGCGATGACCGGAAACCCGTGCGCACCGGTGACAGCACCTGCTAGGGTTCCGGCGAGGTCGGTCCCGCTCTCCCGTACACCAAATCGACCGGGAACGGTCGGAGAGCATCAGTAGAGCATGGGAAACACGAACTAGGGCTGGGTGGAAGCTAGAAATACCGGCAACTCGGCTCTCGACGGTGAGCCGAGGTGTTCAGCCATGGCGGCGGGGAAAACGGCCATATCATGGCCGATTCTCAACGGTTTCCTCTGATTCTAGTTCGGGCATGGGTGCTATCGCGCGTAGGCGCTACTAGAGAACGAGCTTGCCCAACCCTCGTGTATAGAGCACGAATTTCACCCGAAGGTGAGCTCGGTCCTTATGAACTGATCACGAGTAAACTTGGAAATTCTCGGCCGAGGTTTGATCAATCGCCAAACGGCTTTCGGCTACTCCATCTACATACAATCACGCACCTTTCTTGTGTAGAGAAAAGGACGTGACAGTGGCTGGGTTGTGCTGTCCACGAGAGCCCGATTGGCGGCGATGTTCGGCTCGCCGGAGAAATGGCTCGTACAGCTCGAGGACGCTTGCTCACTGAACAACACGGGGTCTAGGAGGTTGCTCACAATCTCTTGGTGCCGTTTTGCTGTGGAGGAGGCGGTGCTCGCGAGTGATCGGGCTTGATCAAATGTGAGCTCGGGCGGCGGCGATGGCAGTGGAAGAACAGGTCGTGCACGTCGGCAGCTCGGGGAATGGGCGACTGAAGCACGCCGGGGAGGGAATAAGTAGCCCGGCGACTGGTCTCCGGCTTGGGGCGCGCAGCAGGAGCTGGCGCCGGCTGCCCCCCCCTCGGTGGCGCGGGCACACTGCACCCGGGAACCGATTGAGCTATGTTTCAGTCGGTTTGTGTTGAAGTAGAGGCTGACATGTGGGTCCCACCCCCCATTTTAACCTCTGAAATTTACTCCTAATCACTGTTGTAAACAGTGAACCCCATACTACCCTTGGCAATTCAAAATATTCACCCATGAGCCATTTGAATTGATCCAAGTTCAAATGAGGTTTGGTTTGAATGAATTTCAGCACAAGTTCAGTTTGAAATTCAAATAAAGTTTGAATTTCTCCCCCTTAGCTCATGTCAAGATCAACTCCAAATGGAGTGAAAATTGGTGTGTGAGATCACAAAAATGTGCTGAGTAAGAATATGCCTTCCACTTTTAAATTCATGGGATAAAAACAGTTTGAATTTGAATAAGGTTTCAAACTGCCCTCTTCCTAACTATACCCAAACTGAACTCAAAAAGGTTTTGAATTTGGGTGAAACTTGGCATGGACATCCTTAGTAAAGTGCAGGAGTTTTCATATGTCCAGCCCATCTATATCACATGTGGGAAATACCACTTTTGCAATGTGTAAGTTTGTTCTCTAATGAGCATGTTGATAATTGTTACTTGCTCTTCATTTGTGTTCATCATTCTTCCTCAAATGAGGTGTGTGGTGTGGTGATGAACACTGCAAATGTGTGTCAAAAACTGAGGCCCTTACACCGGCCCACCCAGCAACAGCGCCAGCCCGCAGCCGCGCGCGCCCCCTTCCTAACACTGACAGGCGGGGCCCGCTAGCCCTTCTTCTACCTCGCGCCCGCGCCCGCGATCAGCCGGACTCTCTCTCACCCCGAATCAAAACCGACCCGAATTTCTGCGTATCCCAGCCGAATTTCGATCGGGGGCGACGCAAACTCGATCTAAACCACCCCGCCGCCCTCCCCTGTCTATAAAAACCGCGGCCTCCACGCGATCCGCCGTTTTTACTCCGGTGAGAACCCGAGCCTTCTCCGGCGAATTCTGGCCGATCTACGCTCGGAAATTCCGATCTAACTCGCTGGTCTTGATCCACCGCCTCCGGGGAACCCTGCAGGTGCAGAAAACTCGGTGACTTGCGGTTCAAACACAGCGCCAACGAGCCTCGCCATGGCTTCACTTCGGACCTCGTCGCCGACCGCCTTCCAGGACCTCCGAGCTCAAGAAAACCCCCGAGGTGAGATCCCCGACCTCCCCTCCACCGATCTATGCCATAAAATCACAGTTTTAGGAAGAATTCTCGAAGATCCGAAAATCTCCGGCGAGATCGTCGCCTCCCGCCGCCGTGCGCCACCGGGCAGCGCCGCTCGCGCTCGAACAGAGCGACGTGGCCGCTTGTGCGCCGTCTATTTTAAATTGCACGGTAGACTTTAAAACCCCGCGTACCGGTTCGGCGTTATAATCTCAGCCGTCTGTTTTAAATCAGACGGTCCACGTCAGCCCCGCGTTATAAAGACTGGAATTCTTACGTGCTACCCCTGGGGTTCTCGGGAAATAAGAGCTAGCCCCGGAAACTTCTGATCTAGCCCCTGGAACTTCAGAAAATCATGTAAATTCATTTAAAAATCAGTTTTAGCCCCTGGACTTAATAAAAATTAGGAAAAACTCATCTGTTATGTATAGCTAGAGCCCTGAAAATTGTTAAAATAATATTATAGACCCTGTAGTGGGGTGAGTTTACTTTTTTTAGCCCTGTTTAATATTTAAATTAGGAAATTGAATATGTGGCTAGTGTTTAAAATTTAAAAAGTGGGACAAACATATTGTCAAAATTAAATTAAAAACTTTCTCAGTATTTAGAAAACTTTGGAGTGAGATAAAAATATATTTTGGGCTGAAATGAATCTGTTTAATTTATTACTCACATTTAGGGACACATTTTTAAGTAAAGAATAGTTCTGGAAAATAGGGAAAATAATTGTAAAATAGTTTACATCAGAGGAAAAGGTCAAAAATATATTAGTAAATATTTTAGATCAGAACCTATTCTGTTTAGATGATGTGTCTTGTTATTTTCATAATAAAGTTCACATTTAGGCATAGGAAATAAATCTGAAAATATAGCAACTAGTAAATGATAAATGGAGTTCTAAAATCCAAAGAATTCAGTTTAGGGTTGGTAGAAATTCTGAAGACACATATGAAGAAGGAAAATACCTTTCATGCATACTTGGTAGCTAAAAGGTGTAGTAATTGAATATAAGGAATTTATTTAAATTGGAAACGCATATATATAGTATGTAAGTATAAATGTGAACACAAAAGTAGGAATCATATACACATGATTAAAAGTGCATGCAAGTCACAAATCAACACACATAGAGTAACCACAACACATATAATGGTGAATGACTTTCATAAATATGAATGTGTGGTTTGTATGAAGTGGAAGTGTGAACTATGTCTTATGGATTGTTGTTTTTCTTTTGCTATGTGTGATGGTATGATGTAGAACCTGCTCAAGAGCAAGTTATTCCTTTCCAAGATCAGGACTACCCATTTCAAGAGCAGCAGGAAGGAGTCAAGTGTCCTTGACCACTTTGATCCTATGCTAGGATGTGTAGATAGAATTATTTGCATTGTCAAATGAAATATGAAACCCATGCTAGGAAGTTTCCCTAGAATTGCATTACCTTGTTTCCTTGTAGCTTGGGTTGGGATTTATTTTGTCATGTCATTTATTATTATGCATATGCTTAGCCATGCTTAGAATGGGATACTTGGGATATGAGATCATCAGTTTATTTTACCATACTCTTGAATGAGATATTGTGAGTTATGTAGAGGTAGGGATCAAGGCAAGTTGGATGTTTTGGTTGTGTGCTAGGTGCACGAGATTCGGGTTTGTGTTTAGTACTTGCCTGGATCCTAAGGACCGGTTCATGGAGCATGTAACCTGGCTTTACAATGCCAACCACATGCTGACATGGGGCAGCTTGGCCAATTAATTAGGTGTATCCCCGGCGTAGTATGGGTGTGTTGGATGGTGCGGGAAATAGGTGTCAGATGGACTACCATATGAACCGCAAGGCTCAAGAGGGGGCCACTGCAGCGGGGTTGGAGCCTCTTGTATGCTGTTAGGGGTGAAACCTCAGTGGGCCCACGCTCGTCGGGAATCCCTTTGTAAAGGCTTCGTAGTGATCTCCTGGCTACACATCTGGGAAGTGTGAATGTGGTTCGTAGCCACTGGCATAATGGAGGTTCTTTTAGTACACCGGGCAACGGGGGATGAAATCACTACATGTGGGTACAGTGGTGCAAACTCTGCAGAGTCAAAACTGTCATGACAGCCGTGCTCACGGTCAAGAGCGGCTTGGACTTATTCATGATTAGAGGAGTGATGGTTTTGGAAGTTAAGGATGTTAAGTGGGGAGCTTAACGTTGGAAATGATGTTATGGTTATTTGATTATGGTGATGGGATGGGGGATTGGGACCATTTCACCTGTAGTAATGTAGGTGCTTAATAAGCTAAGGTGATAGGTATTAATTGCGTAGTGCTTTAACCATGAGTTCAACCTCCCCTTGTTCTAGCCATGCATGACATAACTTTCCCACACTTGCTGAGTACCATCGGTACTCAACCTTTCATATTTTGTTGGTTTATATTGCTGCTCAGGCCAAGATAATAAGGTGGTGTATAATGACCAAGACTTTGGACCCGAAGAAGGTTTCTAGGTTCATGGAGACCCCCGGGCAACACCTGTGACGGAGCCCTCAAGAATAATATTCCGCTGCTAGCTTGTTTATTTGTGATGAACTTATTAATGTCCATCGAGACATTTTCTATGTAAGACTTATTTATATTCGACACCTGGCTTGTAATAAATGATGCTTCACTATTTGTCATCACATGTCTGAGAAAATGATCCTGGCATACATGTGATATTCACTTGGTTGTTCTTCGGGAAAAACCGGGTGTGACAGAGCTCCAGTGGAGCGCCGGGGAGGAGAAGGCACGGGAGCGGGAGGAAGAAGAAGACCTCCATCGGGCCCACGTGTCAGCAGCTGAAGATTAAAAATCCGGATCGGCTGTGGCGTGTGATCCAGTGTGGTGGCGCGGGAAAAGGTCTGTGGCCCCTGAAAACTTGGAAATTCAGTTCTGGGCATTCCTTAGTTCCAAAAATCCTAGAAAAATTCATGCATGCTCCCTAAGCTATGTATGAAATTTTAGTTCACTTGAATTTGCATGAAAGTGCAGATTTATTCAGAATTAATTCCTTTTTGCTTAAATTCTTAGGGAATTATTCTGGATGCTTACTGATATATGGGAACCTGGAAACCGATATACCAGGTTCACTAGATTGTAGAGGTATACCACATCGTCTTGTTAGACCTATGAGCCCGAGACGGCGCGACCGGTTCTACAGTTTAGTGGCCTGAGAAAGGTTGCCACATACGACGTAATGAAGGACGCCAGAGTTGGGTCTTCAGAGGCGGGCGTATGTGTCGAGTTATCCGGGTAGTGTTTGATTCGAATCACCGTCCCTAGCGGTTATGAGTACCGCTTGCGCACTGCGCTGTGACGTAGTAATCAAGTTGTGTGGGAATAGTTTGCAAAAGTTTTAAATGCCGTTATGCTAATTATAAATTGCATGAAAACCATGTTTGAAGTAGAGATAGAGAAAACTAAATTTATTTTTCACCTTGGGACAAGTAACATTGGAATGAAGCGTTTCTTGTTTGATTGTCGAATTCCAATGTTGCTGGGTGCAAGGTCACTACGATTATGGCTAAAATCTGAAAGTTAAGGATGAACTCGTAGGCGAGTCTTTTTGCAAAGGACAGGCTTAAGTCTTAGGTTACTTTCATATAGAGTTCCATGCTTTAGGAGAGACGGTTAAGTCTTGCTGAGCCTTTGTGCTCACTCTTGCTATATAAGTGGTTTTGCAGGTAAACCTCGACGCTATAAAGAAGGTTGTCCGGTGAGACTCGGGAACTTCCGAGTTATGTCACCCTTGGAGAATCTAGCCGCTGCCATGTCTTCATGTTGCTACCGAGAGGAGTCCGCGGGCTGGATCTCTTCTCGAGTGCTTCTTAGATATTCATCGTGAGCTGTTTATAGACTTCCGCTGTAGCTATTTTATGTAAATTAATTACAAAGAATAATTGTAAGCTTCCGCTTTTGATTTATGTAATATTTTGTTCCTTATATGTGTGCTGTTGGGTGCCGCATAACACGGCACCACCCAATGCGATTCTTCGGGCGAGGCGGCACGGCCCCGTGATGGAGGTCGGGCCCTCTCAGCGTGGTATCAGATCCGCATTGGTAATAGCGCACGGAATAAGGGTCATATTATGACAAAAACTTAGGATACGGTGAGGAAACAGTATTAGGCCCACATAAGGACTATAGTAGTATAGTTACTTAAAGTGGCATGACTAACCTACTTGTTATAATTCTGAATTTTTGATTATGTAACGACGCACCTACGTTCAGGTAAGAATGGTAAGGAACGCCACCGAAAGCGGTTCAATTTCGGTTAGCTCCCCTAACGAGGAAAGTGGTTCAGGGATAGGTCTCACAGCTTTGTGTGAGACGTCAATATGAAACTCTTGGACTCTTCATGTTCCTGAGTTCATATGAAACGCTGATCCCTAGCGTGCATTAGGCAAGTAAGTGGAGACCCCATCGTGTGGTCAGTAACACGATAGTGTGTTCGTCTGGAAATAGCCCAGGAGGACATACGCAGCGCTTGCCATCGGCGTGCCCTGCAGGGCAGTAGGTGGTATCCGTTGGGTTGATAACATTCCCAACCGTGACGACCCGTTCATGACATACTCGGGTTCCCCGTCATGTGGTGTTGAAATACGACCACGTACCTTGAGACGTGACTTAACTCTAGGACGGCCGTTTGACAATGATACGGGCGTTTATATTTACTTTCAAATATGGGACTGCCTGAAATGAAACAAACCTTTGAGTGCACCACTATTGAGTGTTTTTCTGCAGGTACTAACCATGTACGTATCCCGGGTAGTACACGTGTGCGATAGACCGTCTTAGTGCCATTGATCATACGTATATGCCGGTGTAATCCGGTTAGGATTTTCCTTTGGTGAGGTAACGTAGTACCGACATGCTTCTTACGGTGCATCAACGCCGTACTACACTTAATAATTTCTTCCCTATTAAGAAATGAATCATGAACTAACTTTCAACTAAAAATGGAAGTTTGAAACAAGTAGTAGCTACTGAACTCTTATTTTGAGCTAAGATTCAAATGATAGTATAACTAGGTATCAAAGTTTTCAAAAAAACAGAGTGCTCTGTTTCTGGCAGGAATTCTTGCTGGACTTTAACAGGGCATAACTCTGAGTAGCTTGACCCAAATAAGGTGTATGATACAGTTCTGGAAAGATTTTCAAGTGCGCTACAACTTCTTTGTAGACCTCCAGAGCAGAATCACACGTTACATGGGTGAAAAGTCCAGTTGAAGGCGAACTGTTCAGAACCAGGACAGTACCCAAAAACCTCTCTGGACCTTTCTGTTTTTAAGCCATAACTTCCTGTAGAAAAATCCTTAAGGAGCCTACAATACATCGTTGGAAAGGTTATGAAATTTGCAACATTGTTGTATTTCAGAGTTTGCTTAGATTCTTATTGTATTTCATATACAACTGTGATAAAGTAGCCACATACAAAATAGATGCTGGCAAATTTTATCCAGGAATTATGTCAACTTTGAGAAATCATAACTTTTGATCCCAGATGATCTGGAAGCATTTGAGCACTCGTTGGAAAGATACTGAAGTTAACTTTAACTTTGGTATTCGACTTGAGTTATGAAAATGCTGCTAAACTGATCAAAATCTGGGTAAAGACAGAAGAATCCATTCTGTACAGAAAAGAGGACTGGGTAGGCCTATCCCACGGAAGTGATTAAACACGAGGAGTTTCCGGTGGGACGTGAAGAACCGATGTGTTTCCAATGAGTTACCGGGCATGCCGGCTAATGGGACGTCAAGTTCAAGAGTGAACTGACGCCGGAAACAACACCGATTTCACGAAAGCTGTATAAGATGGCACCCAATGAACTAGCGGAGTTGAAGGAGCAACTAAGTGTACTTATGAGCAATGGTTTTACACAACCAAGCTCATCACCATGGGGTTGCTCTGCGCTGTTCGTTAAGAAGAACGATGAGACACTAAGATTAAGTGTTGATTATCGTTCACTCAATGTCGTCACTATAAAGGACAATGAGTGTACTCTATATATGGTTTAAAGACCATATAGTGATACCTCGTAATATGAAGCTCTAGACTGCCGGAAATGTCGCACACCACTAAAGTGGTGTGAGTACGGCAGAAGGGTACTGATCGGGGTTGGTTAGTCAACAAAGCTGATGACTGAGTTCGAACGATAGAAGCGAACTTGGAGGCTGTTCAATCCTGAAAGAAAAGTCACGATGGTCAAAGGCATAGACCGTTGCATGTCGACGGTGGAGAACACGTTGTCTTTGCGTGTCTCCGCTGAAAGGAATTCACCGGTCCGATGTAAAGGGGGGATTTTGCTCCCCGTGCCTTAGACCCACTTGCTAATCACGGAGATGTGTGGAACCGTAGCTTACCAGCTATAACTACCGGCAAACTTTGCTGGTATTCACGACATATTGCATGTGTCACAGCTACGGAGGTACTTTAAAACTACCATCGCTGTCCACACCGAAGAACTTGACTAGTGAAAGCCGGATCGTGCCTACACCGAGCGACCAGTTCAGACTAGCGAGGGAAAGATCTGGAACACTTGAAGTCGGATATTAAGATTGTACCAGGTGGTCTGGAGTAACAATACCACGGAAGAAACAACGTGGCAAGCAAATATTACCTCCGCATGAACTATCCGGAGTTTTTATCGTCATACCACTTGGCATTATCTCTCCCGTCTCGTTCTCCCATTGGAATCTCGGGACGAGATTCTATTTAAGGGGGGGGGGGGAAATGTAAAAGTCCCAAAAACAAGAATGCAAAGAAACGAGTGATTGAACGTCATCGTGTTTCTGGTTCATGAAAAAGGGGACTTACAAAAACTTTCTTACATGGGATGGTATACGTGAGGTGCAACCACATGGGTTCAAGCATGCCTTTGAAGGTGTTGGACCAAGGTGGGGCTAAACTCATGTGTAATCATACATGTACATGAGAAAGAACAAAATAAGGTCTTTAGTCTCAAATGCTCACCTCAAAGTGCTGCCAAATTTTTGAACACACATGGAACCTCACACAGTTGAAGGTGAGGAGAATAGTGGTGGCAATTTTCTGAATTGAGGGTGAGCCAAAAGGGAATGGACTATGATCATGCTGAGTTCATGCTGAATTCAAACATGTTAAGACAAGGGAATGACTTGAGTTATGTCACGTAAAATGATAAACTCAACCATGGACATGTGGGAAGAGGTAAAATCTTCTTTAACTCCTGCTGAACACATGTCAACCCGGGAAAGGATTTCACTCCCAAAAAGCTAACTCATATGCATATTCTTTATGAGTAGACGGGAGGGAAGTTTAAACCCCATTTTGAACCCTTGCAAAGCATTCATGTTCAGATGGTCCAAAAGCATATATATGAGATGATCATTGCAGTCCTCAGGTATTGAAGAGCTTAGGTTCCAAAATTAGAGAGATTTTGAGCTCATATAACATTTGTTCTAAGCATTGTTTGAGGTCACCTTCAAATTCAAATTTGAGGGGCATGGTCAAACTGAACTGGTGAAGTTCAGCTTGGGACCAAGATTGATCAAACATGGGCTAGGAGCAAACCAAAGTGTTACACCCAAATTCAGATGGGTCAGCACCAAAGAGGACTTAAATTTCAGTTTGAATTAAATGGTTTACTTCAAAGCAAAGAAGGCCCTTTCCAAAAAGGAAATTCCAACTTTTGTTTGAAAAATTTGTATTTTCAATGGCCAACTTAAATATCAGAGGACATAATTGAATTCCTCAGGTCCAAATTATGAGGGAGCCAAGTTTTGAGCAAATTTGGAGGTGCTATGATATGAATGTCAAAGGAACTTATAAATTTCATCCAAATTTGAATCTAAACTCAAAACTGAGGAACAACTTGTCAAATTGCCAAATGACTTTTGGATTTGAGTTCCTCAGAGCTGAGTTTGCACTAGGCCAAAAATCTGGAGATATTTGAGAAAGAATCTTGGTGGGGCCCAATTGTCATAGAAGAGGAGGAAAACTTAACACCTAAGTGTTTGCTCTCGGGTTAGACCGAGCTCCTGGTGCCACCGAGGCTACCCAGACGCCACCGCCTCACCCTCCCTCGCGCGCTGGCGACCAGCTTACCGCCCCCCTCCCTGCCTCGGTGTGATCTTTTCCCTCTGAACCGAGCCAACGGTGTTTCTCTTCTCCTCCTCGCGCCCGATAAACCCCGAGCTCGCCGCCGCTTCGGGTCTGACCGGAGGTGCATGCAAAACCAGCGCGCATCACTGTCTGAGCCGCAAAACGGCAAGGCCTGATCGCCCTCCACTCCCTCAGCGCAAGAGCAGTCAGGTTCCGGCCTCCCTTCCCTAGCAAAGCTTGTTTCCGCGTCAACCGAACTGCACAGCAGCTCATCGTTCCCGTGGACAGCCCACTCCGTGGATTTTCCTAACCAAGCGAGGACGGTCCTCGGTGCGCTGCTGGTCACTGCTTCTTCCACCCAAACCACAAGGCGAGCCGTGAACCACCGAGCGAGAATTCGGGGAAACTTCGCCGGCGGCCCCAGACCGATGATCCGGTATGAAAACCCAAAATTCTCATTTGTTCTTCGTTATTAGCTCATCAAATCATGCACGAATAAACAAGACTGGCTAGTGATCCGATCCCCTTCACAACCCTAGCTAGAAACCCCGTGTTAGCGGCTAATTTCGGGCTTTCCGATCGGCGGCCATGGCGGGAACGCGCGGGCGCACGGTGACAACCGGGTTGCCGCCATTTCCGAGCCAGTTTGAGGCCGTGCCGAGTTGGCCTGACCTCCACTGCTGCTTTAGAACAAGTCTGCCGAACTTTTGGCGGGCTAGGGTGCTCGTGCCACGGCGCCGAAGTCTCACCGAGGTGTGCGCACGTCGCCGGCCTACTTCCGGCCACTGGCAGCCCGAGCCAACCCCGTAGACATGTTCCCCGACCCTGAAAATCCCCAGGCGGCGAGTCTCCGGCCGAGGGGCGGGCGGGAAGCCGGGTCCGGCGAGCTCCAGTGGAGCGCCGGCGAGGGGAAGGCGCGGGAGCGGGAGGAAGAAGAAGACCCCCATCGGGCCCACGTGTCAGCAGCTGAAGATTAAAAATCCGGATTGACTGTGGCATGTGATCCAGTGTGGTGGCGCGGGAAAAGGTCTGTGGCCCCGTGTGGCTTAGCTCCGGCAACCGACACGTGTTGGATGGACCCACCGTCAGAGTTTGAACATTTCCCGGATTAATTTGAATTCCAGATTTGGTTCAAACTTTAGAACCTCATAACTTCTGCTAGGAAGCTCCAAATTTAGTGATTCAAATTGGGTTGGATTCAGGATGAAAAACTCTATCCAAATATGCAACCCAATTTGCATGAAAACCAATAGAAAATTCTGGAGAATTCTTTAAAGCATTTCAACAAAAGAATTTTAGAGGGAGATTGGTTCATCCAAAAATCCCAAAATTTTGTCAGGATATTCTTTAGGATATTAGGACACTCCTGTAAAAGTTTCAGCTCATTTGGAGTTGATTTAGCTAGGGTAATTCTGATTTCAAGTTTCTGTATTCAAATGAATACAGAAACATTTTCAGAGAATTTCCAAAACTTGGAAATTCAGTTCTGGGCATTCCTTAGCTCCAAAAATCCTAGAAAAATTCATGCATGCTCCCTAAGCTATGTATGAAATTGTAGTTCACTTGAATTTTCATGAAAGTGCAAATTTATTCAGAATTAATTCATTTTTGCTTAAATTCCTAGGGAATTGTTCTGGGTGATCTACCTAGTGAAACATTCTGAATTTTGGTCCAGAGGACCTTCATGTGACATGGAACTCACAAGAAAATTTCCACCTCCATTGGAGCCCTGGATCATTATGTCCTGTTCAACCTCATTAGTTGATTCCCACCCAAGTGATGAAGCCCCACTCATCACTTGATCCTAGTACTTAAACACCAGCCCAGACCACTAACACCAGTTTTATTTTAAATTCTTAAACAGAGTTCCAGTTTTAAACTTGCCTTTAGCATTTTTTAGCAAAAAGTTTTATAATTAAACATGTATGCATGTTCATAACGTGTAGTGTTTAAACGTGGAAGAGTGAAGGAGAAGTTAAGCTTGGATCAAGGAGCAAGAAGGCAGGGATTGAGCTTCAAGTCAGCAGCAACTAACATCACACTATCTGACTTTAGTCACCTGCAAAACCAAGGCAAGCCCCGGTTTGCATTTAAGTTGTTTTCTAAAGTTTTTACTTTGTTCACTACTATGGGTCAAAGTTGTATGTGCTTTAGGTCAAGGATGTTTTATACTCCACTTGCATGACCAAAAAGATCCCTGGGATCAAGGGTAGAATGGTTTCATCGTTGTAGAATAAGGCCGTGCTAAATTGGCTAGGACATCTGGTAGAAGACAAGTAGTTGGAATCTACTCGCGAGCTATAGTTTAGAATATTATAAGTGTGGTTGGGAAAGGAAGCAAACTAAAGTTTATATTTCTAAAGATGAGACCGAGCAGGAGAGTTAGGTAGCGACAAGACGAGGTCTTGGTCGAGTAGCTCTGCCCGTGTCGGTCAAGGACCGAAGCGTATGCGGCCCTGGGAGCAAGTATTGAGTTGTGTACCGGATGCTTACTGATATATGGGAACCAGGAAACCGATGTACCAGGTTCACTAGATTGTAGAGGCATACCACATCGTCTTGTTAGACCTATGAGCACGAGACGGCGCGACCGGTTCTACAGTTTAGTGGCCTGAGAAAGGTTGCCACATACGACGTAATGAAGGACGCCAGAGTTGGGTCTTCAGAGGCGGGCGTATGTGTCGAGTTATCCGGGTAGTGTTTGATTCGAATCACCATCCCTCGCGGTTATGAGTACCGCTTGCTCACTGCGCTGTGACGTAGTAATCAAGTTGTGTGGGAATAGTTTGCAAAAGTTTTAAATGCCGTTATGCTAATTATAAATTGCATGAAAACCATGTTTGAAGTAGAGATAGAGAAAACTAAAGTTATTTTTCACCTTGGGACAAGTAACATTGGAATGAAGCGTTTCTTGTTTGATTGTCGAATTCCAATGTTGCTGGGCGCAAGGTCACTACGATTATGGCTAAAATCTGAAAGTTAAGGATGAACTCGTAGGCGAGTCTTTTTGCAAAGGACAGGATTAAGTCTTAGGTTACTTTCATATAGAGTTTCATGCTTTAGGAGAGACGATTAAGTCTTGCTGAGCCTTTGTGCTCACTCTTGCTATATAAGTGGTTTTGCAGGTAAACCTCGACGCTATAAAGAAGGTTGTCCGGTGAGACTCGGTAACTTCCGAGTTATGTTACCCTTGGAGAACCTAGCCGCTGCCACGTCTTCGTGTTGCTAGCGAGAGGAGTCCGCGGGCTGGATCTCTTCTCGAGTGCTTCTTAGATATTCATCGTGAGCTGTTTATAGACTTCTGCTGTAGCTATTTTATGTAAGTTAATTACAAAGAATAATTGTAAGCTTCCGCTTTTGATTTATGTAATACTGTGTTCCTTATATGTGTGCTGTTGGGTGCCGCATAACACGGCACCACCCAATGCGATTCCTCGGGCGAGGCGGCACGGCCCCGTGATGGAGGTCGGGCCCTCTCACTTGTGCTTCATGGCGGGCAAATCAAAATCAAGTATGGAGGATGCAGAACACAACAGTGACAACGAAGAGGTATGTTCTACTTGCGAAGAAATGTGTGATGCTATTTCTCGTGCCACTATTATTGTTAAGAAAAAGGACAAAAAGCTTAGGGACAATGCTGTTAAAATTGAGTCACTAGAATCTGAAATTAATCGTTTAAAATCCTTGATTCCTAGTGATGATTATTGTTCCTCATGTGATTTAATATATGAACAATTGTCCTCTCTAAGAAGTGCACACACCTCCACAATTGATAAACTTGAACTTGAAATCGAAAAGAACAAAAAGCTTGCTGCACTTAATGATAAAAACTTGAAAGATGCTTGTTGTTCTACAATTGATTTGCATTGTTCTACTTGCGATGATCTTGATAAGAAACTACAAGATTCTATGAAAGAAATTTCTATATTGAACAATGCTTTACGTTCTCATGAAGTTAAATATTGTTCCAATTGCAAACTAAAAGAAAAAACTTCATGTGAAAATTGCCTTGATCTATCAAATAAACTTGATAACATGCATAGGACATTAGATCGGTTTTGTAATGGGAATAAGAACCTAAACTTGCTGCTGAATTCTTCCAAGTCTTGCAATGATAAAACTGGTTTAGGTTTTGATTCACATGCTCATGCTAAGGAACATCCATCTAAAATTGTAAAATGATTAGGAAGTGGTTTGATTCAAACAGTTCCTAAATAAAAAGAAGTGGTTTTTAAATCTGCAGGAGTGTTGTCACATTCGGCTTCAAATAAGCATACTGCATGCTCATCTAGACATGTACACAAAGTTAAATTTTATTGTACCTATTGTGGTAGAGATGGTCATGTCATAGATTTTTGTTATAGACTAGCTAAACAACATAAAAAGGAAAGAATGCAAGCTAGATCTTATAACTCTCATGCGAAATTTGCTGCACATACTAAACCGAATGTCAAAAACATGCAACCTGCTGTATGAGTCAGAAATATTCAAAGTTTACCTCCGGAGCTTCAGTTTTTTCCTCCGGAGCTTCAGTTTTTGCCTCCGGACCTTCTGTTTTTGCCTCCGGAGCTATTGATTTTCGTGCTACACAAGTAACACCTCATAGGTCAGTAGTTAAGAACAAAAATATAAAACTTTGACTCATAAACCTGCTGTTTTATCTCAACTTTTGCATGTTATTCCTGCTGGACGTCGTGTGACTCAGTACTGGATTCCTAAATGTCTTTTAACTAACCCCAGTATTGAGTCATCGACGTATTGTGCTTCTATGTAGGTTACACGCTTGAGGAAGGAGAACATTTAGATTGTGGATTCAGGTTGCTCACGCCACATGACCGGTAACAAAGAATGGTTCTCCTCTCTCTCTTTTGTGTCACGTGTAGAGAATGTTACTTTTGCCGATAATTCATCAACTACTATAATTGCTAAGGGTTCGGTTAGAGTAAATGATCACTACACTTTGAAGGATGTAGCACTTGTCAAAAATTTGAAATACAACTTGCTTTCTGTTTCACAATTGCTAGATGAAAATCTGGAAATTATTTTCAATAAAAATTGCTGCAAAGTTGTAGGTTCAAATAGTGAGCTTATCTTTAACATGTCTCGGTTTGGAAGAGTTTATAAAGCTGATTTTGATATGTCTTCCTCTAAGCATAGATGTCTAGTTGCAAATGATTCCAAAGATTTATATTTTTGGCATCGTAGACTTGGTCACGTAGGCTTTGATCATCTCACGCGTGTTGGTGCTCTTGATCGCATACGTGGGCTGCCTAAGCTTAAAGGGGACAAAGAAATTGTGTGCTCTTCTTGTAGACATGCTAAGATGGTTGCAGATTCACATGCTCCTCTCACAATGACCATGACAACTGAACCGGGTCAACTTTTACACCTTGACACCATAGGACCTTCACGTGTTCAATCCTTCGGAGGTAAATGGTATTTTCTTGTGATTATTGATGACTATTCTAGATACTCTTGGGTTTACTTTATGGCATCTAAGAATGAAGCTTTCAGTCACTTTAGAACTTTATTTCTTAGATTATTAATTGATCATCCAGGATCTTTAAGAGCATTTAGAAGTGATAATGGAACCGCATTTAAAAATCAATTGTTTGATCACTTTTGTGCTTAAAATGCAATAGATCATCAATTTTCTTCACCATATGTACCTCAACAAAACGGTGTTGTAGAGAGAAAGAACAGAACATTAGTTGAGATGGCTAGGACTATGCTTGATGACTATCAAACTCCTAGGATATTTTGGGCTGATGCAATTGCAACCGCTTGTTATGTCTCAAATTGTGTTTTCTTGCATGCTAAGCTAGGTAAAACACCATATGAGCTCAGGTTTGGACATAGGCCTAGTGTCACACACTTTAGGGTCTTTGGTTGCAAATGCTTTGTTAAGAAACATGGTAATCTTGATAAATTTGAAGCTAGATCTGTTGATGGCATGTTTCTTGGTTATCCATCTCATACTAGAGGCTACCGTGTGCTTTTACTTGATACTAACAAAATTGTGGAGACTTGTGAGGTTTCTTTTTATGAAGCTAGCCCAGGTACTAGTTCAAATATTGCAGGTCCGGATCCATATCCGCAGGGGGAGAGTATTTTCGTTAAAGAAGAGGAAGAAGTGGTGCTGCTGCCCAAAAATTCAGCAGCCAATGACATTGTTCCAGCTCCCGATCTTGATTCACAGCCAGCACCGACGACCACCATTGCTGGTCCAGATCCTCCTCACGTCACATGCTCATCTATTTGTGATGAACATGAAGAAGAAGAAGAAGCTTGTGAAGTGTCCACTCCCCTCCGGATTCTCAAAAGTCATCCTCCACAACAAATTATTGGAAGTTTGCATGAACGAGTTACAAAATCCAGGTTTTTCGACCCCAATTTTCATGCTCATTCTGCTTTTGTTGCTTCTTTTGAACCCAAAGATATATCACACGCCCTCACTAATGAATCTTGGATTATTGCCATGCAAGAAGAGTTAGAAATTTTTGAAAGAAACAATGTTTGGAAACTTGTACCTCCACCTCAAGGTCACACTTTAATTGGAACTAAATGGGTGCTTAAAAATAAACAAAGTGAGGATGGGGTTGTGGTTAGGAATAAGGCTAGGTTGGTTGCTCAAGGTTTCACACAAGTTGAAGGTCTAGATTTTGATGAAACTTTTGCTCCTGTTGCTAGATTAGAAGCCATAAGAATTTTGTTATCTTTTGCTGCATCTAAAGGTTTTAAGCTATATCAAATGGATTTTAAAAGTGTTTTCTTAATGGCTACATAGATGAGGAGGTTTATGTCAAACAACCACCTGGTTTTGAAAATCCAAATTTTCCTAATCATGTTTACAAACTGTCCAAAGCCTTGTAGAGTCTCAAACAAGCCCCTAGAGCATGGTATGATAGGTTAAAACATTCTTACTTGAAAAGGGGTTTACCATGGGCAAGGTTGATAAAACTCTTTTTGTGCTTAAGCATGGCAATGACTCATTACTCGTTCAAGTGTATGTGGATGATATTATCTTTGGTTGTGCTTCTCATGATCTTGTGTCCAAGTTTTCAGCTATGATGAGTTCAGAATTTGAGATGAGTATGATGGGAGAACTTACATAGTTTTTGGGGCTGCAAATCAAGCAAACCAAGGAGGGTACCTTTGTGCATCAAACAAAGTATACAAAAGATCTCCTAAGGCGCTTCAACATGGACAAAAGCAAGACTCTTCAGACACCAATGGGAACAGCAACAACACTTGAACTTGATGAAGATTGTGATCCCGTTGATCAAAAAGAATATAGAAGCATGATCGGATCACTTTTGTATCTCACGGCATCAAGACCGGACATACAATTAAGCGTATGTCTTTGTGCACGGTTTCAAGCCTCCCCACGTGCTTCACATCGTCAAGCCGCCAAAAGGATTCTCAGGTACTTACATGGAACTCAAAAATTTGGCATTTTTCTTTCTTCTTCCTCAACCGTTACTTTGAAAGCTTTTTCCGATGCTGATTTTGGGGGTTGTAGGATTGATAGGAAAAGTACTTCTGGTGCTTGTCATTTTCTTGGTAATTCACTTGTTGCCTGGTCCTCTAGAAAACAAAGTTCAGTTGCACAATCCACAGCCGAATCTGAATATGTAGCTGCTGCTAGTGCTTGCTCACAAATTCTTTGGATTGTTCAAACACTTAAGGACTATGGGGTTGTTCTAGATAGTGTTCCACTATCTTGTGATAACACTAGTGCCATTTGATTGCTAAAAACCCCGTGCAACATTGGAGAACTAAGCACATTGACATTAGGTATCACTTTCTCAGTGATAATGTCAAAAAAGGGAACATTGTGCTTCACCGTGTAGATACCGAACAACAATTGACTGACATTTTTACAATACCTTTGGATTTCACTCGTTTTTGTTACATTCGTAGTGAAATAGGGGTTATGCATCCTCATGGCTTAAATTGAGGGAGATTTTTAAACTTGGGAAGTCTATGTGTGAATCTGAAATTAAAATAATATGAGCATAGTATTTCATGCATATATGACTTTGCGATTCCTTTTTCATGCTGAAAGTTCTTACTACATTACTCGTGTTATACATTTTGTAGTTTTTACCATATCTAGTAATTGGAATAATTACTTACACTAAATCTGGTCATGGTCGAACTTTTTTGCTGTTTTGAACTTGTTGCATGCTCACAAGTGCTTTTAATCATAAAGAATTAATAAAGTAATCAACTCACATGTTGAGTTTTATGTTCAAATAAAAAATGAGAAAAGATCAAGAGAATATGCATGCATTGCACTTCTTCTTTTGAGATGGCATATCATTGCACTTAGATACGAACTTGAAAGGAGTGGCATACCATGTCCTCAAGCTTCTGACTGTCAAATGACATAGGCTTGGCTTAGTTGGTTAGAATAAGGCTCATGCTGCATATAATCTCTTGCAAATGTCATAAGATCAAAATTTGTGCTTTAAATGATAAATAAAATGCAGCAACAAGTGTCATGCTTTCAGGTCTTGAAATAGTTAAGTTTGTGAAATCATGACTTACTTAAATTGAAAATTACACTTCATCTCTAGCATGGCTTACACTACTTTATGTATCTCATTGATGTGATAGTGTAAGTTACTTGATAGTATGATTTGGATGAGCTTTGTTTTATATGTATATGTTATAATGTGCTCATAACAAATTAAAATTTCTCTTTTGTACCTTGCTAAATACATTGTCAAAGGGGGAGAAATTGATCACACATTGCACACATTCATAAGTGTTTTGGCACGATTCTTCTCAGGGGGAGAATTTTTGGTATTTTTGTTTTTCTTATTTTATTTCTGATTTACAAAGGGGAGAAATTGTTTTCAAAACTTTTCATGTGAATAAGCCAATGTTTGGATTTTAAGTGGTGTTGCTAATGCATTCATCAAGGGGGAGATTGTGAGACCTATGTGTGCTGAATACATTGGCTTTGACGATAAAAGTTTTGAATACTACCAAAACACCTTTTTAACAAGGTCCGACTCTAGGTCCGAGCTCCTGCAAGGTCCGACGATAGGTCCGACTTGCTTTGTCTAGGTCTGACTTATTTTGGCTAGGTCTGACTTGTTTTTGCTAGCTCCAGTGCTAGGTCCGACTAGCTTTGGTAAGTTCCGTGTTAGGTCTGACTAAGTTTTAGTAAGCTCCGGCGCTAGGTCCGACTAGCTTTGGTAAGCTCCGGTTCAAGGTCTGGTTAGCTTTGGTAAGGTTCGGAGCTTGATTGCAATGGTTCTGCTTTTAACTTGCAATGTTTCGAACTTGCTTTACTCTTATGGAAAGTTTGCTTAGTATTATTTTACTAAGTTATGGTGTGTTTTGGTGGTTATGGCTAATATCATTTTGCTATGGTTTACAACATGCTTATGTGAGGTGCTCACATAAGATGTTGTAGTTTTGGAACTAACGTGAGTCAAGTCGAGGACTTGTGCTCGGAAGTATTGGTCGTTTATTCATGTGCAGGTGTTGCTTGAGTTCAAGACATGGCTGGTGATGGGATCCATTGAACTAGTCTTAGGGAGAAGATGAGATTCAACAACCAAGTTCGGGAGGAATTGTGGTTGAGTTGATCGGGAGGTCGCGCAACATGTTTGGATCGAGAACAATGCATATGAAGGTATCGTGAATGTTGTTGGAAGGTGTCTGCACGTGTGCAAGGAGTTCATGGACGTGGTAACACGGTTCCAAGGCGTGGTGAAGAGATATGGAGGTGGAGATATGGTTGAAAAGGTTCAATCGGCTGGATTTTGCGCTCAGGTTGCGGCTGAGGCGGTTATGGTTTGTTTATGGAAAGTTTCGAGTTGGTTATAACAGAATTTCGTGTTAGGCATGAAGTAGAGTTGTTTTATGAATGTTTGGGACGTTCATAAGGTGTTTGGAAGTCTTAAGATTGCTTCTATCTGCGTATAGAAGAGTCTTGAGCAGTATTGGAAAGTTACAGTTTCAATACAAGTAGGAGTAGGAGTCCAAGTTTGAATTGGATTGGCCATAGAGCTGGTTATATAAGCAAGGGAGGCCAAGGCTCGTGGAGTGCACGACTTTGCGGCTGTTCCTCTTGTGTTTTGATAAATAAAATTCGTATTCTAAAGGAACTTTTGTGCCTTGTTCGTCCGACTTGTTTCAAACAAGTTTTTCTCGTCGAGTTTCTGTTCAGCACTACCTTGCTTCGGTGGTATTATCATAACTCGAGTTTTACAGATTCAATTGATGTGATTCTTTTTGGGTTGTCTTCAGAACTTGATTATCTATCATCTGTGAAAATTTCACGGTCATTGAATTTGTGGTTTCTGATCTACACGAGTTTCTTTGCAGTATTCCAGAACTGTTTTTCTCGCGTAGGACAGATTGACCTTTGTTCGATCTTTTGATCGTAACTTGAGTTTCTCTCAACGGATTTTTTGATTCTTGTTGTGGCGTCTTCGTGACTTGATTCTTTAAAATATATACTAGTTTTGTCACAGTTTAACACGTTTAGATTAGTCGCACATACGGTTTCTTTAACAGATCGGTTTTCTGCTGAGGGGTGTTTTGTTGCTTCCGCTGAAAAGTTTTTATCTACCATTCACCCCCCTATGGTAGCTTTACACGTGTACTTTGATCCTACATAATGAATTTCAATCTCATAGTCTTTGATCAGCTCAAACCATCGCCTTTGTCGCATATTCAACTCTTTTTGAGTGAATATGTACTTCAAGCTTTTGTGATCAGTGTAGAGATGAACCAGATTTCCCAATAGGTAATGTCTCCACATCATCAAAGCTAATACCATGGAAGCAAGCTCGAGATCATGAGTTGGATAATTTTGCTCATGATTCCGTAATTGCCGTGATCCATATGCGACCACGCGTCCTCCTTGCTTGAGTACACAACCAAGTCCGATGCCGGATGCATCACATTAAACATCAAAGGGCTTGGTTGTATCCGGTTGAGCTAGAACCGGGGCTGTTGTGAGGTGTTTCACCAACGCTTGAAAAGCTTCCTCACATGGCTTGCGCAAATCATATTTGATGCTCTTTTTCAGTAGCTCCGTCATAGGTTTGGGGATTTTTGAGAAGCCCGGGATGAACCTCCGATAATATCCCGCCAAACCCAAGAAGCTACCAACCTCATGGACTGATGTTGGAGACTTCCATTGCAGCACTTGTTCAATCTTGCTTGGATCAACAGCAATGCCTTCCACTGAAATAATATGTCCAAGAAATGGCACTTGGTTGATCCAGAATTCACATTTACCAAACTTTGCATAGAGCTTGTGATCTCTCAAGCGTTAAAGCACAATATGCAAATGTTTAGCGTGTTCCTCTTCTGATTTGGAATAGACCAAGATGTCGTTGATGAATACCACGACGAACTGATCCAGCTCCGGCATGAACACCGAGTTCATAAGATACATAAAGTGAGCCGGAGCATTGGTCAATCCAAATGACATGACAAGATACTCATAGAGTCCATATCTTGTGGAGAATGCTGTTTTCGGGATATCTTCCGCTCGAATCTTGATTTCATGATATCCTAACCTTAAGTACATCTTGGAGAAAACTTTAGCACCCACTAGCTGATCGAAGAGGATATCAATTCTTGGTAGTGGATACTTGTTCTTTATCGTCACAGCATTTAACGGACGATAATCGACGCATAGCCTCAGCGTCTCATCCTTCTTCTTCACAAATAAAGCTGAGCAACCCCATGGTGATGAACTTGGATGGATGAGGCCCTTATCCATCAGATCTTTGAGTTGCTCCTTCAGTTCAGCTAATTCATTCGGAACCATTTTGCATGGTCTCCGAGAGATCGGCGTGGTTCCCGGTATCAACTCTATTTTGAATTCCACCTCGCGCTCAGGTGGTAAGCCTGGAAGATCTTCGGGAAACACGTCCGGATATTCACAGACTACTGGAATGTCTTCTAACTTGCAAGCCTCGGCTTACATACTTCTGGGTCTTTGGAAACAGCTTTGCCGAGATGCAACGTATGACACCCGTGAAGTGGAGAGTCCAAATGAACACTCTTGTTCTCGATGTCCAGAACAGCCTTATGGAAGGTCAACCATGACATTCCCAATATGGCATTGATTCCTTGATCTTCGTGAATAATGAGGGTGGTAGGATAGATTTTTCCACCCAGACAAAGTGGTGCTCTAGAAACGACTTCATTAGTCAATATGTCTCCACCTGGCGAATGAATAAGGTAAGAACCTTTTGTGGTAGTTGTGGAGATTTGATCCCGGATCACCGTCGCCTTGCTAATGAAGTTATGTGTTGCACCAGAGTCGAATAAAATGACAACCGGATTGTCATTTAATGTGAACCTGCCCGCCAGAACTGGATCTCTGTAACACCCCAAAACTTGTTAAGAGGGGAATTTAAAATTTTTTGGACGTATTGCATGTGGTGCAGAAATTCAAATTCAAATTGGAATTCAAATTCAACTCAAAACAGAAAAGAAAAAAGAAAAAGAAAAAGGAAAAAAACCCCCCGGCAAGTGGGCCGAAACCCACCAGCCGGTCCACCCGCCCCCGCATCAGCCCGCAGCCGCGCGCTCCCCTCTCCCTCTCACTGACACGCGGGGCCCGCGTGTCATGCCCCACCTCCCACTCGCGCCAACAGTCGGACTCTTCCCCGCGCCCGATCGCAACCGACTCCGGGAACCCGCGATCCCAGCCGAATTCTGGTCCCGAACGACTCCGACTCGATCACAACCGACACGCCGCCCTCCGCCGTCTATATAAATGCCGGCATCGTCCCGTTTTCCCCCACTATCGGCTGTTTTTCCTCCCGGTGAGAACCGAAGCTCCGATCACCGATTTCTCTCAATCTCTGCTCGGATTTTCCGATCTAACGCGCCGATCGTGTTCCACTGCCTCCGGGGAATCACGCAGGTGCAGAAGACTCGGTGGTTTGCACTCTAGGATCAGCTCCGACGAGCACCGCAGCGATTCCATCTCGGACCTCGTCGCCGACCGTCTTTCAGGACCTCCGAGCTCAAGAAAAAGCCCGAGGTGAGATCCCCGGCCTCTCCTCTACCGATCTATGTCATAAAATCCCAGTTTTAGGAGGTATAGATGAAGATCCGAAGTTCTCCGGCGAGATCGCCGCCTCCCGCCGCCGCGCGCCGCCGGGCAGCTCCGCCCGCGCACGGTCAGAGCGACGTGGCCGCTTATGCGCCGTCTATTTTAAATCGCACGGTAGAATTAAAACCCGCGTGTACCGGTTCGGCGATCTAATCTGAGCCGTCTGTTTTAAATCGGACGGTCCACATCAGCCCCGCATTATAAAGGCCGGGATTCTTACGCGCTACCCCCTGGGGATCTCGGAAAACACGAGCTGGCCCCGGAAACTTCTGATCTAGCCCCTGGAACTTCAGAAATCCGGAATTCTTACGCGCTACCCCGCATTATAAAGGCCGGGATTCTTACGCGCTACCCCCTGGGGATCTCGGAAAACACGAGCTGGCCCCGGAAACTTCTGATCTAGCCCCTGGAACTTCAGAAATCCATGTAAATTCAATTAAAAATTAGTTTTAGCCCCTGGACTTAATAAAAATTAGGAAAACCCCTCTGTTATGTGTAGTTAGACCCCTGGAAATTTATGAAATAATATAATAGACCCTGTAGTGGGGTGAGTTTACCTTTTGAACCCTAAATGATATTAAATTTAGGAATTGGAATATGTGATTAGGATTTAAAATTTAAAAGGTGAGACAAACACTTTGTAAATTCAAATTTAAACTCTCCTAGCACTTGGAAAACTTTAGAATGAGTTAAAAGTAGATTTTAAGTTGAAATGAATCTGTTTAATTAATTGTTCACATTTATTAGTTATAGGGACACATTTTTAGGTTAGGAAATAATTCTGAAAACTAGTAAAATAAATTTAAATTAGTTCACATCAGAGGAGAAGTTCCAAAATATATTATTTAATATTTTAGATCAAAACCTATTCTGTTTAGATGCTATGCCCTACTATTTAACATTAAAACTCACTTTTAGGCATAGAAAATAAATCTGGAAAATATAGGAAAATAGGTATGCATAACTAGAAAATGATAAATAAATTCTCCAAATCCAAAGACTTCAGTTTAGGATTTGGTAGAAGATCTGAAAACCCAATTGAAGTAGGAAATTACCTTCCAGGCAAACTTGGTAGCTAAAGAGTGTGTTAAAGAATTTGTTTAAATTGGAAATTCATATATAGTGTGCAAAAAGAAATCTGAATACAAAAGTTAGAAATAATATACATATGTTTAAAAGTGCATGTAGGCTAAAAAGCAACATATCTAGGGTAACCACAACACTTAGAAATGTGAACCACTATCATATGTATGTATGTGTGGAGTGAGAGTGTGAACTATGTCTTATGGATTGTTGTTTTCTTTTGCTATGTGTGTTGGCATGAGTAGAACCTGCCCCAGAGCAAGTTCTTCCCTTCCAAGATCAGGACTATCCATTCCTAGAGCAGCAGGAAGAAGGCAAGTGTCCTTGACCACTTTGATCCTATACTAGGATGTGTAGGTAGAATTTATTGCATTGTCAATTGAAATATGAAACCCATGCTAGGAAGTTTCTGTAGAATTGCATTATCTTGTTTCCTTGTAGCTTGGGTTGGGTTTATTTTATTATGTCATTCATTCATATTACTTATGCTTAACCATGCTTAGAATGGGATAAGTGGGACATGAGATCATCAATTTATTTACCTTACTCTTGAATGAGATATTGTGAAGTTATGTAGAGGTAGGGATCGAGGCAAGTTGGATGATTTGGTTGGTGCTGGGTGCACGAGACTCGGGTTTGTGTTTAGTACTTGCCTGGATCCTAAGGACCGGTTCATGGAGCATATAACCTGGCTTTACCGTGCCAACCACATGCTGAGATGTGGCAGCTTGGCCAATTAATTAGGTGTATCCCCGACGTAGTATGGGTCTGTTGGATGGTGCGGGGAGTAGGTGTCAGGTGGACTACCGTATGAACCGCAAAGCTCAAGAGGGAGCCACTGCAGCGGGGTTGGAGCATCTTGTATGCTGTTAGGGGTGAAACCTTAGTGGGCCCACGCTCGTCGAGAATCCCTTTGTAAAGGCTTCGTAGTGATCTCCTGGCTACACACCTGGGAAGTGTGAATGTGGTTCGTAGCCACTGGCATAATGGAGGTTCTTTTAGTCCACCCGGCAACGGGGGATGAAATCACTACATGTGGGTACAGTGGTGCAAACTCTGCAGAGTCAAAACTATCATGACAGCCGTCCACACGGTCAAGAGCGGCTTGGACTTATTCATGATTAGAGGATGATGAATTGGGAAGTTGTGAATGTTAAGCGGGAAGCTTAACATAGGAGATGAGACTATGTTTATTTGATAATGATGATGGGTTGAGGGATTTGGGATCCATTTCACCTGTGTAGTAATGTAGGTGCTTAATAAGCTAAGGTGATAGGTATTAATTGCATAGTGCTTTAACCATGAGTTCAACCTGTCCTTGTTCTAGCCATGCATGACATAACCTTCCCCCACTTGCTGAGTACCATCGGTACTCAAACTTGCATATTTGTTGGTTTATATTGCTGCTCAGGTCAAGATAATGATGTGGTGTATAATGATCAAGACTTCAGACCCGAAGAAGGTTTCTAGGTTCATGGAGTCCCCCTGGCAACGCCTGTGCCGGAGCCCACAAGAATAATATTTCGCTGCTATTTTATTTACATGTTATGAACTTATGATCGTCCATCGAGACGTATGCGTTGTAAGACATATTTATATTCGACACCTGGCTTGTAATAAATGATGCTTCACTATTTATCATCACATGTATGAGAAAATGATCCTGGCGTACATGTGATATTCACTCGGTTGTTCTTCGGAGGAACCGGGTGTGACAGAAGTGGTATCAGAGCCAAGGTTGCCCGTAGGAATGTGGACCTAGGTAGAAATGGACGTATTTAAGGACCCTATTTTCTTAAAAACTATTTTACAAAAGTGTGGGTTGAAGGTGTTACTTAATGGGGTCACTTTATTCATCTTACCCCAACTTTTATTCAAAATAGGATTTTTATTTAAAATCTTATCTAACTTAATTTTAAATGCTTTATGTTTTAGATGGTTCGCATGATCCGTACCGCTCGCAAGTCCACCGGAGGGAGAGTTCCCGTAGTTGCCCTTGCCCTGAGAGAGGAGGACCGTCCGGTGACGTATCTCTCCTACGGATTGGCAGTAGGAGGCTTGTTGCGCCGTCTTCGACGCATGCTCCAAGCCGCCGGCAATACGGGCAAGCTAATCATACACTACATCTCCACCCAAACCATCCGTGAGAAGCGAAAAGAGTGGAGTTCAGAAATGAGGATTATCCACGAAAATCAGCTGCTCAAGATCCACCGCTCTCCAGCTCGTCGAGCGACACAGGTCGATGCGGAGAAGGATGTCACCTGGGAGGCAATCACCTACCAGAGTCCTCCAGCGTGAGAGTGGTACAACGGAGTACAAGTACCCGCCAGTGGAGCAAGGGACTTCCCATGAGCACATGGACTTGTTCTTGGAGGATGCTGCTATGCTCAACACTCGACTGCAGGAGTGTCAGCAGGAGCTTCAGGATGTACGTGACACCCTGAAGGAGACTGAGGCGTTGCTTCGAGCCAGCTTGAGGGCGAGAGAAAGAGAAGATGGGAATGAACTGTGTGTCACCGTGAATGACACATGGACTCCTAACTCCCCGGATCGCCGGGCGAGCAAGCGTCGCCGCACTTCTCCACCATTAGCTTCCCCACCCAAAGAGGAGTCAGAGGGCAGCCGCAATAACGAGGAAGATCCCGAGGAACCAGCTCAGTGATACAAGTAGTGTAGATTCCTTTCCATTAGTTTAGCAGGTTGTCGAGTAGTCGAGTCGTTACCTTAGTTAATGGTGTGTTAATGCTTGGTGTGTGACGTGAGTTGTGGAAGCCATGGGCGTTTGTCCACAACCTCGTCTTCAGGATTGTTTTGCTTTCGTGTGTGAACCCATATGAATTAAGAGTGCATTTATGTTCGCGTAAGACATGAAACTCTCAGAAAATATAAACGAAATAAGGTCTCAAAACTTAAAAGTTTAAACAAGCAAATTGGGAAGTTAATACGTAATGATTTAAGTTAACATCTGGTTGATCATGATAGATGGCCGGAAGAGGAAAGGGTCGTGCTGCCAACCCTGCCAACAACAACGATGAGACAGGCAACCCTCATCTTTCTGGAGGACAAGACAGGGGTGGTCATCGGGAAGGAGTTGATCCCATCCACCAAATGCTGGAAAACCAGAATCAACTCATCCAGAGCCTGACTCAAGTGGTGGCCAACTTGCACCAAGCTCCACCTCCACAAGCTGCACCACGCCAACCAAGGTTGAGTGAGTTTCTAGGGACTCAACCTCCAAAGTTTGTAAGTGCTGCTGAACCTCTGGAGGCAGATGATTGGCTAAAGACCATTGAGAGCAAGATGAGGATCATACAATGCCAGGGGTATATGAGAGGGTGCTGTTTGCCTCTCACCAATTGCATGGACCTGCTTCTGATTGGTGGACTGTTTACGTGGCCGCCCATCATGATCCTGAGAACATCACTTCGGAGGAGTTCAAGCGTAGCTTCCGCAACCATTACATACAAAGGGGTGAACTTAAAAACAAGAGAAAGGAGTTCTTGGGGCTGCAGCAAGGAAACATGACGGTGAGGGAATACCTCACTAAATTCACCCAACTATCCCGTTATGCACCACGGGACATAGAGACTGATGAGCAGAAACAGGACTTCTTTGTGGAAGGACTTACAGCGGAAATGCAGTGTGCAATGTCCTCCAACGAGTATGAAAGCTTCCAAAAGATGGTGGACAGAGCATTTGTTGTGGAAAGGAAGCTGAAGGCCTTGGAAAATGAAAACAAGAGGAAGGCGGGATGGTCACACCAAGCCTCGGGTAGCAACACCCGCCCACATCTGATGCAGCAACCCGCAGGGCAGACGAGCCGTGGTGCGGTACCCTACTCTGCACCGAGAGGGTACAACCCGAACTTTAGGCCTCCGTCAGCACCAGCACAGCCACAACGTCAGTTTGTACAGCAGCCTCGCCCCACATATCAACCTCGACCAGCAGTACAAGGACCCCCGAACCAACCCCAAGACAACAAAGGCCAGGCACCTAAGGTTGGGGTACAATGCTTCAACTGTGGTGAAGTGGGGCACTACGCTCATAAGTGCCCAAAGAAGAAGCCCGTGCAGCCGCAACAGCAGAATGTGATGCGAGGACGGGTGAACCACGTCACCATGGAGGAGGCGCAAGAGGCACCCGACGTGGTAGTCGGTAAGTTTCCTGCCAATTTACACATTGCAACCCTGTTGTTTGATTCTGGTGCTACCGACTCGTTCATTGCTCAAGGGTTTGTTAAGAAGCATGATCTAGCAACCACACAAATGAACCATATGCTAGCAGTGAACTGTCCAGGTGGAGAAATAAGGACAAGACAAGTGTGTCCCAAGGTGAATCTAGACATTAATGGGGTAGTATTTACTGCCAACCTCATAGTGATACATTCACAAGGGATAGATATTATTTTGGGCATGGATTGGTTGACCAAACATAAGGGAATCATCCATTGTTCGACCAGAATGGTGGAACTAACTCACCCTAATGGCACAAGAGTAAAGTTTATAACAATACAAGAGCCTAGGAGGGACATTAAATTAAATCAAGTTGAGGTGAAAGTGGAGGAGTTCAGAATTATCAGAGAATATCCAGACGTTTTTCCGGGGGAGTTGCCAGGTATGCCTCCCAATCGTGAAGTGGAATTCTCGATTGAGCTAGTGCCTGGAACAGCTCCAATATACAAGAGACCTTATCGTATGGACTCCAAACAGCTGGTAGAGCTCAAGGAGCATATAAGAGAATTGATAGAGAAGGGGTATATCCGTCCTAGTTCCTCACCATTGGGAGCTCCAGTGATATTTGTGCCCAAGAAGGACGGAACCCAAAGGTTATGCGTAGATTACCGTGCGTTGAATGAAGTAACCATCAAGAACAAGTACCCACTACCCCGCATTGAGGACTTGTTTGATCAGTTGAGGGGAGCTTGTGTGTTCTCAAAAATTGATCTCAGGTCGGGATACCACTAACTTAAGATAAGGCAAACTGATATTCCAAAGACCGCTTTCGTATCTCGGTACGGAATGTATGAATACACCGTCATGCCTTTCAGGCTAACTAATGCCCTGGCATACTTAATGTATCTAATGAACAAGGTATTCATGGAATATCTGGACAAATTTGTGGTGGTTTTCATTGATGACATTTTTGTCTTTTCCAAAGAGGAAGAAGAACATGAGAGGCATTTAAGGTTGGTGTTGCAAAAGCTGAGAGAACACCAACTATATGCCAAGCAGAGCAAGTGTGAATTCTGGTTGAAGAGAGTTCCCTTCTTAGGACATATAATCTCGGAGGTAGGAATCTCCGTAGATCCCGCCAAGATCGAGGATGTAAAGAAATGGAAGACCCCTGAGAATGTCGGGGAAGTCCGAAGCTTCTTAGGATTGGCGGGGTATTATCGATGGTTTATCGAGGGTTTCTCCAAGATTTTGAGACCCCTCACCAAATTGCTGGAGAAGGGAATCACATTCACATGGACACCGCAGTGCGAGACGAGTTTTCAAGAACCGAAGAAGGGATTGACAACAGCCTCAGTGCTAGTTATGCCAGATATGCAGAAAAACTTTTCGGTGTACTGCGATGCCTCTGGAAACGGGTTGGGATGTGTTCTCATGCAAGAGGGGCATGTCGTGGCTTACGCGTCCCGGCAGCTCCGGAAACACGAGAAGAACTATCCTACACATGACCTAGAGCTAGCTGCAGTGGTACACGCGTTGAAGATTTGGCGGCATTACTTGATGGGGAAGAGAACAGAGATATATATGGACCATAAGAGCTTAAAGTACATTTTCACACAGCCAGATCTGAACCTCAGGCAAAGGATATGGTTAGATCTAATCAACGACTTTGATGTGGGCATTAACTATCATCCTGAAAAAGCGAATGTCGTGGCAGATGCTTTAAGCCGGAAAGTGCAGGTCAATAGGTTGAGCTTGAAGGACATGCCTGCAGAATTGAAGGAAGATGTTATAAAACTCAATCTATGTCTGGTGAATAGTGGTGAGGCCATCGCCATGGAAGTGGACTCCACATTAGAGAAAGACATCCGCAATGGTCGGAAGAATGACAAGAAGATACAAGAGATTAGAGAACTCATCAAGGAAAATAAATCCCCTGGGTTCAGAGAGGATGAACAAGGTACGGTGTGGCACGGGAAAAGAATCTGTGTGCCTAAAGTGAAGGAGATCCGTGAATTAATTTTGAAGGAGGCTCATGATTCTGACTATTCCATTCATCCTGGGAGTACGAAGATGTACCAGGACCTCAAGAGCAGGTATTGGTGGTATGGCATGAAGCGAGATGTCGTGGAACATGTTGCCCTATGTGACACATGTCAGTTGGTGAAAGCAGAACATCAACGACCCGCGGGGTTATTGCAACCACTCAAAGTGCCTGAATGGAAATGGGAAGAAATCGGTATGGATTTCATAGTGGGACTACCTAGGACCCAATCAGGATATGATTCGATATGGGTCATCGTCGACAGACTAACCAAGGTAGCTCATTTCATCCCCGTGAAAGAAAGCTACAGCGGATCCAAATTGGCAGAATTATACATGTCCAGGATTGTGTGTTTCCATGGAGTGCCAAAGAAGATAGTGTCAGATCGAGGGACACTGTTCACATCAAGGTTCTGGCAGAAGTTGCATGAAACCATGGGGACTCATCTGAATTTTAGTTTTGCTTATCATCCCAGACTGACGGACAGACGGAAAGAACCAATCAGATCCTTGAGGACATGTTGAGAGCGTGTGCGCTCAAGAACAATAGGAGTTGGGATAAGAATTTACCGTATGCGGAGTTCTCCTATAACAACAGCTATCAGGCTAGTATGAAGATGTCACCATTTGAGTCTTTGTATGGGAGGAAGTGCAGAACTCCACTATTTTGGAACCAAACAGGGGAAAGTAAAGTGTTTGGGCCCGAGGTACTACAAGAAGCCGAGGCGAAAGTGAGGGAAATCCGCAACAACTTGAGGATAGCACAAAAACGACAAAAGAGCTATGCCGATGTACGGAGAAGAGAGCTCATTTTCAATGTGGGGGACTATGTTTATCTCAAGGTGTCCCCTATCCTAGGACTTCGTCGATTCAAGGTGAAAGGGAAGTTATCACCTCGATACATCGGACCCTTTCAAGTTCTGTAGAGGGAAGGCGAAGTGGCATATCAACTAGAATTACCGGCTCGCCTATCGGACGTGCATGATGTGTTCCATGTGTCACAGCTCAAGAAATGTCTGAGGATGCCTGAAGAGATGTTACCCATGAACGAGGTTGACGTAGCCGAGGATTTGTCTTATGCCAAGCAACCGTTCAAGATTTTGGAGACAATGGAACGCCTCACAAGAAATAAAAGAATCCGGATGTGCAAGGTGCAGTGGAAGCATCACTCGGAAGAGGAAGCCACATGGGAGCGAGAAGACGAGCTTAAGGCACAGTTTCCGGAATTGTTTTCCTAGAACCACCAATCTCGAGGATGAGATTTCTTTTAAGGGGGGTAGAGCTGTAACACCCCAAAATTTGTTAAGAGGGGAATTTAAAATTTTTTGGACGTATTGCATGTGGTGCAGAAATTCAAATTTAAATTGGAATTCAAATTCAACTCAAAACAGAAAAGAAAAAGAAAAAGAAAAAGGAAAAAAAACAAAACTCCCGGGCAGTGGGCCGAAAC
Source organism: Neostapfia colusana (assembly GCA_030760725.1). NCBI lineage: Eukaryota > Viridiplantae > Streptophyta > Magnoliopsida > Poales > Poaceae > Neostapfia > Neostapfia colusana. Next base: position 30,026,356 of record JASWHV010000019.1, on the reverse strand, counting down.
CCACCAGCCGGTCCACCCGCCCCCGCGCCAGCCCGCAGCTGCGCGCTCCCCTCTCCCTCTCACTGACACGCGGGGCCCGCATGTCATCCCCCACCTCTCGCTCGCGCCAACAGCTGGACTCTTCCCCGCGCCTGATCGCAACCGACTCCAGAAACCCGCGATCCCAGCCGAATTCTGGTCCCGGACGACTCCGTCTCGATCACAACCGATAGCCGCCCTCCCCCGTCTATATAAACGCCAGCATCGTCCGGTTTTCCCCCCACGATTGGCTGTTTTTCCTCCCGGTGAGAACCGAAGCTCCGATCACCGATTTCTCTCAATCTCTGCTCGGATTTTCCGATCTAAAGCGCCGATCGTGTTCCACCGCCTCCGGGGAATCACGCATGTGCAGAAGACTCGGTGGTTTGCGCTCTAGGCACAGCTCCGACGAGCACCGCAGCGATTCCATCTCGGACCTCGTCGCCGACCGTCTTTCAGGACCTCCGAGCTCAAGAAAAACCCCGAGGTGAGATCCCCGGCCTCCCCTCTACCGATCTATGTCATAAAATCCCAGTTTTAGGAGGTATAGACGAAGATCCGAAGTTCTCCGGCGAGATCGCCGCCTCCCGCCGCCGCGGGCCGCCGGGCAGCGCCGCCCGCGTACGGTCAGAGCGACGTGGCCGCTTATGCGCCGTCTATTTTAAATCGCACGGTAGAATTAAAAACCCGCGCGTACCGGTTCAGCGATCTAATCTGAGCCGTCTGTTTTAAATCGGACGGTCCACATCAGCCCCGCATTATAAAGGCCGGAATTCTTACACGCTACCCCCTGGGGATCTCGGAAAACACGAGCTAGCCCCAGAAACTTCTGATCTAGCCCCTGGAACTTCAGAAATCCATGTAAATTCAATTAAAAATCAGTTTTAGCCCCTGAACTTAATAAAAATTAGGAAAACCCCTCTGTTATGTGTAGTTAGACCCCTGGAAATTTATGAAATAATATAATAGACCCTGTAGTGGGGTGAGTTTACCTTTTTAACCCTAAATGATATTAAATTTAGGAATTTGAATATGTGATTAGGATTTAAAATTTAAAAGGTTAGACAAACACTTTGTAAATTCAAATTTAAACTCTTCTAGCACTTGGAAAACTTTAGAATGAGTTAAAAGTAGATTTTAAGTTGAAATGAATCTGTTTAATTAATTGTTCACATTTATTAGTTATAGGGACACATTTTTAGGTTAGGAAATAATTCTGAAAAATAGTAAAATAAATTTAAATTAGTTCACATTAGAGGAGAAGTTCCAAAATATATTATTTAATATTTTAGATCAAAACTTATTCTGTTTAGATAATATACCCTACTAACATTAAAACTCACTTTTAGCCATAGGAAATAAATCTGGAAAATATAGAAAAATAGGTATGCATAACTAGAGAATGATAAATAAAGTCTCCAAATCCAAAGACTTCAGTTTAGGATTTGGTAGAAGATCTAAAAACCCAATTGAAGTAGGAAATTACCTTCCAGGCAAACTTGGTAGCTAAAGAGTGTGTTAAAGAATTTGTTTAAATTGGAAATTCATATATAGTGTGCAAAAAGAAATATGAATACAAAAGTTAGAAATAATATACATATGTTTAAAAGTGCATGTAGGCTAAAAATCAACATATCTAGAGTAACCACAACACTTAGAAATGTGAATCACTATCATATGTATGTATGTGTGGGGTGAGAGTGTGAACTATGTCTTATGGATTGTTATTTTCTTTTGCTATGTGTGTTGGCATGAGTAGAACCTGCCCTAGAGCAAGTTCTTCCCTTCCAAGATCCGGACTATCCATTCCCAGAGCAGCAGGAAGAAGGCAAGTGTCCTTGACCACTTTGATCCTATACTAGGATGTGTAGGTAGAATTTATTGCATTGTCAATTGAAATATGAAACCCATGCTAGGAAATTTTCCTAGAATTGCATTATCTTTTTTCCTTGTAGCTTGGGTTGGGTTTATTTTATTATGTCATTCATTCATATTACTTATGCTTAGCCATGCTTAGAATGGGATAAATGGGATATGAGATCATCAATTTATTTACCTTACTCTTGAATGAGATATTGTGAAGTTATATAGAGGTAGGGATCGAGGCAAGTTGGATGATTTGGTTGGTGCTGGGTGCACGAGACTCGGGTTTGTGTTTAGTACTTGCCTGGATCCTAAGGACCGGTTCATGGAGCATGTAACCTGGCTTTACCGTGCCAACCACATGCTGAGATGGGGCAGCTTGGCCAATTAATTAGGTGTATCCCCGGCGTAGTATGGGTGTGTTGGATGGTGCGGGGAGTAGGTGTCAGCTGGACTACCGTATGAACCGCAAGGCTCAAGAGGGGGCCACTGCAGCGGGGTTGGAGCCTCTTGTATGCTGTTAGGGGTGAAACCTCAGTGGGCCCACGCTCGTCGGGAATCCCTTTGTAAAGGCTTCGTAGTGATCTCCTGGCTACACACCTGGGAAGTGTGAATGTGGTTCGTAGCCACTGGCATAATGGAGGTTCTTTTAGTCCACCCGGCAACGGGGGATGAAATCACTACATGTGGGTACAGTGGTGCAAACTCTGCAGAGTCAAAACTGTCATGACAGCCGTGCTCACGGTCAAGAGCGGCTTGGACTTATTCATGATTAGAGGATGATGAATTGGGAAGTTGTGGATGTTAAGCGGGAAGCTTAACATGGGAGATGAGACTATGTTTATTTGATAATGATGATGGGTTGAGGGATTTGGGATCCATTTCACCTGTGTAGTAATGTAGGTTCTTAATAAGCTATGGTGATAGGTATTAATTGCATAGTGCTTTAACCATGAGTTCAACCTCTCCTTGTTCTAGCCATGCATGGCGTAACATTCCCCCACTTGCTGAGTACCTTTGGTACTCAAACATGCATATTTGTTGGTTTATATTTCTGCTCAGGTCAAGAGAATGATGTGGTGTCAAATGATCAAGACTTCGGACCCGAAGAAGGTTTCTAGGTTCATGGAGTCCCCCGGGCAACGCCTGTGCCGGAGCCCACAAGAATAATATTCTACTGCTATTTTATTTACATGTTATGAACTTATGATCATCCATCGAGACGTATGCGTTGTAAGACATATTTATATTCGACACCTGGCTTATAATAAATGATGCTTCACTATTTGTCATCACATGTATGAGAAAATGATCCTGACATACATGTAATATTCACTCGGTTGTTCTTCGGAGGAACCTAGTGTGACAATCTCCTTTGGGCAGATCATCAACTGACACATAATTAACAGTTCCCACTTTGGACGTAGCTTTTCTTTGCTGTCCAAGATCACTCTTTGGAACTGGACCCGCAGACATAATGTTGCTGCTCGGTTCAGTTGCTTCATTGACGTTGAGTTCATTGTCAATATGATGTGGGACACCACTCGGTTCAGCTGATGAATCACCGGGATCATCTTCAACATCTTGAGGGAAATAATATTCTGGTGCACCTTGTTGATACCGAGGTGCATGAGAAATAAGTAGCTGCTGCGGTGGAGGCAAATAAAACCTCTGGGGAGTAGAAGAGTCGTCATACTCCTAGAATAACTGCACCTCTTGTGGAACCTCTCGACCGGAAGGTGAACGAATTACAAACCGAAACTTCTGAGGCAGATAATTGCATTCATCCTGTGATGAGTCCCTCTCCCTCTTTTCTTTAAGGTATAGATTGGAATAATATTCTTGAGTGATAGCACAGCTAACAAACTCATCAAAATTCTCTTGGCTAACTTGAGCCAACTCACATCACAGCCTAGCAGTCAGCCCTCCGTAAAAATGATAACCCTTCAAGGATGGTGATTTCACATAATCAGGGACATATTGAGCTAAGCGATTGAATTCCTTTGCATACTCAATAACACTCATTCCACCTTGTTTTAGATTCCAAAATTTATCCAGACTTGTTTGCATTATGCCCGCAGGAACGAAGCGAGCACGAAACACATCCTAGAACTCCGCCCATGTGACACGATGCCTGCTGGTTGGATAGCAAGGTATTCTGCCCACCATGCTCCAGCAAAGCCATGAAGCTGCTGAGCGGCAAATAGAGTCTTCTGGAATTCATCACATTGCATCAACTCAAACTTTGACTCAATGACACATAACCAGTGATTTGCTTCACAATGGTCAGCCGCTTTGGAGAATACCGGCGGTTGTGTCGCCAAGAAATCCAGATAAGTGCTCGAGGTTGGCATGTGATGTTGAGCTTCTCTATTTATTCCTTGCTGAACTAGAGTTTGAAGAGTTTCATTAGTCTTCGCCATAATCTCCGCCAATCCGGTTGGCGATGGCTCTTGTGATGAAGTCGAGTCATTCTCACCTCGACTCGAACCTCCAAGCTCCATTTGAGAGTGCGCACGTACCATACTGCACGAAACAAAATTTTGAGTTAATCAAAATTCTATCTCAGTAGTGAGTAAAGATAAGTAAAACATGAACATGTCATGAACTTTATGAAAGCATAACCACATTCATGTTTAAACAAATCTTAAGTATGCTAAACTAATTAGCTGGACTATCCTGATCAGTTCACACAAACTCCAAAATTTACTCAAGTTAACTACAGATTCTTGACTTTAGTTCAATACCAAAGTTTTAGTCAACTTTAGTATCTATCCAGCGAGTACTCATATGTCTCTAGATCATCTCTGGACCAAAGTTATGATTGCTCAAGGATGACAGAATTCCTGGATAAAATTTGCCAGCATCCCCTTTGTATGTGGCTACTTTTATCACAGTTGTATATGAAAATACATTAAGAATCTGAGCAAACTCTGAACTACAACAATGTTGCACATTTCATAACCTTTCCAACGGTGTATCATAGGCTCCTTAAGGATTTTTGTACAGAAAGTTATGGCTTAAAAACAGAAAGGTCCAGAGAGGTTTTTGCTGCTGTCCTGGTTCTGAACAGTTTGCCTTCAACTGGACTTTTCACCAACTTAACGTGTGATTTTGCTCTGGAGGTCTACAAAGAAGTTGTATAGCACTTGAAAATATTTCCAGAACTGTATCATACACCTTAATTAGTTATATCAACTCAGAGTTATGCTCTGCTAAATGTGGGGAGCCACGCCCGGGAATCACAGTGGGTGGTGCCGTGCGATGCGGCACACAACAGCATGCACGAAAAGAGGCTCAAGAACATAATGGAACCATTTTGTTAATCAACATAAGATCTTTTACAGCATAAGTACACACACAGCGGAATGTAAAACTAGCTGGACAATCTACTCACTCTCGACCCTAGCTACGCCGAGGAGAAGTCGTTCAGCCCGTGAACGCTTCCTACTAGCTTCACCAAAGAAAGGCAGCGGCTAGGTTTCCGATGAGTTGGACGAACCGTGAGGTTCGTCCTCTCACCGAACAACCCTCTTCATAGCAGGCATCCCGCTACCTGCAAAAACAACTCAGAAGCAACCGTGAGCACTAAGGCTCAGCAAGACTTAACCGTCACTCCTAAACATGTAACTCTAAATGCAGGGGTAGTAAGACGGTAGGAACAGGAATTTGCAAAATGCAGCTTGACTAAACTTGATCCTTATATTCAGATTCCTATAGCCTTCATTTTAGTGGTCCTCACGCCTCACAACATCGGAAGTCCACAATCAAACAAGAAACGCTTATCCCGATGTTGCTAGCCTAAGGTGGAAATGAAATTTAGTTGGCTCTATATCTACTTCAGTCAAGGTTCCAATACAGTGATTAATACACAAACAACAAGTTAGGAGACTTAGTTCCTCTTCTTACTACGTCACGGCGCAGTGGGCAAGTATGCTCAATCCTCTTCCGCGAGCGACGGTGATTCGAATCAATAACAACCCGGAATACACGACACATACACCCACCTCGAAAGACTCTCTCAAGAGCTCTTTCTTACGTTGTATGCAGCAACCTTTCAGACGACACCCCGACATAGAAAAATGATTCGCGCCGAGCAGGATGGCCCTCTACGCGGACACGTCGAAGTTGCCCGCTAAAGGATTTACTCCTCCCGCCTTCTCAACGCCATTCCCACGCGAAAGATGAGTTTCTATATCACAGTCCATCGAGTTACATCGGTTTCATGGGTCCCATAACCCACTATATATCCGGTACAGCTCAATCTTGTCCAGCAGGGCCACATACATACGGTCCTTAACCGACACGGACGGGGCTACAACCAACCTCCACATTTGCCTTACCATCCCGGTCCAGGCCAAATGTGGTATCAAGCATTGTCACACCCATCGCAGGTCGATACCCATCCTACAGGAACATCCCCGTCCCCATCTCATATTCATGAGGGTGCTCTTATCATTTATCTCTCGTGAGTAACTCCATTACTCGAACTTTCTCGCGAGTAGCTTTTTACTACTCGACTTCTACCGAGCTAGCTACAACATTAGCCTAGCATCTACAACGAGGCAAAGCCTACACTAAACCTTCTAATCAGGGATGTAATAGTCATGCAAGTCTAATAACCATAAGGTGAAGTAAAGCAAAATTTAAAACGGTAACGATATGCAAACCGGGGCTTGCCTTGCTCAACGGTTTTGTTAGAAGCTAGAAGTTAGTCTTCCTCTGGAGAATCCGCCAAACTCGTCACGAGATGGAGATCCTCGCTGCAGAGTCGAGTCCTCGTCGAACGTCGACGTCACGTGCTATTAAGATGATTTATGCACATGTATTCAAAAGCAATTTAGAAAATGATTCAAAGTGGTTGTACAAGTTAACTCACACCTAAAAGGGACAAACAACAGCAAGGTTTCTGTTGTTGGATCTACAACCTTAGAGATGATGAAAGCTAGGTGAAAAGGAGATACTAGTAATCACCATGTGATTAAGTCCATTATATGAACACTTAAACCTAAAAGATGGTAGCTCAAGTTCCAGAGGTCCAACGAAGCTGAAAACTTAAGCACAACTTTTATGGAAGGTATTTAGGCAGGGTGCAAAAATTGAGCTCATGAAATGTCTCAAGGTGATCACAATAATTCCTTATGTGATTTTCACTAATCTGCCTTTACCCCCTAGGTGTTAAGCTTTCCTCTGCTGCAAAGTGGACTTTTTATGAAATACAAAATATCCTGAGTCCATAGGAATTGGTTTTGCCATTTTTGGAGTTTCCTACATGGAGATATGGATTTTAGAAGGATTGGGAAAAAGCTGAAAATGTCTCTGTTCATTTCCCTTTTTCAGAGACATAAGGAATGAATACATCATTTGACCAAGCAAATGAGGTCCAATTCCTCTGAAACTTTTACTGGAGTTCAAGGAATTTTGGAGGAATGTCCTGTCCAAATTTGGAAATTTTCCAATAAACAGAACTCCTGTAAAAATTCATACAAAATTTTTTTAAATAAATAAATAAGCCAAATACAGGGATTTTTATAAGCATTGGGCTGCACCCTTGGATCGTACTCTGTGAGAGGAATCCAACAAAATTTGTTTCACAATTTTTGGACATTCCTACACAAAGTTATGGCTTTCCAAAGTTTGAACTAAAGTGGGAAAATCTGGAAAATGTTTAAATGCCGACAGTGGGTCCCACCTGTCATCCCTAACCTCCAGACTTGCGCCAAAAAGGGCAGTGGCGGCCCCCTCCGGCGAGGTCGCTGGAAAAGCACTTCCCAGCCACCTACGGACCCCCTGCTGGCCGCCCCCCCCCCCCCATTTTCCCCCATGCTGAACACGTTGGTGAGGTTTCCGGCGGCTGAAACTCGCCGGAAAACAGGGCGCACCGGCCACAGCAAACACTAGGGCTCCGGCGAGGTCATGCACGGTGAATTCTCCACCAAATGGTTGGTTTTTGGGCTCTAAAGCACCAGCGGATCATGTAGAAGACCGGCATGAGGTCTAAACAAGCTGGGGAGAGATCTAAACCTATCGGCACCGTGCGCCCGATAGGGTCCAGCGGTAATACCCTCAAAAAGAACCCGGATTCCTCACTCTACACTCAATTTCATGGTCCAAAATCGATGGAGGAGGTGTGCTAGGCAGTTAACATCCTGTGTGTGAAGTTTGAAACCCAACAAACACGATTTGAGGACGAGTTTCACAATTCCTTACCTCAAGGTCCGTTTCTGCCGCCTGGGAGAAAAACTTGAAATTCTCCCTCTGTGATCAATGGCTAGGGCTGAGATTCGGAGGTGGGCAACTAGGCTTGTAGGTGCACTAATGGGGTGGCTCGCTTGGGCGTGAACACTTCTGGTTTGGGCTGTCCAGGGCGATCAGTTTCGGTTCCTTGAGTTTGAACTCGGGAGCAGCAGCAAGCAAACCGTTTCTAGGCGCCGGTGAGCTCAGGACGGCGGAGTAAGAGTGCTAGCCGGCTAGAGAACTCATGGGCAAAGGTATTTGTTGTGGAGACCTCAAGCATCCAGTGCTCGGGTGGCTGTGTATGAGCGGGAGAAGCAGAGCTGCCGAGGTTGGGGCGTTCTTCGTGCGTGAGGCAAGAACAGAGGGTCGATGGGAGCTGGGAGCCAAGGCAAGTTTGTTTTGCCGTCGTGTACGCTAGATAAGGGTGAGAGCCGGTGGAGGAACCCTGCACACCGCTCGCCAGCCACCTCCCTCGCCGTGGCGCGCTCTGAATAGCCGGGGGAGTCGGTTTGTTTACTCGTGTGTATGACATGTGGGCCACAGCTCCCAAATATCTCCCCTCTCCGTGCTTTAACTTTCCCGCACTGCCTTCATCCAAATTCAACCAAAATTGGACGGTAGATCAACAGATTACGAAGAATTTGAATCTGAAATCAGATTTCAAAATTGAGCACGTTTGGTTCAGTTTTTTAATCCAAATTTGAATTTGAACTCTCCCTCGAATATTCCCCAGAATAATTGGTATACGGGCTCCAAACTTATCCTAATTTGGATCACGAGCTCATTGATACATGGGGAATGCATCGCTGAATTCATTTGGATGCATTTATACAATTGGGATAAGAATCCTTTTAAAAGAATTCAAATTGCGTTTAAATTCCCTTCACTCTACTCATAGAGGAGGTGCACATGAGTTAGAGTTTTTTGGGAGTGTAATTATTTCCCCTAGGTTAACATGTGTTGAGCATGGGCTAGAGAAATTTTTTAACTCCCTCACCTGTCCATTTATGTGTTCATCATTTCAAGTGACACAATTGTTGGTGATATGCCCAAGAGGCAATCATAACAATTCGGATAAAGGCCTGATGGATATTTGATCCATAAGAAATTAGGGTACTAATGGGCCTGTGACCTAAAAGCCCATTAGCGCGCCTATAAATATGAGGGGTAGGGTCAGGGGCAGATTACTCTCCACCACAGAACAGCCCCAGCCGCCGCCCCTCACAGGCCAGCCGCCGAAACCCCTGTCGTGTGCGCAGTGCTAGCGCACCGACGCATGTCGTTCCTCCCTGTACGTGTGGACTCCGTGGAGGCGCTGCTGTTACTGCTGCGCTGATCGGCTACGACGCACAACTACAATCCGTTGCGCTGCGCGTCTAGTGGTAACCATCCATGACCTTCTTACTCACATGTTTCCTGGGTGATATGGTCGAATTGCTAGAGTAGCGCATCGCCTATTTCCCTACAGTGGTACCATAGCCGACTTGCGTAGTTTTTGGTCTGGATCTTAGATGTGATCTACTGCAGATAAGTTCATATGATGAATTTTTATAGTTCGGCTTTTGGGGTTTGGAATTGGTTAGAGTAGATTGCCATCATATGACTAAAGGATTAGTTCGTGCTCCTTCTCTGCTGTGTGCGCAACCTGTCCCTACCGGCTGGAATCACCATCGGGACTAATAGTGTACATAGCTAACAGATAGAGCCAACAGATCACGGTCATGTGTCGCGATCTTCTCGTGGATAACCAGTCACAATGAAAATTGAGACATTTTGAATGGCTCAGATTCGGGTTGATTTGATCAATTCGATGAGATTTTCATAGTGATTTCATAGATGCGATCTATAGTGACATCATTAAGTTGTTTCACGATAGAAATCGTTCTACGCTTAACTTGTTTTTACAGGGAATGATGTGAATGGTATGGCCTAAATGTGATGTGATGATCTGTGTGTAAAATTCGTGCAGCCTGCGTGTTGCAAATTTATCACAACCGGATTGAGGTTGTCACATAATTGTACAACGACCTATGTGTCGCCCTATGATGTCTGATCTCTCATGTAATTTATTTGATAGATATTAGATGTATTAGCTTCTATTATATTCATCGAGAAACCTCAAGCATTATGGCGATGGTGATCACCATAAGAAGGGAGACATGGCGGTGTAGATCATGATGGAACCATGGTGATGGAGACCACTATGATTCTAAAGGCCATACTATTCACAGATATGATATGATTGTATGCCTGTGATGTTTTACTATTCTTTTCATGCTTTTCATATGGTGGATGTTTTGTCATGATAGAATAGCTTCCCTTGGAAAAGTTGAGTATTTGATGCCATTTACCTATAGCTGCACCTATGTTGTTTTGATCGTTGTATGGTAGGTTTGCCAAAGCAAAATACCGTCATCTATCATAATGAATAGGGTGAATGTTGGACATTCACATGCATAGTATTGGTTTACTCAACAAAGCTATCAAAACGGTTTTGGGCTTTATGGCATAGTGTTGGGAGCCGGGGCATTGGATGTCACCCAATAAACAAGAATCATATAGAGATATGATTAACAATGGTTGTTTACCTATGTCACTAATTTTCTAGCAGTGAAGCCAAAGCTCACTAGAAATTAGTGAATATGGATCTTGGACCACTATATGTCGTTAGAGGGAGGACGATGCTCATATAGTGGTGGTGTCTTTTATTAAACTGTTAATAAAAGATTGGTACATAACATAGTGCTAAAACCTTGCATATTTATTTTCCATTGAAGATCATGTCTGCTAGTAATAATTCCGGTTTCAATTTGCGATCTGTGCTTGAGAAAGAAAAGCTCAATGGAGCTAACTTTATTGATTGGTACCGCAATCTGAGAATTGTTCTCAGGCAAGAGAAAATTGAGTATGTTCTTGAGCAACCATACCCCAATGACCTCCCCGATGATGCAAATGCCGCAACTCGCAGGACTTATGAGAAACACTGCGATGATGCGCTTAATGCAAGTTGCCTCAAGCTTGCCACAATGTCCCCTGATCTACAGAAACAATATGAGCATGCAGATGCTTATTCTATGATTCAGGGACTACGTGGAATGTTTGAGAACCAAGCAAGGGCTGAGAGGTACAACATATCAAAGTCCTTGTTCTCATGCAAGCTGGTAGAAGGTAGTCCGGTCAGTCCCAATGTAATCAAGATGATTGGTTACATTGAGACTTTGGACAAACTTGGTTCTGAACTCAAGGATGACCTGGCTATTGACGTTATTCTCCAGTCACTTCCACCGAGCTATGAGCCATTTATATTGAATTATCAAATGAATGGCATGGAGAAAACATTGGCTAAATTGCATGGGATGCTTAAAACAGCCGAGGAAAGCATTAAGAAAAACATCACTCATGTGATGATGGTTCAAAAGGAGAATAAAAAGAGGAAGCGTGTGATGCATCCTAAAGGCAAGGGAAAGGTTCCCAATGAGCCTTCAAGCTCAAAGACAAAGGGTAAATCAGGCCCTTCTCCTAATGATGAATGCTTCCACTGTCATGCTAAGGGGCATTGGTCTAGGAACTGCAAGAAGTACTTGGAGGATAAGAAGAAGAAAGGGAGTGAGACTTCCACTTCAGGTATAAATGTTATAGAAATCAATATTGCTACATCATCTAGTGAATCATGGGTATTTGATACCGGATCAATGATTCACACTTGCAAATCGTTGCAGGGTCTAAGTGAGACTAGAAGATTTGCAAAAGGCGAGTTGGATGTTCGGGTCGGCAATGGAGCAAAGGTTGCTGTCATAGCTGTCAGAACTTATCACTTGTCATTACCCTCAGGATTAGTTTGGAATTAAATAATTGTTATTGCATTCCTTCTTTGAGCAAGAACATTATATCTTCTTCATGTTTGGAAGAAGTTAATGGTTATGAGATTATAATAAAGAACAAATGTTGTTCTATTTATTATAATAGTATTTTCTATGTTCAATGTCCATTAGTGAATGGATTATATGTTCTTGATCTTGAGGATAAAATAGTCTATAACATTAATACAAAAAGGGCTCGACGAAATGATCTAAATCCCACTTTTATTTGGCATTGTCGCTTAGGTCATATAAATGAGAAACGCATTGAGAAACTCCATAAAGATGGTTTGTTAAGTTCATTTGATTTTGAATCACTTGACACATGCGAGTCTTGTTTGCTTGGGAAGATGACCAAAGCACCCTTCACTGGTCAAAGTGAGAGGGCAAGTGACTTGTTGGGACTTATACATACTGATGTATGTGGACCAATGAGTTCGGTAGCTAGAGGTGGTTTTCAGTATTTCATTACTTTTACCGATGACTTTAGTAGATATGGATATGTCTATCTAATGAGGCACAAGTCTGAATCTTTTGAAAAGTTCAAAGAATTTCAGAATGAATTACAAAATCAGTTGGGCAAGACAATTAAACTTCTACGATCTGATCGTGGGGGTGAATATTTGAGCCATGAATTTTATGATCATTTAAAACAATGTGGAATTGTTCCACAGTTGACTCCACCTGGAATGCCTCAATGGAATGGGGTGTCTGAGCGGAGGAACCGAACCTTGTTAGACATGGTTAGGTCGATGATGAGCCAGACTTATCTTCCACTATCCTTTTGGGGTTATGCTCTTGAAACTGCTGTGTTTACACTAAACAGAGTCCCAACTAAGTCTGTTGAGAAGACACCATATGAGATGTGGACCGGCAAACGTCCCGGATTGTCTTTCCTGAAAGTTTGGGGATGTGATGCTTATGTCAAACGTTTGACGTCAGACAAACTTACTCCCAAATCAGACAAATGCTTCTTTGTGGGATATCCTAGGGAAACCAAAGGATATTATTTTTATAATAAAACGGAGGGTAAAGTGTTTACTGCTCGTAATGGTGTCTTCTTGGAGAAAGAGTTTCTCTCAAAAGTAGTTAGTGGGAGCAAGGTACATCTTGAAGAAATTTAAGAAATACCTGAAAATGTTTCGGCACCCTCTAATCATATACAGGATATACAAGATGTTGTACAACCACTTGATGAAACACCAGCCCCACGAAGGTCTACAAGGGTACGTCGTGCAACTGAAAATTTGACACTCCTAACCACGGAACAACAGGACATGGTATTGTTGGACAATAATGAGTCTGTGACCTACACTGAAGCAATAATGGGACCCGACTCTAAGAAATGGCTTGGAGCCATGGAATCGGAAATAGAATCCATGCATGAGAATCAAGTTTGGAACTTGGTTGATCCAATCGATGGCGTGAGACCGATCGATTGCAAATGGATTTTAAAGAAAAATACTGATATGGATGGAAAAGTTCACATCTATAAAGCACGATTGGTGGCGAAAGGTTTCAAACAAATTCAAGGTGTGGATTATGATGAAACATTTTCGCCCGTCGCTATGCTAAAGTCTGTTCGGATTCTCCTAGCAATTGCTGCATATTTTGATTATGAAATATGGCAGATGGATGTCAAAACAGCCTTTCTTAATGGGAGTCTGACTGAGGATGTGTACATGACACAACCTGAGGGTTTTATCGATCATAAAAATGCTAGAAAATATGCAAACTTCAAAAGTCCATCTATTGATTGAAGCAAGCATCTCGGAGTTGGAATCTACGTTTTGATGAAGTGGTCAAAGGGTTTGGTTTCATCAAGAACGTAGAAGAACCTTGTATTTACAGGAAGGTTAGTGGGAGCGCAATTATATTTCTGGTCCTATATGTAGATGACATATTGTTGATCGGAAATGACATTCCAGTACTAGATTCTGTTAAATACTCATTAAGGAAAAGTTTCTCAATGAAGGATTTAGGAGAGGCAGCATACATTTTGGGCATAAAGATCTATAGAGATAGATCTAAAAGGTTAATTGGATTAAGCCAAGACACATATATTGACAAGATATTGAATCGGTTCAATATGCAAGATTCTAAGAAAGGTTTCTTGCCAATGTCACATGGCATCACTCTAAGCAAAAGTCAGTGTCCTTCGACGCCTGATAAGCAAAAGAGGATGAGAGCGATTCCTTATGCTTCGGCTATTGGATCTATCATGTATGCCATGTTGTGTACACGCCCAGATGTATCCTATGCTCTTAGTGTTACCAGCAGGTATCAATCAGATTATGGTGAGGCTCATTGGACAGTTGTCAAAAACATTCTTAAGTACTTGAGAAGAACTAAGGATGTGTTCCTAGTGTTTGGAGGTGAAGAAGAGCTCGTTGTAAGAGGTTACACCGATGCTAGTTTCCAAACAGACAAGGATGACTCTAGATCGCAATCCGGTTTTGTGTTCTGCCTCAATGGAGGGGTAGTGAGCTGGAAAAGTTCCAAGCAAGACACAGTAGCAGATTCAACAATGGAGGCGGAGTATATTGCAGCTTCTGAAGCTGCAAAGGAAGCTGTTTGGATCAGAAAATTTGTTTCTGAGTTGGGTGTTGTTCCTAGTGAGTTCGGACCTGTGGATCTCTATTGCGACAATAATGGAGCCATTGAACAGGCAAAGGAGCCTAGATCACACAAAAGATCCAAACATATACTACGACGCTATCATCTGATTCGAGAGATTATCGACCGAGGTGATGTGAATATATGCAAGGTGCATACAGATTTGAATATGGCAGATCCGTTGACAAAGCCTCTTCCACAATCAAAGCATGAGACACACACGAGATCTATGGGTGTTAGATACTTACATCAGTGATCCTAGTGTGTAGTGGGAGACTTGTGTCATAGCTATGTTTATGTACTATTTGAGTAACTATTATTCACATTGATCATCAAGTATGTGACTTGTTCGTGAGACTCTTTGTTAATTATAATGTTACTCAAAATGATCCCTAGTCTACATCGTTATATGAGATAATGATAGTACGCAGACTAGCACATGTATTAATTGATGATCATGTTTCACGGATCATAGCTATGGAGATATCAAATTAATAATATGAACACATGTTAGTGAACATGGTGTTGGATAGACCCATTCCGAGACACTGTTGGGATTGTTATTTACATACGTGCCATCAGTTGGTCTTGAGTGATACACCTGCTAGATTCTTAGACCTGAGATCACCATTGTTTCTCACTATGTGTAGTTGTGCACTTTGAAACTATCAAACGCTACTCCGTAACTGGGTGGTCATAAAAATAGTCTTCAGGTACATGATGAAGCATGGAATGAGATGTGTGCGGATCAAGATGGGATTTGCCCCTCCTAAATAATAGGAGAGATATCTCTGGGCCCCTCGAGATAGTTGGATTGAAAGTGCATGGCCATGCCAAAGTGATTAAAGAGTTAATCATTATGACTAAAAGTTAGTCATAGATTGAATCCACTATTTGATCGAGTGAATGGTCGAGCTATCACAAGGATGGCACGTATCTCGCCTTGAGCTTGACTGGTATCGTGTGGCAAAGGAATTAGCATGTGAATGTATCTAGGTTCAGCTGATATGATCTTTATGTACATTCGGGAGTCAGTATGTCCTGCTAGGTACCTCTACTAACTTGGTTTTGAAAACGGTTTTCATTCATAACCGACTGTACATGAACCTAACGGGTCACACACTTAAGGGGATGGAATATTGAAAAACTTGGCTATATGATTGTCTCTAGTGCAAGTGGGAGATTGTTGGTAATATGCCCAAGAGGCAATCATAACAATTCGGATAAAGGCCTGATGGATATTTGATCCATAAGAAATTAGGGTACTAATGGGCCTGTGACCTAAAAGCCCATTAGCGCGCCTATAAATATGAGGGGTAAGGTTAGGGGCAGATTATTCTCCACCACAGAACAGCCCCAGCCGCCGCCCCTCACAGGCCAGCCGCTGAAACCCCTGTCGCGCACGCGGTGCTAGCACACCGACACATGGCTTTCCTCCCTGTACGTGTGGACTCCGTGGAGGGGCTGCTGTTACTGCTGCGCTGATCGGCTACGACGCGCAACTACGATCCGCTGCGCTGCGCGTCTAGTGGTAACGATCCATGACCTTCTTACTCGCATGTTTCCTGGGTGATACGGTCGAATTGCTAGAGTAGCGCATCGCCTATTTCCCTACAACAATCATAGTCTTTTATCACCTTAACTTTGTTTCATGAGTTGATATCAAACTTTACAAAAGTTAGGGCTGTTACATTCCTCCCCCCTTAAAAGAATCTTGTCCCGAGATTACAAAAATAAAGAAGAAGGGAGAATGACTACTGGACATATGGTACAACACAAGTCGGGAAAATTTAAACAGAGAAAATCCTCGCTTTCCCACGTGGCTTCATCAGCGGTGTGGTTGCTACACAAGACTTTGTAAAATCGCATTGTCCGATTTCTTGTGGCGCGAGTCTTCTCATCAATAATATGGATCGGATACTCAGAATAAGTGAGATCCGGTTGAAGATCCTCAATGTTCTCCATATGAACTGCAGTTGGGTACTTAAGACATTTCCGCAGCTGAGAGACGTGGAAAACATTGTGACTACTTGAAAGTGACACTGGTAGCTCCAGACAATAGGCCACGGGTCCGCATATCTCAGTGATAGCAAACGACCCGATGAATCACGGAGCTAGTTTTCCCTTCACTCCGAAACGATGAATCCCTTTGATCGGAGAGACATGGAGGTACACGTGGTCCCCGATGTTAAAGTGAAGAGGTCGACATCGTTTTTCTGCATAGCTCTTCTGCCGAGATTGAGCAGCCTTTAAATTGGCTTGAATCACTCGCACTCGTTCCTCGGATTCATTCACAAGATCAATCCCGTAGACTACCCGCTCACCGGACTCGCACCAATTCAGTGGTGTGCGGCACTTCCGGCCATAAAGAGCTTCATACGGGGCCATTTTGATGCTGGATTGATAACCGTTGTTATATGAGAATTGTGCCAACAGGAGATGGTCATCCCAATTCTTCCCATGATTGATGACACATGCCCATAACATATCCTCCAGAATCTGATTTATTGTCTCTGTTTGACCATCAGTTTGCGGATGATACGCTGAACTCCTGATTAACTTGGTTCCCAAGGAAGCATGCAGTTGCTCCCAAAATCTGGATACGAATAACGCACCTCGATCAGAAACGATGGTGCGGTAACCCCGTGTAAACACATGATTCTCGAGATGAACAGCTCCGCATACTTCTTTGCCACATATTCGGTATGGACTGGAATAAAATGAGCTGTCTTGGTCAAATGATCGACAATTATCCAAATAGAATCATGCTTGTTGGCTGGTCATGGGTAAATCGACGATGAAGTCCATACTTATGTCTCCCTACTTCCATGCTGGAACCTTCAGCGGTTGAAGTGGTCCGGCTTTCCTCATATGGTCGTCTTTAACCCGCCGACACGTATCACATTCTGATACGTACTTTGCAATCTCTCTTTTTATCCGTATCCACCAGATCTTAGATTTCAAGTCCTGGTACATCTTATTGCTGCCCGGATGAATGGAGTACTTGGATAAATGTGCTTCATCCAATATCTTCCTCCGCAATTTCATGTTTCCGGGTACCACTATGCGGTTGTTAAACCATATAGTACCCTCTTCATCTTTGCGGAACATCTTGAACTCACCGCTGTCCACTCTCCTCCGGATGTGAGACATACCTCTGTCTCTCTTCTGAGCCTCTACAATCTCATCTCGGATTGTAGGAATAAGAGCGAGGTTGAACAGCGATCCATAGGGAACTAAGCGCAGGCTTGGTTCTCTTTCTTCATCTGCAGCCATGGCTAAATGGTGAACGTGGGCTTTTCGACCAAGTGCGTCGGCGACCACATTCGCCTTGCCCGGATGGTAAAGAATTTCAATTTCATAGTCCTTGATCAATTCTAGCCATCTTCCTGCCTCATATTCAATTCTTTCTGTTTGAAGATGTACTTCAATCTTTTGTGGTCAGTGTAGAGATGTACTAGATTGCCTAGTAGATAATGTCTCCACATTTTCAACGCTAAGACCACTGCAGCTAGTTCAAGGTCGTGCGTCGGGTAATTCTGCTCATGACCCCTGAGTTGTCGGGATCCATACGCGACCACACGTCCTTCTTGCATCAACACATAACCCAAACCAACACCGGATGCATCACAATAAACATCAAACAGCTTCGAGGTGTCCGGCTGGGCCAAAACTGGGGCTGTAGTGAGATACTTCACTAAAGTTTGAAAAGCTTGTTCGCATGAATTGCTCCAATCATACTTGGTGCTTTTCTTCAACAGCTCCGTCATAGGTTTAGCGACTTTGGAGAAGTTTGGAATGAATCTCCGGTAATAACCCGCTAAACCTAGGAAACTCCTCACTTCATGAACAGATGTTGGAGATTTCCAATTCAGCACTTGCTCGATTTTACTTGGGTCCACAGCGATGCCTTCCGCTGAAATAATATGCCCAAGAAACGGCACTTTGCTGATCCAAAAATCACATTTACTGAACTTTGCATATAGCTTGTGATCCCTCAAGCGTTGGAGTACAATACACAAATGTTCAGCGTGTTCTTCTTCTGACTTTGAATAAACCAAGATGTCGTCGATGAAAACCACGACGAACATGTCTAACTCCGGCATGAACACAGAGTTCATGAGATACATAAAATGAGCCAGAGCATTGGTCAACCCAAAAGACATGACAAGATATTCATAAAGACCATATCTTGTTGAGAACGCCGTCTTAGGTACGTCTTCTGACCGGATTTTTATCTGGTGATACCCGGACCGAAGATCCATCTTGGAGAATACCTTAGCACCCACTAGTTGATCAAACAAAATATCAATGCACGGTAGTGGATACTTATTCTTGATAGTGACAGCATTCAGTGGACGATAATCTACGCATAGTCTCAAAGTCTCGTCCTTCTTCTTCACGAAGGGTGCGGAACAGCCCCAAGGTGATGAACTTGGGCGTATAAAACCGTTGTCCATCAGGTCGTTAAGCTGCTCCTTCAATTCTGCTAGCTCCTTTGGTGCCATTTTGTATGGTCGCCGAGAAATAGGTGTTGTTCCCGGTGCGAGTTCAATCTTGAACTCTACATCATGTTCGGGCGGCATGCCCGGCAAGTCTTCGGGAAACACATCTGGATATTCACATACCACTGGAATATCTTCAAGTTTAGGAGCTTCAAACCGATGCACCGCTGCAACTCGTTGTGATGGATCCACAAGATTCAATGTGTTGCAACAGTGTATTGAGGAATTCAGGTGGACAGTCCGAGAGATGATGTCAAAGATAGCTCTATAATGTGTCAACCATGACATCCCCAAGATAATATCAATCCTTTGGCCTTTGAGTATGATAAGGCTCGCAGGATAGATGTTTCCACCCAAACATAAAGGTGCCCGAGAGACCATCTCATCTGTTGATATCTTGCCTCCGGGTGAGCTGATATGAAACGGATGCTTAACTGTTCTAAATGGAAGATTATTCTTCAGCACATAGTATCTGCTAATAAAATTGTGGGTGGCTCCGGAATCAAATAAAATGAATGTGGGCTGTTCATGTAATGTGAACATGCCCGCTAACACTGGTTCGCCTTTTGTAATGTCCTGAATAGCAGTATAATTAACCCTGCCAGCTTTTGAAAGATTCTACTTTGAAGGTTCATGATGCTGATCTGAGCATTGACGAGACAACACATAAGTGTGGCTCTGCTCAGCTCCACGACGGTTTCGTTCTGCAGAAATCCTCAGCTCTATACATACACGAGGTGGAAATAATTCGTGCGTAGCTGGTGGAGGTAGGGTTGCACGAATAATTTCTGACTGCTGGTGTTGAGGTGGAGGCTCATAGGTGATCAACTCGAGCCGTGGTTGTGAGAGTTGCACCACAGGCTGAATTTGATGCCTAACTGGCGAGTAATACCGCACTCAATAGTTTGGATGAACCTCGATGTCACTGTCCGGCGGTATACTTCTTTTCAGCTCCGCTTCACAACGGAGATGCATGTCTTCTTTAATGATAGCGGCATTTACCAACTCATTGTAAATACCGTTATTGAACAAGGTCACTTGTTCCTGAAATTCGACATTGAAACCTCGGAAGAAATACTCGCACTTCAACGCTTCTGAGTCTACCATATGAGTGGCGTATTGCATCAAGTCTTCAAACTCCTTGAAGTACTCGTACGCACTCCTTTCTCCTTGCTTTAGCTCCAGAAAATCTTGATACTTTGTTTGAAGAATTCCCGAACAAATGTGACGTGCCCAGAAAACATTCCGGAATTCATCCCACGTCACTCGATGACCTTCAGGAAGAGTAGTGATGTACTCCGCCCACCAAGCTCCAGCAGCTCCATGGAGCTGTTGAGCGGCAAATAAAGTCTTCTGGTATTCATC
The DNA here is from genome assembly GCA_030760725.1 of Neostapfia colusana. Lineage (NCBI taxonomy): Eukaryota > Viridiplantae > Streptophyta > Magnoliopsida > Poales > Poaceae > Neostapfia > Neostapfia colusana. The sequence goes on along the minus strand of JASWHV010000019.1, from coordinate 30,005,895 downwards.
GCACTCAAGCATATTGAACTTGGCTTCAATACATTGGAGCCAATGAGCCGACTCCAACAGTTCTTTCGCTTCCGAGAAACCGGTGGTTGTCTTGCTAGAAAATCCAGATAAGTGCTTGGCGGGGGATTTTGTTGTAGTTTCTCCTGTCGTATGCTTTGCCGCACCAACAGATACAGAGACTCAGCCATCTTTGCCAAGATTTCCGCCAATCCGGTTGATGATGTCGGCACTTCTTATCGTGGCGAATTACTTTCGCAGTGACTCGACTCACCAACCTCACTCCTGGAAGGAGAACGATCCATGCTGCAAGAGTGAGCAATTTACGGTTAAAATTCAAAGTTTAAACTCAACTTGAATTGAAAACATAACCGTAAAAGCATCACATCAATATTGCAGCATTACACAAGCTAACTAGGGTTTCGACAATTCTGAAATCTACCAAACTTGAGCAAGATTGTCCAAACCCTTAATTCCAACAGTGGGATAAACTGGAAAATAACTCAAGAACATGCTATGGAACTTAGAGAAGTCTAAAACATTCCTGTCCACAACCAGTCCTAAGTTACATAGGCAATAAGCACTACTCCGTTCAGATTAGCCAATAGGTATTAATCCCAGAATTTGAATATGAAAATGGCAATTTCATATCTCAAGTTGAATATCAAAGTTATATTTAACTTCAATATCTTTCCAACAAGTATTCATTTGCCTTCATATCTGTTGTGGATCAAAAGTTGTGATATTTCAAAGTTAACAGAAATCTGGAACAATTTTGACAGCACCTCCTTTGAATGTAGCTGTTTTGTCCGCAAAATTTCATCACTTTAAACTCCAAATGTGGAGAAACTTTGAACTATAAAGTCATAGCATATATAAGAATCTTTCCAACGGTGTATCACTTGACCCTTAGAAATTTTTCTACAGAAAGTTATGGTCGAAATACAGAAGTTTCCAGAGAGCAATTTGTGACTGCCCTGTTTTTGGGCAGTTCACACTCCTCTGAGAATTTCATCCATTTGGAGGGTGATTCTGATCTAGGGTTCTACTGAAGAGTTGTATAAGACTTCAATAGCTTTATAGAAATGTATCACTCACCTCCATTGGTTCAACCAAACAAAAGTTATGTCCTGTTCAACTTCAGCAAAATTCTGCCAAAAACAGGGGAGGTTTCTCCTAAGTCTTTGTGAATAATTCTATACTCCCAATTGACTCTTAGTTCAATAAAGGAGTTCATTACCCCCCTAATAGAATCCTATACTCCAAATTTACTCTTTTTCTTTTCAAACCTTCCTTTTCATGCAGTTCAAACCATATAACGGTACTACGTTTCCTCACCAAATTAAAATCTAACCGGCTTATACGTCTCAACTGGTGGCACTAAAACGATAACCCACAAACGTTGTCTACACGACATGTACTAACGTGGTTAAGGTACCTGCAGAAAACCAATCAATAATGATGCACACATTGGTTTATCATTTTAGGAAAGTCCATATCATAGTAAAAACATACGCCCCGTATCATTTCCATACGGGCCGTCCTCGAGTTAAGCCACGTCTCAAGGTACGTGATCGTGTTTTTACACCACACGACGGGGAACCCGAGTAGAGCGTGAATGGGTCGTCACGGTTGGGAATTTTATCACCCCAACGGATACCACCTACTGTCCTGCAGGGCATGCCGATGACAAGCGCTGCGTATGTCCTCCTGGCCTATTTCCAGAAGAACATACTATCGTGTTACTGACCACACGATGGGGTCTCCACTTGCTTGCCTAATGCACGCTAGGGATCAGCGTTTCATATGAACTCAGGAACATGAAGAGTCCAAGAGTTTCATATTAACGTCTCGCACCAAGCTGTGAGACCTATCCCTAAACCACGTTCCTCGTCAGGGGAGCTAACCAAAATTGAACCGCTTTCGGTGGCGTTCCTTACCATTCTTAACTGAGCATAGTTACGTCGTTACATAATCAAAATTCAGAATCCTAACAGTGGCGGTGACACGTGTCCAATAGAACCGGACCTCTCGGAGGTGAGCTCCGAGATCGACACGTATCCCGCGCGACTGGTCCTCTGATTTCCGTGGTGACTAGCTCCGAAGGTGACACGTGTCCTGCGGAACTGCCTTCGTTTCTCCGCAGAGGCTAGCACCGGGGGCAACACGTGTCTCACAGGGTCGGACCTCTCCCCCTTTGAGGGGATGAACTCCGAAGGCGCCACGTGGCCAGCGGGCCGCGAGAGTTGTCTTCGGCACTCTTGGTGAACTGGATTTTTTCTCTTTTTGGCCATCTTTTTAATTCTTTCTCTGTCCCCACTTCATTAAAAATGTTTTCTCTACATAAAACATGAATACATGCAGAAACCGAAAATGAGGGTGTCACACATGCCATTTACCTTCGAAGGATTGAACACGCGAAGGTCCTACGGTGTCAAGGTGTAAAAGTTCACCCGGTTCAGTTGTCATGGTCATTGTGAGAGGAGCATGTGAACCTGCAACCATCTTAGCATGTCTACAAGAAGAGCACACAATTTCTTTGTCCCCTTTAAGCTTAGGCAGCCCACGTATGCGATCAAGAGCACTAACACGCGTGAGATGATCAAAGCCTACATGACCAAGTCTACGATGCCAAAAATATAAATCTTTGGAATCATTTGCATCTAGACATCTATGCTTAGAGGAAGACATATAAAAATCAGCTTTAAAAACTCTTCCAAACCGAGACATGTTAAAAATAAGCTCACTATTTGAACCTAAAACTTTGCAGCAGTTTTTATTGAAATTAATTTCCAGATTTTCATCTAGCAATTATAGGAGTTGAAGAATTATCGACAAAAGTAACATTCTCTACACGTGACACAAAAGAGAGAGAGAGAGGAAAACCATTCTTTGTTACCGGTCATGTGGCGTGAGCAACCTGAATCCACAATCCAAATGTTCTCCTTCCTCAAGCGTGTAACCTACATAGAAGCACAATACGTTGATGACTCAATACTTGGGTTAGTTAAAAGGCATTTAGGAATCCAGTCCTGAGTCACATGATGTCCAGCATGAATAACATGCGAAAGATGAGATAAAACAGCAGGTTTGTGAGTCAAAGTTTGAGATTTTTTGTTCTTAACTACTGACCTATGAGGTGTTACTTGTGTAGCACGAAAATCAGTAGCTCCGGAGGCAAAAACAGAAGGTCCGGAGGCAAAAACTGAAGCTCCGGAGGTAAACTTTGAATATTTCTGACTCATAACAGCAGGTTGCATGTTCCTGACATTCGGTTTAGTATGTGCAGCAAATTTTGCATGAGAGTTATAAGATCTAGCTTGCATTCTTTCCTTTTTATGTTATTTAGCTAGTCTATAACAAAAATCTATGACATGACCATCTCTACCACAATAGGTACAATGAAATTTAACTTTGTGTTCATGTCTAGATGAGCATGCAGTATGCTTATTTGAACCCGAGTGTGAGAACACTCCTGCAGATTTAAAAACCACTTCTTTTTGTTTAGGAACTGTTTGAATCAAACTACTTCCTAATGATTTTACAATTTTAGGTGGATGTTCCTTAGCATGAGCATGTGGATCAAAACCTAAACCAGTATTATCATTGCAAGACTTGGAAGAATTCAGCAGCAAGTTTAGGTTCTTATTCCCATTACAAAACCGATCTAATGTCTTATGCATGTTACCAAGTTTATTTGATAGATCAAGGCAATTTTCACAAGAAGTTTTTCTTTTAATTTGCAATTGGAACGATATTTAACTTCATGAGAACGTAAAGCATTGTTCAATATAGAAATTTCTTTGATAGCATATTGTAGTTTCTTATCAAGATCATCGCAAGTAGAACAATGCAAATCAATTGTAGAACAACAAGCATCTTTCAAGTTTTTATCATTAAGTGCAGCAAGATTTTTGTTCTTTTCAATTTCAAGTTCAAGTTTATCAAGTGTGGAGGTGTGTGCACTTCTTAGAGAGGACAATAGTTCATATATTAAATCACATGAGGAACAAGAATCATCACTAGGAATCAAGGATTTTAAATGATTAATTTCAGATTCTAGTGATTCTAGTTAGTTGATGATGACTTGAAGCTGTGAGACCTATGTGTGCTGAATACATTGGCTTTGATGATAAATGTTTTGAATACTACCAAAACACCTTTTTAACAAGGTCCGACTCAAGGTCCGAGCTCCTGCAAGGTCCGACGATAGGTCCGACTTGTTTTGGGTAGCTCCGGCAAGGTCCGACGTAAGGTCCGACTTGCTTTGTCTAGGTCTGACTTATTTTGGCTAGGTCCGACTTGTTTTTGCTAGCTCCGGTGCTAGGTCCGAGTAGCTTTGGTAAGTTCCGTGCTAGATCCGACTAAGCTTTAGTAAGCTCTGGCGCTGGGTCCGACTAGCTTTGGTAAGCTCCGGTTCAAGGTTCGGTTAGCTTTGGTAAGGTTCGGAGCTTGATTCCAATGGTTCTGCTTTTAACTTGCAATGTTTCGAGCTTGCTTTACTCTTATGGAAAGTTTGCTTAGTATTATTTTACTAAGTTTTTGGTGTGTTTTGGTGGTTATGGCTGATATCATTTTGCTATGGTTTACAACATGCTTATGTGAGGTGCTCACGTAAGATGTTGTAGTTTCGGAACTAACGAGAGTCAAGTCGAGGACTTGTGCTCGGAAGTATTGGTTGTTTACTCATGTGCAGGTGTTGCTTGATTTCAAGACATGGCTGGTGACGGGATCCATTGAACTAGTCTTAGGGAGAAGATGAGGTTCAACAACGAAGTTCGGGAGGAATTGTGGTTGAGTTGATCGGGAGGTTGCGCAGTATGTTTGAATCAAGAACAATGCATATGAAGGTATCTTGGACGTCGTCGGAAGATGTTTGCATGTGTGCAAGGAGTGCATGGACGTGGCTGCATGGTTCCATGGCGTGATGAAGAGATGTGGACGTAAAGAATTGGTCGGAAAGGTCCAACCGACTATGTTATGTACTCAGGCTGCGGCTGAGTCGTGTTTGACTCAAATATGGAAAGTTTTGAGTTGGTTATGATAGGATTTCGTGTGAGTCACGAATTTGAGTTATTTTAGGAATGTGTATACGTTCCTAAGGTGTTTGGAAGTCTTAATATTGCTTCTATCTGCGTATAGAAGAGTCCTAAGCAGTATTGGAAAGTTACAGTTTGAATCCAAGTAGGAGTAGGAGTCCTAGTTTGAGTTGAGTTGGCCTTCGGGCTGGTTATATAAGCAAGGGAGGCCAGAGCTCGGTGTGCACGACTTTGGGGCTGTTCCTCTTGTGTTTTGATAAATAAAATTTATATTCTAAAAGAACTTTTGTGCCTTGTTCGTCCGACTTGTTTCAGACAAGTTTTCTCGTCGAGTTTCTGTTCAGCACTATCTTGCTTCGGTGGTTTTATCATAACTCAAGTCTTAGAGATCCAATTGATGTGATTCTTTTTGGGTTGTCTTCACAACTTGATTATCTATCATCTATGAAAATTTCACGGTCATTGAGTTTGTGGTTTCTAATCTACACGAGTTTCTTTACAGTATTCCAGAACTGTTTTTCTCGCGTAGGACAGATTGACATTTGTTCGATCTTTCGATCGTAACTTGAGTTTCTCTCAACGGATTTTCTGATTCTTGTTCTGACGTCTTCGTGACTTGATTCTAAACAATCCATACTAGTTTTGTCACAGTTGAACACCTTTAGATTAGTCGCACACACGGTTTGTTTAACAGATCGGTTTTCTGCTGAGGGGTGTTTTGTTGCTTCCGCTGAAAAGTTTTTATCTACCATTCACCCCCCTCTGGTAGCTTTACACGTGTACTTCGATCCTACCGAAGCTTAATCCCTACCTTCTTGCTCCTTGATCCAAGCTTCACTCCTCCTCCACTTTTCCACATTTAACCACTACACGTTATGAATATGCATATATGTTTAATTGTAAAACTTTTGCTAAACGGTTCTAAAGACAAGTTTAAAACTGGAACTCTGTTTAAGAATTTGAAATGGCACTGGTGCTAGTGGTTTGGGTTTGGGTTTAAGCACTATGATCAAGAGATAAGTGTGTTTCATCACTTGTGTGTTGATCACTTAATTAAGTTGAACAGGACAGTGATGATCCAAAGCTCCAATGGAGCTGAAAATTGTTTTGTGAGTTCCTTGTCACAAGAAAGCAATCTGGACCATAATTTAGAATTTTTCACTGAATAAATCACTCAGAACAATTCACTAAGCATTTAGGCAAAAAGGGATTAATTCTGAATGAATTTGCACTTTCATGCAAATTCAAGTGAACCACACTTTCAAACATAGGTCAGGGAGCATGCGTGAATTTTCCTAGGATTTGTGGGGCTAAGAATTCCCAGAACTGAATTTCCAAGTTTTGGAAATTCTCTGGAATTGTTTCTGTATTCATTTGAACACAGAAACTTGAAATCCGAATTATCATAACTAAATCAACTCCAAATGAGCTGAAACTTTTAAAGGTGTTCCCTAACATCCTAAAGAATATTTTGGCAAAATTTGTGGATTTTTGTATGAACCAAACGCCCTCTAAAATTCTTTTGCTGAAAAGATTTAAAGAATTTTCAAGATTTTTCTATTGATTTTCATACAAATTGGGTTGCATATTTGGATTTAGTTTTTCAATCTGAATCCAACCCAAATTGAATCACTAAATTTGGAGCTTCCTAGCAAAAGTTATGAGGTTCTAAAGTTTGATCTGAATTTGGGAATTCAAATAAACCGAGAAATGTTTAAACTCTGACCGTGGGTCCCGGTTGCACGTGTCAACCACTGGAACCAAGCCACACGGGCCACAGAATCTTTCCGGCGTTGCCACAGGGGATCCTGGAGCCACAGCCGATCAGAAAATTTGATTTTCTGTTGCTGACACGCTGTGATGCCCGGTCTTCTACGGAACCTAGCTAATGCATATGTGTGCCCAGGATGTTCATCACACATACACATGTAATCCACAAACTGAATTCAGAATATAACCACGAATAACAAGTGTTTAAGTACTTTATTACAATGTCTCATGAATCTCTATCTCATTATAGCAGTGGAAGTCTCTAAACGATAGCGGAAGCAAACTAAACACAGCAGTGGCTCCATCTTCAACTCCACAGGCAAGTTGACGGTAGTTCGCACGCCTATTACTACACATGATCTTCGAAGTACTCTTCTCCTGTTGCTGATGTTTGTATGATAATGCAAGGGTGAGTACATGTCGTACTCAGCAAGTGCGGAAAAAGTATGACATGTAGCTTACAACAAGGTACCAATAAAAAGGCTCATTGCAGAAAGCAAAGTTTATTTCACAAACATGATAAAAACAGCAACTATCTTTAAGTGAATTTAATCCCAACATATATCCAATTAAAACAGCAACATACCTCCATCATAATTTACCACTTATCATGTCTCATCCAGCCATTAACCTTTCTCAACTTCATCTCATGCTCATAATAACCATCTCATATGTATATCCATCTCATGAACTAAAACTCATTGTCATGACTCAACAGTTCCGAAACCATTCTCATTACCGAGACTCAACAGTCCCGAAACCAATCCCAAGACCATACCATAACCTTACCAAATAACCAAACCAATAACCATCCCAATAACCATCCAAATAACCATCCTGAGTTCTCCAATCTAATCATGTGAGTTGGGCAGGTGCTTGTGACAGTAAGCACGGCTATCATGATAGTTTTACACTCTACAGAGGTGGCACCACTTTACCCACAAGTTTGTGATTTCGTCACCCGTTGGTTACTGTAGAACCTCCATTATACCAGTACACAACCGTCGGTGTATGGCCAAGAGATCACAAAATAGCCTTTACAAAAGGGACTACTAGATGTATGGACTCACTAAGGTTTCACCAGCAGGCTCGAATCACCATTCTCCCACCTACGGGCCCCCTCTTGTGCCATGCAATTCCTAGGGCAGTCCTCTCTCGACTCCCATTCCCCATGCCTTCCACGGTCCATAACAATCTAGCAACTTACCTAATTAGTCAGCTAAGCCGCACCCATATTTGGCCTTGTGGTGGCACTGTTTTTCTAGCATGTGCTGGCATGAACCGGTCCTTAGATCTACGGCAAGTAAACCACCATCTCATTCTACCACATCCACGAACCAAGCTTACCTAGATCTCCCCTGATTCATATTCATTATCAACATTAAGTTCTTATTATCATTATTCGTATGAGTGCAGTAGCTAGACATGTTATATCTCGCTTCCAATATCTCATAGATTAGCGAGGCAAAAAGGAAAAATGACCATACCCGACTCATTAAATTCCCCGGCGACAAGGGTCGTTAACAAAACTAGTAAACTCCTATGAAAGGGTTTCCCATCAAGTTGACTCAAGCACACACACGTTTTCGTAAACAAAACAGTTTCAAAACATGGGATCAATATGGTCAAGGGGCACTTGCCTTGTTCTTGTGGCTTCTGGTGTTCACGTGTCTCAAAGTCTTGGTGTTGTAGTCCTTCGTAGATAGCTTCCTGAGCTTGTACTTCTACTCACGATCATGCAAATACAAAATTTATAGCAATCAAACATCATGCACAAACTTTACTCAAGATGCAATGGTGTAGATGGATGCAAATCCTATGCTGCTGTTTTATTAAACTAGTTTGTACGTGTTTTTGCGTGTTTTAATGTCTTGCATGGGGTTTTATGGTGAAAAAAGGTGTAAGAATCAAGTGTGGACGTGGTGATGATCATAACTCAAGATCTAGATCAATTCCACCGTCAAGAACCGATCAAAACGTGATCTGTCCACATGAAAAAACTTTTGTTCAAAGAAACAGGTGCGTAGAAACCGCGATGATGTCGTAAGATGGTAATGAAGACCTACCTCGGCCTTCCTCCTAGCAATGGCAGCAGGACAGATCGCCGGCTCTCTTCTGGCAATGGTGAGTGTGACGGGGCTCGTTGGCGGCTCTCCAGGGACTGAACTCCGGCAGGGGGTTAAACTCGGCGAGTTGGGGGCTAGGGCCTCTAAGTTGTCGACTTGGGAAAAGGTGTTACGGCCAAGGGGGTTTTCGGGTTCTATTTATAAAGGGATAAAGAAGAGTCCTACTCCGATTGGATTTGAAATAAGAGTCCTATTCAATTTATTTTGGATCTTAACAACTTACCTTCAATTGATTTGGTGGGGTAGCAGCGTGGAAGAAATCGTGTCGGTTTCCTCAGTACCAGGTACTCGCGCACAGGGAAAAACCGCTTAAGGACCTCGTCCTTCCGCAGGGATGAGCTCCGAAGGTTCCACGCGTCCAGCGGGGGCCGGGCCTCCCTTTTCCTCAGGAGCAAGCTCCGGGTGCGCCACGTGTCTGGCGGGCGGGACCTCCCTCTCCCTCAGAGGCAAGCTCCGCGTGCGCCAGGTATTTGGCGGGCGGGACCTCCCCTCTCCTCAGAGGAGAGCTCCGTGTGCGCCACGTGTAAGTACCGGACCTCCCCTCTTCTCAAAGGCGAGCTCCAAGAGTGCCACGTGTTAGTGCCGGACCTCCCCTCTCCTCAGAGGCGAGCTCCGAGAGTGCCATGTGTCCAGCAGCGCCGGTCCCCATTTCTCCTTAGAGATGAGCTCCTAGGTCGCCACGTGTCCAACAGCGTCGGACCTCTATTCTCGGAGGTGAGCTCCTAGGATGACACGTGTCCCGTAATGTCGGACCTCCCTTCTTGACACGACCCGACGGTCTTGTCGAGCCAGGATCACGCTGAGGGGTGCTGCGTTGCACATCACCGGATAAAACACATCAAGGATACAAAGCGGAAGCAAAGCTTTATTACATAAACAGGTTTAAGAACATTTGTACAACAAAATATGTTCAGTCTATACTCACGGGCGTAGACTACGCATCGAGTTCACGTTCAGCCCGTGAATGTGTCCCCGCTAGCACGCACACACACTAACACGGTGGCGTGCATGACTCCCACTCGACAGGATTCCCCTCCTGGGGTTCAGTCTCCTCCTCGGGAGTCCCTTCCTCATAAAACCCTGCAAAAGCTTCAAACACAAGCAGTGAGCACGATGGCTCAGCAAGACTGACCCGTCTCTCCTATACATGAAACTTCTACATGAAGGTTGATTGGTTACATGAGGTAAAATAAGTTGCAAAGGACTCGCCAAATTAGTGGAACCTTACTTTCAAGTTTTAGCCGCAGGTCATGGAGAACCTTACGCTAAGGCACATGAGAGAGCCGCAATCAAACAAGAAACTCATTTCTCTCATGTACTTTGCTCAAAGTTGAAAAGAACTTTAATTAGCTCTAAACTACAACAAGCCATTAACAAGCAAAGTATATCTTTCAAATCAGCAAACTTTTAACATGTATCTAGCCTGTTCTTTCTATGTCACAGTACAGTGAACAAGTGGTACTCACTGACCGTGAGGGACGGCGATTATAATCGATTTACACCTGCAGGGTTACCCGAATAACCCGTCTTGTACACCCGTACTCGATGATGCCTACAGCAACCATCACGGACGTCGTACGCAACCACCTTTCACCCGTCAGCCAAATATTGAACCGGTCCTATCGTCCCGAGCAAGAGGTCTCTGCACGCACATCCATGGTGCCGCCAGACGATTTACACCTCAAGCTCTCAACCTACCCTCTGAACGACAGGCAATGCCTCAATATCCAGCTACCCGAGTTACATCGGTTTCCCGGTTCCCATATAGCCGGTAGGTCTTCGGTACTGTTCTAGCTTGTTCAACAGGCCCGCACATGGCTCGGTCCTCAATTGACACAAGCGGAGCTATAGCACCCAGGCCCCAAAGTCCTGCTGCCCTTACTCTCCGCTCGGTCTCATTTTTCTTGCCATGTGTTTCATTTGCTATTTTTACCCGAGTCGAGTGCCTCTAGCCTATCCTCAGGAGTAGTTCCAACTACTCGACTTGTACCGAATCCTACACTATGTTAGCATTGCAGTAGCTAAACGGGGTTGTCAATCCTAATCCCAACCCATGGCTTTCCTGGCTATGCATTTGGGTTTCAAACAAGACTCTAGTGCAAGAAATAAGTGGGTGCTCAAAGTAAGTTTTCAAAACAATAAAATTTGTAAAAAGGGTTATTGCAAACCGTAGCTTGCCTTGCTGCTCTTGGTCGTAGGCTAGCTGCTCTTCTGGAGTGACCAAGTCTAAGACTTCGGATTCCTCCTCAACCTTAGCGACTACATGAGATAACAAGTATATGTATTAATTTAAATGCATTTGAATTGAATTTAAACTTGTGAAGATTATAAGTATTACTAGACAGACCCAATGACTCTGAAATTTCTACTGTGGTTTGATTACAATATAAACAGAGACTTGGCCAAATTTTATTTGCAGCAAAGCTCATTTGAGCTCTCCACAAATAATTATGTACTTGACCTTAATTGGAGCTCCTAGGGTGTTCTAGGGATTTTCATAGAGCAAGCCAAGACTTTCTGAAACTAGATTTTTAAAGGATTCTAATGGAGTTGGTTTCACTTAATGTGAAGCTTCCTAGCTAAAGATATGAGCTAAACAGTTTCAGAGAAATTCTGAAAATTTTTCTGGACATTTTCCATTTTCTCTGGAACAGTTTTATTAATCACACCATTAGGTGGATCAAATGAGCTCAAATGGATCTGAAATTTTTATGATAGCTCAGGAATATTTTGATGAACATCCTGGCAAAATTTCATAATTTTCCTCCAAAGGGTTCTCCAGTTAAATTTCTAACCAATTTGAATTTTGAAGAATTAATTCTGGAGAAATAAGGGTTTTCATGAAGTGAAACTTGATTTTCTGGAAATTACTTGGAGGTCTGAATCCAAAAAAATTTGGTTCACTCGATTTGGAGTTTCCTAGCCAAAGTTATGTGAGTTTGAAGTTTGAACTAAATCTGAAAATCGGGAAAAAGTTTAAACCGCTGCGCGTGAGACCGGGGCTACGTGTCAACTCCTCAGCGGTCGGCACACGGGGCTACGGAATCCTTGACGTGCAGACGCACCCGATCCGGTGCCACAGCAGATCCCGGGGTTTAAAATATCTGCCGCTGACGTGTGGTACCGGGGGCTTTGTCTACCTCCAGCCTCCCGCGCTCGGCCGCCGCGACCCCTCGCCGGAGAGCTCGCCGGTGGCCTCTGTGGTGCACCAAAGTCCATGATTCTGGCCGCCTCTGCCTACATCCATCCGGGGAACACGATGCTGCGCTCAGCTTGTCATGAAAATCGCCGGCACATAGTCGGCGACGAGCGGCGGCTTCGGAAGAACTTCGGCCGTGTTGGCCGGCCCTCCTAGCACCCCAACCGATCGAGTAAAAGGCCGGAGAGCATCAGTGTTCCCTAGGGAAGCTCAGCATGGGCTCGAAGAAGCTCGGGAGAGGTCCTAAATAGGCTCTCACCGTGCACCCGATGCCTCCCGCATAAGCCACCGTTGGCAAGCTTCGAAATACGCCAAGTACAAAGGCTCTCATGCTAGGTGTTGTGAAGCTAACTTGTGCGCCACTAAGCCTAGATCGTGTAGGAACAGTTTGAGGGTCTCTAAACAACTATGGGATGAGAATTTGGCGTATCCACACCCGAAGGTTGGTCTGCACCGAGTGAAAGGGAAAACTGAATTTCGTCGCCGGTGATCAAACACTCGGGCTGTGGTTTGGGGGTGAGCAGCACCAGTCTCTAACGCGTCCGGGGACGCCTTAACTTGGGCGTAACACCGTCCCGTTTGGGCTGTCCACGGGAGCCCTATGTGCGGCGGACTAAAGTCACCGAAAAGAACCCTCGGTAGGGGCGAGATCAACCGAGTTCAACCAATTTCCAGCAACGGGGAAGGAGAAGAAGATCCTCTCGTACCGTTTTGCAGCTTGGAGGGAGTGGAGCGGCTGTGGTCACGAGCTTTTCTGATCAACCAAGGGGATGGTAGCGAGAGCTGCGTTTCTTGCGCGAGGGAGCAGAGAAACAGCCGAATGCCCCTCTCGCCGGCTCGGGCTCGGGGATAAGAAGGCAGGGGCGACATCGGTCGACGCGGCCAGCCCAAGCAGGAGCTGTCCTGGCGACCAGCTCAGTGATTCCCTCGGATGAAGCCCGAGAAACATAGTGTTGAATCTTCAGTCGGTTGAATTTGCTATAGAGGCTGACATGTGGCTCCCACCCAGGGTTTAACCTCTGGAATTAAATTTTTCCTACTGCTCTAAACAGTAGAGACCCAATTAACCTTGGTCATTTGAATTATCTACCCCTGAGCCATTTGAATTGGATAGAATTCAAATTGGTTTTTGTTTGACTAAATTTCAGCACATATGCAGTTTGAAATTCAAATAAAGTTTTTATTTGCTAAACTTAGCTCATGTCAAGATCAACTCCAAATGGAGTGAAAATTGGTGTTTGAGCTCACAAAAATGTGCTGAGTAAGAATATGCCTCCCACATTTGAATTCATGGGATGGAAACAGTTTGAATTTGAGTTCAAATCACCCTCTTTCTAGTTATACCCAAAAAGACCTCAAAAGGTTTTGGATTTGGGTGAGATTTGGCATGGACATTCCTATCAAGGTGTAGGGATTTTTCATATGTCCAGCCCCTAAATGATGCATGTGGGAAATGCCACTTTTGCATTTTGTGAGTTTATTCTCTAATGATCATATTTATGGTGTTTACTTTCTCTTCAAATGTACTCATCAAGTTTCTTCAAATGAAGTGTGTGTGTGGTGCTGAACACTTTGAAGATGTGTCAAAAACTTAGGCCCTTACATTCATCCCCCCTTAAAAGAATCTCGTCCAGAGATTATAAGGTGACAAGGAGAGAGAGGACGGTGGAAAAATTACCGTATATGCGACGTGAAAAAGTCAGGGCAGTTCACGCGAAGAAATCCTTTGCTCTCCCATGTCGCTTAGTCTATGGAGTGATTACTCCATAGCACTTTGTAGAACCACAACGTACGGTTGCGTGTGGTTCGGGCCTTTTCATCAATAATCTGAACCAGTTCCTCCCGATACGTAAGATCCGGTTTCAGTTCTTCTATATCCTCCAGCTGAACGGCAGTTGATAGCTTGAGACACTTCCTCAGCTGGGAGATGTGAAAGACGTCTTGCACACTGGATAGTGCTTCTGGTAATTTCAACCGGTATGCTACTGATCCACATGTTTCTGTAATCTGGAATGGACCGATGAATCGGGGTGCCAACTTTCCTCTCACCCTGAACCTGTTTACGCCCTTCATGGGAGACACACGTAGATATACGTGATCCCCGACTTCGAACTGTAATGTGCGTCTTCTTTGGTCTGCATATTGTTTCTGTCAGGATTGGGCGGCTTTTAGGTTCGCTTGAATCGGCCGAACCTTTTCCTCCGTGTTATTGACGAGATCACTCCCGAAGGTAACCCTTTCGCCAGACTCACACCAATTCAGCGGTGTGCGGCATTTTCTCCCGTATAGCGCCTCATAAGGCGCCATCTTGATGCTGGCTTGGTACCCATTGTTGTACGAGAACTCAGCAACCGGCAAGTGATCATCCCAGTTCTTGCCATGGTTGATAGCGCAAGCTCGTAGCATATCTTCTAGAATCTGATTTACCCGTTCGGTTTGTCCATCTGTCTGCGGGTGGTATGCTGAACTACGGATCAGCTTCATCCCCAACATTGCGTGTAGCTGCTCCCAAAAACGGGACATAGATAAAGTGCCCCGATCCGATATGATGGTGCGGGGTACGCCGTACAAGCATAGGATCCGTAAGATGTACAGTTCAGCATACTTCTTGGAGTTGTAGTTGGTGTTGACCGGGATGAAATGGGCAACTTTGGTGAGCCGGTCAACGATCACCCACACAGAATCATGCTTCTGAAAAGAGGTGGGTAAACCAACGATGAAGTCCATGCTCACATCCTCCCACTTCCAGGCAGGAACGCCCAGTGGTTGTAGCAGTCTGGTTTTCCGCATATGATCTGCCTTCACCCTTCGACATGTATCACACTAGGCCACGTATTTTGTGATCTCCCGCTTCATCCGTGTCCACCAAAACATGTTATTGAGTTCTTGATACATTTTGTTACTGCCGGGGTAAATAGAAAACTTGACAAGTGAGCCTCATCAAAGATATTATTCCGTAACTCCGGGTTACGGGGTACGACGATCCGGTCCTTGAACCATAGGACGCCGTCTCCGTCTTTCCGGAAACATTTCAGCTCCCCACTGTCTATACATCTCCGTAAATGTGACATGCCCTTGTCATTTTTCTGAGCTGCCGCTATCTCTTCACGGATGGTGGGGTTCAAAGCTAAGTTGTAGAGAGCCCCATGTGGAATCACATGCAATGGTGGCTTGCTCTCTTCCAACAGTGTGATGGTCAGATTGTTGACGTGTGACTTGCGACTCAGTGCATCTGCCACTATGTTTGCCTTGCCGCGGTGGTAATGGATCTCTATTTCGTAATCCTTTATCAATTCTAACCATCTTCGCTGCCTCATGTTCAGCTCTTTCTGAGTGAATATGTACTTTAGGCTTTTGTGGTCGGTATATAAATGCACGAGGTTACCGAGTAGGTAATGCCTCCACATTTTATGTGCGAGCACCACGGCAGCGAGCTCCAAGTCATGAGTTGGATAATTCTGCTCATGGTTTCTGAGCTGCCGTGATCCATATGCGACCACTCTTCGGTCTTGCATCAGCACACATCTGAGCCCAATGCCGGATGCATAGCAGTACACATCGAACGGTTTTGTTGTGTCTGGCTGCGCCAAAACCGGTGCGGATGTCAGGTGCTTCACTAATGCCTTGAATGCTGCTTCACATGCTGGACTCCAAACATATTTAGTAGACTTCTTCAGCAGCTCCATCATAGGCTTGGCAATCTTTGAGAAGTTCGGAATGAACCTCCAATAATACCGCGAGTCCGAGGAAACTCCGTACCTCGTGAACAGTTCTTGGGGATTTCCAATTCAGCACTTGTGTGATTTTACTCGGGTCTACATCGATGCCCTCCGCTGAGATAATATGCCCGAGAAAAGGAACTTGCAATATCCAGAATTCACACTTGCTGAATTTCGCGTATAGCTTGTGATCCCGCAGCTGTTGCAAGACTATACGCAGATGCTTCTTGTGTTCTTCCTCCGACTTGGAATATACCAATATATCGTCAATGAAGACCACGACAAACTTGTCTAGCTCCGGCATGAATACCGAGTTCATCAAATACATGAAGTGAGCTGGAGCGTTGGTGATGCCGAAGGACATGACCAGGTACTCATAAAGCCCGTACCTCGTCGAGAAGGCCGTCTTCAGAATATCCTCAGCCCGTATTTTAATCTGATGGTACCCGGATCTTAAGTCCATCTTGGAATAGATCTTTGCTTCGACCAACTGATCAAACAACATGTCGATCCATGGCAACGGGTACTTGTTCTTGATGGTTACTGTGTTCAGTTAACGATAGTCCACGCAAAGCCGCAACGTCTCGTCTTTCTTCTTCATGAATAATGCCGAACAGCCCCATGGCGAGGAGCTCGTCCTAATAAAACCCTTCTCCAGCAGGTCCGTTAGCTGAGTCTTCAGTTCCGCCAACTCCTTGGGCGCCATCTTGTACGGCCTTCGGGATATTGGCATGGTTCCCGGCGCAAGTTCAATCTTGAACTCCACTTCTCTGTTGGGCGGCATCCCCGGTAAGTCATCCGGGAACACGTCAGGGAACTCATGGACCACTGGAATGTCTTCCAATCTGATGGTTGTGGATTGATACACACTTGGAAGTTTTATTTCTGGACTGTCCAGAAATAAGGAATGAGATCCGTGCACTTCTGAGTTCAAGTGCACGATTCGGAGGACGGTGTCTAAAGCAGCACCGTGGCAGATTAACCACGACATCCCTAGGATTACATCGACCTTCTGTCCCTCTAAAATTATGAGGGGCGTAGGGTACACTCTACCCGCTAAGCATAATGGTGCTTTGGACAACATTACGCTTGCTGAAATCTTCCCACCCGGTGAACAAATCAAATATGGACTATTGGTGAGTAGTATTTGCAAGCTGTGTTTAGCAACGAAAGCTTGGCTAATAAAATTGTGTGTGGCGCTTGAATCAAATAATACTATGGTGGGATGCTGGTGGAGTTGGAACATACCCGCAAGGATTGGATCCTCCTCCGGCACGTCCTCTATGGCAAGTTGGTGGACGGTGCCAGGCCTAGGGTTTGCCCACCGCGCATTAGTGGGGTTCCAGGGCTGATTCCTCCCCGGAAGTTGTGGTGCAACTCCACCGCCTTGCCTCTCCGGACAACTGCTGGCGAAGTGTCCTGGCCGATCACACTTGTAGCAGGTGGCAGCTGCTGGTCCGGTGCTTGGGGGATGAAAGCCCGGCATGCGCTTCTGAGGTGCATACGCACACGGCATCGCCCGCTGTTTTTTTGTTGCTGCAGAGGTGGCACTGACAGTGCCGGCCTGAATGCCGGTGAAGAATATGGCCGACTGCGGAATGGCATCGGCCTCCGTTGTGGCTGCCAGCATGGACCTGATGGTGGGCGATTCACCATTGGTATTTTTGAGAAGGACCGCCTCCTTCTCCGCTGCTTTGCGGCGCGCTTCGCGTTCTTTCCGCCGTCGCTAACTCCTTGCCGGAGTCCTCCTGAACAATCGCAGCATCAATTATATCGTTGAGGCTGCACGATTGAACATCGCCAGTTTGTCCTTCAGGAGCGGGTTAAGCCCCTGGTAGAAATGATCCCGCCGCTTCTCGTCGGTATTGGCGTGATACGAAGCATAGAGCGCAAGATCATTGAACTCCCTAGAGTATTCCATCGCGTTCCGGCTCCCTTGTTGCAGGCATAAGAACTCCTGCGTCTTCCTCTCCATGAGACCCGGTGGTATGTGATAGGCCCTGAAGGCCGTCCGGAACTCTGCCCAGGTCATAACTCGCTCGGTGGGCTGCGAAGCACAGTAATTCGGCCACCACGTGCTCACGGATCCTTGGAGCTGTTGGACCACGAACTGAATCTTCACTGCTCACTCACTTGGAGCAGCCTGTACTTCTTCTCCATCGTGCAGAGCCAGTTGTCCGCATCGAGGGGTTCATCAGCTCTTGAGAATACCGGGGGATGAGTAGCCAGAAAATCGTTGTAGGAGCTCTGTTGACGCTCCTCACGATCTTGACGCCTCTCTGGTCGAGACGTATTTGCAATGAGGGTTTGCAGCAACTCCGTGTGCTGCTGATGAGAGCCCGCCATCGCTGCCACAATGTCAGCCAATGTAACCGTTGGCGGTGACAGTGGCGGTTGTTGCTGTTGCTGCTGTTGCTGTCCCGAGGAGTGTAAAAGTCCCAAATCTTGTAAATAGAAAACTTGAGCTATGAATAAAGTTGAGTTTAAATACAAGAAAGAAGACTTACAAAAACTTTTGTGTTACTCATGAAAGTGTTGGCATGTGCAATAAAACTTTGAATTCAGTTTGAATTAAGAGGTGCACTTCAAAAAGAAGGAGGGCATGTTCAAAAGAGAAAATTCAAACTGTTGTTTGAAAAAGTATATTTGCAATAGCCAACTCAAAGATCAGAAGACATATTTGAATTCCTCAGACCCAAATTATGAGGGAGCCAAGTTTGGAGCAAATTCGGAGAGGCTTTGATATGAATATCAAAGGAACTTGTAAATTTATTCCAAATTTGGATTTAAACTTGAAACTGTGGCACAAATTGTCAAATGGCAAATTGGCTTTTGAATTTGGACCCCTCACAGCTGAATTTGCAAGGTGTCAAAAGTTGGAGATCTTTTGGTGCTGAGGGGAGCTGTGAGCCGCAGTTGTCATTGAGAGGGGAGAGCAAACTTACTGCCTAAGTCTTACTCTCGGTCAGACACGAACGCAGCTCACCTCACCGGGTGACACCGCGGTTACACCGAAGCCACCGCCTCACCCCCGCCCTCGCACGCTGGCGACCAGCTTACCGCCCCCCTTCCTCGGTGTGATCCCTTCTCTCTGAACCGAGCCAACGCTGTTTCTCTTCTTCTCCTCGCGCTCGGTAAATGTTGAGTTCGCCGCCGCCTCGGTTCTGACCGGGGATGCATATAAACACCGCGCACAGACTCCCTCCAAGCTACTGAGCAACACAGCGCGCCCACTCTTCTTCTCCCCGCCACAAAAGCGACCGAGATTGGTCCTCTCTACCGCAGGGGCGCCGTGTTCGCACGGCAGCCGAAAGAGAACCGAGGAGAGAGCTCCCGTGGACAGCTGAGTCTAGCGCCTGTCACGACCAAGCGCCGGCGTCCCCGGACGCGCTGTGGCCCGGTGCTGCTCACCTCCAAACCGCAAGCAAATCCGTGAACCACCGAGCGAGAATTCGGGAAAACTTCACCGGCGGCCCCAGACTGATGATCCGGTATGAAAATCCAAAATTCTCATTTGTTCTCCATTCTTAGCTCTTCAAATCTTGCACGAATAAACTAGACTGGCTAGCGATCCGATCCCCTGCACAGCCCTAGCTAGAAACCCCGTGTTAGCGGCGAATTCCGAGCTTTCTGATTGGCGGCCATGGCGGGAACGCGCGGGCGCACGGTGACAACCGGGTTGCCGCCATTTCCGAGCCAGTTTGAGGCCGTGCCGAGCTTGCCTGATCTCCACTGTTGCTTTAGAGTGAATCCGCCGAACTTTTGGTGGGCTAGGGTGCTCGTGCCACGGCGCCGAAGCCTCACCGAGGTGTGCGCACGTCGCCGACCGGTTTCCGGTCACCGGCAGCTCGAGATCAATGCACCGTTGGATTCCTCGTAGCTGAAAACCCCCAGTCGGCAAGTACCGAGCCGGGAGACGGCCGGGAAGCCGACTCCGGCGAGCCCCGACGAGTTTCTGGCGAGGGGGCAGCGCGGGAAAAAGAAAACGGCTCGGGGAAGAAGACGACCGGCGGGTCCCACATGTCAGTGGCGGAAAAATTAAATCCCTGATCTGCTGCGGCACCAGGATCCTTTGCGACAACGCGGGAAAGGGTCTGTGGCCCCGTGTTGCTTGAGTTCAGCAGCTGACACGTGGGGATGGGGCCACTGTCAGAGTTTAAACATTTCCCCGATTTAATTTGAATTCTAGATTTCGTTCAAACTTTAGAACCCCATGACTTTTGCTAGGAAACTCCAAATTTAGTGATTCAATTTGGGTTGGATTCAGGATGAAAAACTATATTCAAATATGCAATCCAATTTGCATGAAAACCAATAGAAAATTCTGGAGAATTCTTTAAAGGTTTTCAGCAAAAGAATTTTTGAGGGAGTTTGGTTCATCCAAAATTCACCAAATTTTGCCAGACTATTTCTTAGGATATTAGGAGACACCTGTAAAAGTTTCAGATCATTTGGAGTTGAATTAGTTAGGGTAATTCTAATTTCAATTTTCTGTATTCAAATGAATACAGAAACAATTTCAGGAAATTTCCAAAACTTGGAAATTCAGTTCTGGCCATTCCTTAGCTCCAAAAATCCTAGGAAAATTCATGCATACTACCTGAGATAGGTATGAAATTATAGTTCACTTTAGTTGGCATGAAAGTGCAAATTTATTCAGAATTAATTCCTCTTTTCCTAAATTCTTAGGGAATTGTTCTGGGTGATCCACTTAGTGAATTATTCTGAATTTTGGTCCAGCGAGCCTTCCTGTGACAAGGAAATCACAAATAAATTTCCAGCTCCATTGGAGCCAGGGATCATTATGTCCTGTTCAACCTCATTAGCTAATCCCCACCCAAGTGATGAAACCCCACTCATCACTTGATCTTAGTACTTAAGCACACACCCAAAACACCAGCCCCAGTGTCATTTTAAATTATGAAACAGAGTTCCAGTTTTAAAACTTGTCTTTAGCACTTGTTAGCAAAAGTTTTATAATTAAGCATGTATACATATTCATAACGTGTAGTGATTAGACATGGAAAGTGAAGAAGGGGGAGTTGAGCTTGGAGCAACGAGCAAGAAGGGCAGGAGTTGAACTTCAAGACATCAGCAACTAACCCATATTATCTGACTCTAGTCACCTGCAAAACCAAGGCAAGCCCCGGTTTGCACTTAAGTTGTTTTTAAAATTTTCCCTTTGTTCACTACATTTGGTCAAGGTTTGTATGTGCATTAGGTCAAGGATGTTGATACTCCACTCGCATAACCAAACATGAACCCTGAGGTCAAGGGTAGTCTTGTGTCATCGCTGTCGAATAAGGCCGTGCTAAATAGGCTAGGACATCCGGTAGAAGACGAATAGTTGGAATCTACTCGCGAGCTTTGATTTAGGATCACATAAGTGGGGTTGGAAAGAGAGGCAAACTAAAGTTTACGTTTCTAAAGATGAGACCGGGCAGGAGAGTTAGGTAGCTACAAGACGAGGTCTTGGTCGAGTAGCTCTGCCCGTGTCGGTCAAGGACCGAAGCGTATGCAGCCCCGCTGAGCAAGTATTGGGTTGTGTACCGGATGCTTACTGATATATGGGAACCAGGAAACCGATGTACCAGGTTCACTGGATTGTAGAGGCATACCACATCGTCTCGTTAGACCTATGAGCCCGAGACGGCGCGAACGGTTCTACAGTTTAGTGTCCTGAGAAAGGTTGCCACATACGACGTAATGAAGGACACGAGAGTTGGGTCTTCAGAGGCGGGCGTATGTGTCGAGTTATCCGGGTAGTGTTTGATCCAAATCACCGTCCCTCGCGGTTATGAGTACCGCTTGGTCACTGTGTTGTGACGTAGTAAGCAAGTTGTGTGGGAACAGTTTGCAAAAGTATAATTGCTGCTATGATTATGTTAAACTGCATGAGAACCTTGTTTGAAGTAGGGATAGAGCAAACTAAATTTATTTTTCACCTTGGGGCAAGTAACATTGCAATGAAGCGTTTCTTGTTTGATTGTGGAGTTCCAATGTTGCTGGGTGCAAGGTCACTATTATTATGGCTAAAATCTGAAAGTTAAGGATGAACTCGTAGGCGAGTCTTTTCGCAAATGACAGGCTTAAGTCTTAGGTTACTTTCATGTAGAGTTTCATGTCTTAGGAGAGACGGTTAAGTCTTGCTGAGCCTTTGTCCTCACCCTTGCTATATAAGTGGTTTTGCAGGTAACACTCAACGCTATAAAGAAGGTTGTCCGGTGAGACTCGGGAACTTCCGAGTCATGGCACACTTGGAGAACCTAGCCGCTGCCATGTCTTCGTGTTGCTAGCGAGAGGAGTCCGCGGGCTGGATCTCTTCTCGAGTGCTTCTTAGATATTCATCGTGAGCTGTTTATAGAATTCCGCTGTAGCTATTTTATGTAAATTATTGACAGAATAATTGTAAGCTTCCGCTTTTGATTTATGTTATACATTGTTCCTTATATGTGCGCTGTTGGGTGCCGCATAACTTGGCACCACCCAATGCGATCCCAGGGCGAGACGGCACGGCCCCGTGATGGAGGTCGGGCCCCGTCAGCGTGGTATCAGAGCCGCATTGGTAATAGCGCACGGAATAAGGGTCGTATTACGACAAAAACTTAGGATACGGTGAGGAAACGATATTAGGCCCACATAAGGACTATAGTAGTATAGTTACTTAAAGTGGCAGAACTAACTTATGTGTTTTAATTCTGAATTTTCTTTATGTAACGACGCACCTACGCTCAGGTAAACATGGTAAGGAATGCCACTGAAAGCGGATCAATTTCGGTTAGCTCCCCTGACGAGGAAAGTGGTTCAGGGCTAGGTCTCACAGCTTGGTGTGAGACGTCAATATGAACTCTTGGACTCTCCATGTTCCTGAGTTCATATGAAACACTGATACCTAGCGTGCATTAGGCAAGTAAGTGGAGACCCCATCGTGTGGTCAGTAACGCGAGAGTGTGTTCATCTGGAGATAGTCCAGGAGGACGTACGCAGCGCTTGCCATCGGCGTGCCCTGCAGGGAAGTAGGTGGTATCCGTTGGGTTGATAACATTCCCAACCATGACGACCCGTTCATGACATACTCGGGTTCCCCGTCATGTGGTGTTGAAACACGATCACGTACCTTGAGACGTGACTTGACTCAAGGACGGCCGTATGACAATGATACAGGTGTTTGTATTTACTTTCAATTATGGAACTGCCTGAAATGAAACAACCTTTGAGTGCACCACTATTGAGTGTTTTTCTGCAGGTTCTAACCACGTATGTATCCCGTGTAGTACACATGTGCGAGAGACCGTCTTAGTGCCACTGATCATACGTATATGCCGGTGTAATCCGGTTTAGGATTTTCGTTTGGTGAGGCAACGTAGTACCGACATGTTCTTACGGTGCATCGACACCGTACTAAACATATAATCCTCTTCCCTATGAAGAAATGATCCATGAACTAACTTTCAACTAAAAATGGAAGTTTGAAACAAATATTAGTTACTGAACTCTTATTTTGAGCTAAGATTCAAATGAGAGTATAATTAGGTGTCAAAGTTTTCAAAAACAGAGTGCTCTGTTTCTGGCAGGAATTATTGCTGGACTTTAACAGAGCATAACTCTGAGTAGCTTGACCCAAATAAGGTGTATGATACAGTTCTGGAAAGATTTTCAAGTGCTCTACAACTTCTGTGTAGACCTCCAGAGCAAAATCACAAGTTAAGTGGGTGAAAAGTCCAGTTGAAGGCAAACTGTTCAGAACCAGGACAGTAGCAAAAACCTCTCTGGACCTTTCTGTTTTTAAGTCATAACTTCCTGTAGAAAAATCCTTAAGGATCCTATGAGTACTCGTTGGAAAGATAGTGAAGTTTACTAAAACTTTGGTATTGAACTCAAGTCAAGAATCTGTTGATAACTTGAGAAAAATTGGGAGTTTGTGTGAACTGGTCAGGGTAGTCCCACTGATTAGTTTAGCGTACTTAAGATTGGTTTAAACATGAATGTGGTTATGCTTTCATAAAGTTCATGACATGTTCATGTTTTACTTATCTTTACTTACTACTGAGATAGAAATTTATTGACTCAAAATTCTGTTTCGTGCAGTATAGTACGCACACATCCTCAAATGGAGATGGGAGGTTCAAGTCGAGGTGGGAATGACTCGACTTCATCACAAGAGCCATCGCCAACCGGATTGGCGGAAATTATGGCCAAAATGAATGAAACTCTCCAAACTCTAGTTCAGCAAGGCATAGATCGAGAAGCTCAACATTACATGCCAACCCAGAGCATGTATCTGGATTTCTTGGCGACACAACCGCTGGTATTCTCTGAGGCGGCTGACCATTGTGAAGCAAATCACTGGTTATGTGTCATGGAGTCCAAGTTTGGGTTGATCCGATGTGATGAATTCTTGAAGACTCTATATGCTGCTCAGCAGCTTCATGGCTTTGCTGGAGCATGGTGGGCAGAGTACCTTGCTGTCCAACCAGCAGGGCATCGTGTCACATGGGCGGAGTTCCAGACTGCATTTCGTGCTCGTTTCATTCCTGCGGGCATAATGCAAACCAGTCTGGATGAGTTCTGGAGTCTGAAGCAAGGGGACATGAGTGTTATTGAGTATACGAAGGAATTCAATTGTTTAGCTCAATATATCCCTGACTATGTGAAATCACCAGCCATGAAAGGTTATCATTTCTACCGAGGGCTGACCGCTAGGCTGCGATGTGATTTGGCTCAAGTTAGCCAAGAGAACTTTGATGAGTTTGTTAGCTGTGCTATCACTCAGGAATATTATTCCAATCTCTACCTCAAAGAAAAGAGGGATAGGGACTCATCACAAGATGAAGACAATCGTCTGCCTCAGAAGTATCGGTTGGTAATCCGTTCACCTTCCGGTCGAGAGCTTCCACAAGAGGTGCAATCATTCTGGGAGTGTGACGACTCTTCTACTCCACAGAGGTTTTATTCACCTCCACCGCAGCAGCAGCTTGTTTCTTATGCACCTCAGTATCAACAAGGTGCACTAGAATATTATTACCCTCAAGAGGTTGAAGATGCACAAGGTGATTTCTCAGCTGAACCAAGTATTGTCCCGCTTCATATTGACAATGAACTCAACGTCAATGAAGCAAC
Organism: Neostapfia colusana; assembly: GCA_030760725.1. Lineage (NCBI taxonomy): Eukaryota > Viridiplantae > Streptophyta > Magnoliopsida > Poales > Poaceae > Neostapfia > Neostapfia colusana. The sequence continues at coordinate 29,980,925 of JASWHV010000019.1, read as the reverse complement.
TGAACCGAGCAGCAACATTGTGTCCGCGGGTCCAGTTCCACAGAGTGATCTTGGACGGCCAAGAAAAGTTATGTCCAAAGGGGGGACAGTTAATTATGTGTCAGTCGATGATCTGCCAAAGGGAGGACCTGTTCTTGCCGGCAGATTCGCTTTAAATGACAAGCAGGTTGTCATTTTATTCGACTCTGGTGCAACACATAACTTCATTAGCCGGGCAACGGTAATCCGGGATCAGATCTCCACCACTGTCACAAAAGGTTCATACCTTATTCATTCGCTAGGTGGAGACATATCAACTAATGAAGTCGTCTCTCGAGCACCACTTTGTATGGGTGGAAAAATTTATCCTACCACCCTCATCATTCTCGAAGACCAAGGAATAAATGCCATATTGGGAATATCATAGCTGGCCTTCCATAATGCTGTTCTGGACATCGAGAACAGGAGTGTTCACTTGGACTCTCCACTTCACGGACGTCATACATTGTATCTCGGCAAAGCGGTTTCCAAAGACCCGGAAGTATGTAATGCCGAGGCGTGCAAGTTAGAAGACATTCCGGTAGTCCGTGAATATCCGGACGTGTTCCCCGAAGATCTTCCAGGCCTACCACCTGAGCGGGAGGTGGAGATCAAAATAGAGTTGATACCGGGAACCACGCCGATCCCTCGGAGACCATACAAAATGGCTCCTAGTGAGTTAGCAGAATTGAAGGAGCAACTCAAAGATCTGATGGACAAGGGGTTTATTCGTCCAAGTTCATCACCATGGGGTTGCTCAGCTTTGTTTGTGAAAAAGAAGGATGAGACGCTGAGGCTATGCATCGATTATCATCCTTTAAATGCTGTGACAATAAAGAACAAGTATCCACTACCAAGAATTGATACCCTCTTCGATCAGCTAGTGGGTGCTAAAGTCTTCTCCAAGATGGATTTAAGGTCGGGATATCATCATATTATGTTTCGAGTGGAAGATGTCCCGAAAACAGCATTCTCGACAAGATATGGACTCTATGAGTATCTTGTCATGTCATTTGGGTTGACCAATGCTCCGGCTCACTTTATGTACCTTACTCGGTATTCATGCCGGAGATGGACAAATTCGTCGTGGTATTCATCGATGACATCCTGGTCTATTCCAAATCCGAAGAGGAACACGCTAAACATTTGCATATTGTGCTCCAACGACTGAGAGATCACAAGCTCTATGCAAAGTTTAGTAAATGTGAATTCTGGATCAACCAAGTGCCAATTCTTGGGCACATTATTTCAGCAGAAGGCATTGCTGTTGATCCAAGCAAGATTGAACAAGTGATGAAGTGGAAGTCTCCAACATCAGTCCATGAAGTTCGTAGCTTCTTGGGTAACCTATGACGGAGCTACTGAAGAAAGGCATCAAGTATGATTGGAGCAAGCCATGTGAGGAAGCTTTTCAAGCGTTGGTGAAACACCTCACCACAGCCCCGGTTCTAGCTCAACCGGATACAACCAAGCCATTTGATGTTTATTATGATGCCTCCGGCATTGGACTTGGTTGTGTACTCATGCAAGGAGGACGTGTGGTCGCATATGGATCACGGCAATTACGGAATCATGAGCAACATTATCCAACTCATGATCTCGACCTTGCTGCCGTGGTATTAGCTTTGAAGATGTGGAGACATTACCTATTGGGGAATCTGGTTCATCTCTACACCGACCACAAAAGTTTGAAGTACATATTCACTCAGAAAGAGTTGAATATGCGACAACGGCGATGGTTGGAGCTGATAAAAAACTATGAGATTGAAATTCATTATCATCCGGGCAAGGAAAATGTGGTTGCCGATGCACTCAGCCGGAAGTCTCATATTCATAATCTGACCATTACGCCAATAGAAGAGGAAGAACCAAGTCTCTACTTGGTTCCATATGGAGCTCTACATAATCTAGCCCTCATACCCACGATAAGAGAGGAGGAGATTATGGAAGCTCAAAGGGGAGACAAAGGCATGACTCATATCAAAAGGAGGTTGAAGAACGGGGAGATGAAATGTTTCTGGTTGGATGATGAAGATACCTTGTGGTTCAAGGACTGGATAGTCGTACCCCGTGATATGAGGCTGCGGAAGAAAATTTTGGATGAGGCTCACTTATCCAAATTTTCTATTCATCCGAGCAGCAATAAAATGTATCAAGACCTCCGGAAGAAGTTTTGGTGGACACGTATGAAACGTGAAGTTGCAAAATACGTTTCAGAATGTGATACGTGTCGAAGAGTTAAGGCCGACCATGTGAAGAAGTCGGGCCTGCTGCAACCGCTACAAATACCGGCATGGAAGTGGGAAGACTTGAGTATGGATTTCATCGTTGGGTTGCCGATGACCTCCCACCACCATGACTCGATTTGGGTAATCGTTGATCGATTAACCAAATCGGCACGTTTCATTCCGGTGCATACCAACTACAGCACCAAGCAGTATGTGGAGTTGTACATAGCACGAATCTTATGCTTGCATGGAGTTGCCGTACCATTGTCTCCGACAGAGGATCGCTGTTCGTATCCCGCTTCTGGGAACAGCTACACGCATCCTTGGGAACTAAGTTGATTCAAAGCTCCGCGTATCACCCTCAAACTGATGGACAAACTGAGAGGGTGAATCAAATCCTTGAAGATATGCTAAGGGCGTGTGCCATCCACCACGGTAAGAGCTGGGATGATCACTTACCGTTGGCGGAGTCCTCGTATAACAATGGTTATCAAACGAGCATAAAAATGGCACCTTATGAAGCTCTGTACGGCCTGAAGTGCCGCACACCCTTGAACTGGTGTGAATCTGGCGAGAGAGTGATTTACGTGATTGATCGGGTAAATGAAGCTGAAGAGAGGGTACGGCTTATTCAAGCAAATCTTAAAGCCGCTCAATCCCGGCAAAAGAGCTATGCGGATAAGAGACGTCGTCCTCTGAACTTTCAAGTTGGAGACCACGTATATCTCCGCGTATCTCCTATGAAGGGCATCCACCGATTCGGAGTGAAAGGGAAATTACCTCCACGTTTTATCGGTCCTTCGCCATTATTGAAAGGTGTGGACCCGTGGCATACCATTTGGAGCTACCGGCAGCCTTAGCCAGGGTGCATAACGTCTTCCACATATCTCAGTTGCGGAAGTGTTTAAAAGTTCCAACGGAGGTTCTCACGGGAGACATAGCAGATTTGAAGTCGGACCTCACTTATGTTGAGCGACCAACCCGGATCATTGATGAAAAGACTCGCGAAACTAGAAACCGGACGCTGCGATTTTTCAAGGTGCTATGGGAAAATCACACGTCCGACGAAGCTACATGGGAAAGCGAGGAGTATTTGCAGCGCAATCATCCGGAGTTGTTAGAGGCTTATATGTAGTAGTTGTAACAGCCCTAACTTTTGTGAAGTTTAATTTCAACGTATGAAACAAAGTTAAGGCGGTAAAAGACTACAATTGTGTCACATGAAATGATGAACACAAAAATGAACATGTGAGGGAGTTAAATTTTTTTCACTAGCCCATGCTCAACACATGTTAACCTAGGGGAAATAATTACACTCCTAAAACTCTAACTCATGTGCACCTCCTCTATGGGTAGAGTGGGGGGGGGGGGAATTTAAACACAATTTGAATCTTTTGAAAGGATTTCTATTCAGATTGTCCAAAGGCCTATATGTGAGATCATAGATACATCTCTCATGTATTCAAGAGCCTAAGTTTCAAATTTGGAGAATTTTTGGTTTCATATACTATTTATTCCGAAGATTAAATGAGGGCACGTTCAAATTCAAACTTGAATTTGAATTTTGAACCAAACAAACTCAATTTAAAAATCTTATTTCAGATTTGAACCCCTCATAATTCTTTTGACCTATCCTCCAAGTTTGGTCAAATTTGGAGCTCGTTTGCTATTTTATCCAGAACCGGAGGATAAGAGGGGGAACATGGGGCCCACATGTCAGTAGACTTGAGACTGAAGGCTTCTCTGTTTCACTCGGGCAGTACACGCACGCCACCTCCTGCTCACCGGCGTCAACCGACGTACACAGAGGCCAGCTCCTGCTTCCTTGCCGGTCTGATCCTCCACGGAGCGAAGTGCACCAAAGCTATTTCTACTCCTGCTCTGCCTCGCTCCCGTGAAAATTTCTCCCGAGCAGAACAGAACAGCAGCCGTTCTCTGTTTCTTTGATCGCCCAGGCTGAACTGAACACCCTTTGCTCGAGCTCCCCACAGAGAAAACCTTCTTCCTTGAGTGCTCTAGCCGGCTGTCAACTTTCCTCCGCCGTCCCGAGCTCGCTGGCGCCTAGAAACAGCAAAGCTTCTGCTGCTCGCGAGTTGAAACTGAAGGACCGGAACTGGACGCTGTGGACAGCCCAAACCAGAAGGGATCACGCCCAAGCAAGGCACCCCTTCTGTGCACCAACAAGTCTAGTTGCTCACCTCCAAAGCTCAGCCCCAGCCATTGATCACAGAGGGAGAATTTCAAGTTTTTCTCCCGGGCGGCAGAAACGGACCTTGAGGTAAGGAATTGTAAAATTCGTCCTCAATTCGTGTTTGTTGGGTCTCAAACTTCCCAAACAGGATGTTAACTGCCTATCACACCTCCTCCATCGATTTTAGACCAAGAAATTGAGTGTAGAGTGAGCAATCCGAGCTCTTTTAGAGGGTATGCCGCTGGACCCTATCGGGTGCACGGTGCCGATAGGTTTAGAGCCCTCTCCAGCTTGTTTAGACCTTATGCCGGTCTTCTACATGATCCCCTGATGCTGTAGAGCCCAAGAACTCACCATTTGGTGGAGAATTCACCGTGCAAGACCTCGCCGAAGCCCTAGGGTTTGCTGTGGCCGGTGCGCCCTGTTTTCAGGCGAGTTTTAGCCGCAGGCGACCTCACCAACGTGTTCAGCGTGGGGAAATATGGGGGGGGGGCGGCCAGCAGGGGGTCTGGAGGCGGCTAGGAACTGGTTTTCCGGCGACCTCACCTGAGGGAGCCGCCATTGCCCTGTTTGGCGCGAGTCTGGAGGTTAGGGATGACAGGTGGGACCCACTGTCAGCATTTAAACATTTTCTAGATTTTCCCACTTTAGTTCAAACTTTGAAGAGCCATAACTTTGTGTAGGAGTGTCGAAAAATTGTGAAACAAATTTTGTTGGATTCCTCTCAAAGAGTACTATCCAGGGATGCAGGCCAATGTTTATGAAAATCCCTGGATTTGGCTTATTAATTCATTTAAATAAAACATTGTATGCATTTTTACAGGATTTCTGTTTATTGGAAAATTCCCAAATTTGGACAGGACATTCTTCCAAAATTCCTTGAACTCCAGTAAAAATTTCAGAGGCATGGGACCTAATTTGCTTGATCAAATGATGTGTTCATTCCTTATATCTCTGAAAAATAGGAAAATGAACAGAGACAATTTCAGCTTTTCCCCATTCTTTGTAAAATCCATATCTCCATGTAGGAAACTCCAAAAATGGTAAAACCAATTCCTATGGACTCATGACATTTTGTACTTCAGAAAAATTCTACTTTGCAGCATAGGAAAGCTTAATATCTAGGGGGTAAAGGCAGCTTAGTGAAAACCACATAAGGATTTGTTGTGCTCAGATGAAGCCATTTCATGAGCTCAATTTTTGCACACTGCCTAAATACCTTCCATAGAGGCTGTGGTTAAATTCGCAGCTTCATTGGACCTATGGAACTTGAGCTACCATCTTTTAGGTTTAAGTGTTCTTATAATGGACTTAATCACATGGTGATTACTAGTATCTCTTTTCACCCTAGCTTTCATCTTCTCTAAGGTTTAGATCCAACAACAGAAACCTTGCTGTTGTTTATCTCTCTTATGTGTGAGTTAACTTGAACAACAGTTTTTAAACAGTTTCTAAATTGCTTTTGAATACATGTGCATAAATCATCTTAATAGCACGTGACGTCGACGTTCGATGAGGACTCGAATCTGCAGTGAGGATCTCCATCTCGTGACGAGTTTGGCGGATTCTCCGGAGGAAGACTAACTTCTATCTTCTAACAAAACCGTTGAGCAAGGCAAGCCCCGGTTTGCATATCGTTACCGTTTTAAATTTTGCTTTACTTCACCTCATGTTGATTAGACTTGATAATGTGCATTATGTCTAGGGTGATTGGAACCCACTTGCATGACTATTACATCCCTGATTAGAAGGTTTAGTGTAAGCTTTGCCTCGTTGTAGATGCTAGGCTAATGTTGTAGCTAGCTCGGTACAAGTCGAGTAGTAAAAAGCTACTCGCGAGAAAGTTCGAGTAATGGAGTGACTCGCGAGAGATAAATGATAAGAGCACCCTCATGAATATGAGATGGGGACGGGGATGTTCCTGTAGGATGGAGCGCTCAAAGTTGGTCTCGACCTGCGATGGGTGTGACAATTCTTGAGACCACATTTGGCCTGGACCGGGATGGTAAGGCAAATATGGAGGTTGGTTGTAGCCCCGTCCGTGTCGGTCAAGGACCGTATGTATGCGGCCCTGCTGGACAAGATTGAGCTGTACCGGATATATAGTGGGCTATGGGACCCATGAAACCGATGTAACTCGATGGACCGTGATATAGAAACTCATCCTTCGCGTGGGAATGGCGTTGAGAAGGCGGGAGGTGCAAATCCATTAGCGGGCAACTTCGACGTGTCCGCGTAGAGGACCATCCTGCTCGGCGCGAAGCGTTTTTCTATGTCGGGGTGTCGTGTGAAAGGTTGCTGCATACAACGTAAGAAAGAGCTCTTGAGAGAGTCTTTCGAGGCGGGTGTATGTGTCGTGTATTCCGGGTTGTTATTGATTCGAATCACCGTCGCTCGCGGAAGAGGATTGAGCATACTTGCCCACTGCGCCGTGACTTAGTAAGAAGATGAACTAAGTCTCTTAACTTGCTGTTTGTGGATTAATCACTGTATTAGAACCTTGACTGAAGTAGATATAGAGCCAACTAAATTTCATTTCCACCTTAGGCTAGCAACATCAGAATAAGCGTTTCTTGTTCGATTGTGGACTTCCGATGTTGTGAGGCGTGAGGACCACTAAAATGAAGGCTATAAGAATCTGAATATAAGGATCAACTTTAGTCAAGCTGCATTTTGCAAATTCCTGTTCCTACTATCTTACTACCCTGCATTTAGAGTTGCATGTTTAGGAGTAAAGGTTGAGTCTTGCTGAGCCTTAGTGCTCACGGTTGCTTCTGAGTTGTTTTTGCAGGTAGCAGGATGCCTGCTATGAAGAGGGTTGTTCGGTGAGACGATGAACCTCACGGTTCGTTCCACTCATCGGAAACCTAGCCGCTGCCTTTCTTTGGTGAAGCTAGTAGGAAGCGTTCACGGGCTGAACGACTTCTCCTCGGCGTAGTTAGGGTCGAGAGTGAGTAGATTGTCCAGCAAATTTTAATTTCGCTGCGTGTGTACATTATGTTGTAAAAGAAATTATCTAGAGTAACAAAATGGTTCCGTTATGTCCTTATCGTCTTTTCGTGCATGCTGTTGGGTGCCGCATCGCACGGCACCACCCACTGCGATTCTCGGGCCGGGCCTCACAGCGTGGTATCAGAGCCGCATTGGGAATAGCATGCATGAAAAGGGTCTATTTTTGAAAACTTAGTAGTATACGAGTGAGGAACGTATAGTATGCCCACATAAGGAGTATTATTAGCATAGTTACTTAAGGTGGAAAGCTAACAGTGTGTTACCTTTCAGTATTTAGATTCAGTAACGACGCACCTACGTGGAGGTAAGAATGGTAAGGAACGCCACCGAAAGCGGATCAATTTCGGTTAGCTCACCCATACGAGGAAAGTAGTGTGGGATATTCCGTTCAGCAATGGACGGGAAGTGAATATGTTTTCTAAGACTCTTCATGTCTTAGAGACATATGAATGGCACTAGCCTCCAGTGCGCAAACCCAGGGGCAAGAGGAGGAGACCCCATCGTGTGGTTTGTAACACAAAGTGTGTTCTCTAGGACTCTTCATGTCCTATGAGGCATACGAAAGCGTTGTTCCACCAGTGTGCTTTATTGCAAATGTGTGGAGCCCCCGTCGGGTGGTGAATAACCCGATCATGTACCTTGAGACGTGGCTTGACTCAAGGACGGCCCGTATGGCAATGATACGGGGCGTATGTTTTTACTATGATATGGACCTGCCTGAAATGACAAACCAATGTGTGCATCATTATTGAGTGGTTTTCTGCAGGTACCTTAACCACGTTAGTACATGCCGTGTAGAAAACATTTGTGAGTGATTGTTTTAGTGCCACCATTTGAAACGTATATGCCGGTATAAAGCCGGTTAGGATTTTAATTTGGTGAGGCATCGTAGTACCGGAATGTGTTTTAAACTATATGAAAAAGAAGGTTTAAAAAGAAAAAGAGGAAATTTGGAGTCTAGGATTTCATTAAGGGTTAATGAACTCCTATATTGAACTAAGAGTCAATTGGGAGTATAGATTCATTCACAAAGACTTAGGAATAACCTCCCCTGTTTTCAGCAAAAACATTTTGCTGAAGTTGTACAGGACGTAACTTTTGTGTGGTTGAACCAATGGAGGTGAGTGATACATTTCTGGAAAGCTATTGAAGTCTTATACAACTCTTCAGTAGAACTCCAGATCAGAATCACCCTCCAAATGGATGAACTTCTCAGAGGAGTGTGAACTGCCCAAAAACAGGGCAGGCACAAATTGCTCTCTGGAAATTTCTGTATTTCGACCATAACTTTCTGTAGAAAATTTTCTAAAGGTCAAGTAATCCACCGTCGGAAAGCTTTTGATATATGCTATGACTTTGTAGTTCAAAGTTTCTCCAGATTTGGAGTTTAATTGTATAAAATCTTGCGGACAAAACAGCCACTTTCAAAGGAGGTGCTGTCAAAATTGTTCCAGATTTCTGTCAACATTGAAATATCACAACTTTTGATCCATGACTGATATGAAGGCAAATGAATACTCGTTGGAGAGATATTGAAGTTAACTATAACTTTGATATTCAACTTGAGACATGAAGTTGCCATTTTTATATTCGAATTCGGGGATTAATACCAATTGGTCATTCTGAACAAAGTAGTGCTTATCGTCATTTAGCTTGAGACTTGTTGTGGACAGGGATGTTTTAGACTTGTCTAAGTTCCATAACATGTTCTTGAGGTATTTCCAGTTTTGCCTACTATTGGAATTAAGGGTTTGGACAAAATTGCTCGAGTTTGATAGATATCAGAATTGTTGAAACACTGGTTAGATTGTGTAGTGCTGCAATATATATGTGATGTTTTTACGGTTAATGTTTTCAATTCAAGTTGAGTTAAACTTCGAATTTTAACCGTAAATTCCTCACTCTTGCAGCATGGATCATGCTCATTCCAGGAGTGAGGTTGGAGAGTCGAGTCACGGCGAAAGTAATTCGCCACGACAAGAAGTGCCGACATCATCAACCGGATTGGCGGAAATCTTGGCAAAGATGGCTGAGTCTCTGGATCTGTTGGTGCGACAAAGCATACGATAGGAGACACTACAGAAAAATCCCCCGCCAAGCACTTATCTGGATTTCTTAGCAAGACAACCACCGGTTTTCTCAGAAGCGAAAGAACTGTTGGAGTCGGGTCATTGGCTCCAATGTATTGAAGCCAAGTTCGATACGCTTGAATGCGATGAGTACCAGAAGACTTTATTTGCCGCTCAACAACTTCACGGAGCCGCTGGAGCTTGGTGGGCAGAGTACATCGCTACTCTTCCTGATGGTCATCGAGTGACGTGGGATGAATTCCGGACTGTTTTCCGGGCACGTCACATTTGTTCAGGAATTCATCGAACAAAGTATCAAGACTTTCTGGAGCTAAAGCAAGGAGAAAGGAGTGCGTACGAGTACTTCAAGGAGTTTGAAGACTTGATGCAATACGCAACTCATATGGTTGACTCGGAAACGTTGAAGTGCGAGTATTTCTTCCGAGGTTTGAATGTCGAACTTAAGGAGCAAGTGACCTTGTTCAATAACGGTATTTACAATGAGTTGGTAAATGCCGCTATCATTAAAGAAGACATGCATCTCCGTTGTGAAGCGGAGTTGAAAAGGAGTATACCGCCGGACAGTGATATCGAGGTTCCTCCGAACTATCGAGTGCGGTATTACTCGCCAGTTGGGTAACAAATTCAGCCTGTGGTGCAACTCTCACAACCACGGCTGGAGTTACTCACTTATGAGCCTCCACCTCAACAGCAGCGGTCAGAAATTATTCGTGCAACCCTACCGCAACCAGCTACGCATGAATTATCTCCACCTCGTGTTAGTAGAGAGCTGAGGACTTCTGCAGCACGAAACCGTCGTGGAGCTGAGCAGAGCCACACTCATGTGTCATTTCCTCAATGCTCAGATCAGCACCGTGAATCTTCAAGGAAGAATCCTTCGAAAGCTGGCAGGGTTAATTACACTGCTATTGAGGACATTGCAAAAGGCGAACCAGTGTTAGCGGGCATGTTCACGTTACATGAACATCCCACTTTCATTTTGTTTGATTCCGGGGCCACCCACAATTTTATTAGCAGAGACTATGTGCTGAAGAATAATCTTCCATTTAGCACAGTTAAGCATCCGTTTCATATCAGCTCACCCGGAGGCAAGATATCAACAGATGAGATGGTCTCTCGGGCACCTTTATGTTTGGGTGGAAACATCTATCCTGCGAGCCTTATCATACTCAAAGGCCAAAGGATTGATATTATCTTGGGGATGTCATGGTTGACACATTATGGAGCTATTTTTGACATCAGCTCTCGAACTGTCCAACTGAATTCCCCAATACACGGTTGCAACACATTGAATCTTGTGGATCCATCACAACAAGTTGCAGCAGTGCATCAGATTGAAGCTCCTAAACTTGAGGATATTCCAGTGGTATGTGAATATCCAGATGTGTTTCCCGAAGACTTGCCAGACATGCCACCCGAACGTGATGTAGAGTTCAAGATTGAACTAGCACCGGGAACAACACCTATTTCTCGGCGACCATATAAAATGGCACAAGAAGGAGTTAGCAGAATTGAAGGAGCAGCTTAATGACCTTATGGACAAAGGTTTTATACGCCCAAGTTCATCACCTTGGGGCTGTTCCGCACTCTTCGTGAAGAAGAAGGACGAAACTTTGAGACTATGTGTAGATTATCGTCCACTGAATGCTGTCACTATCAAGAATAAGTATCCACTACCGCGCATTGATATTTTGTTTGATCAACTAGTGGGTGCTAAGGTATTCTCCAAGATGGATCTTCGGTCCGGGTACCACCAGATAAAAATCCGGGTAGAAGATGTACCTAAGACGGCGTTCTCAACAAGATATGGTCTTTATGAATATCTTGTCATGTCCTTTGGGTTGACCAATGCTCCGGCTCACTTTATGTATCTCATGAACTCTGTGTTCATGCTGGAGTTAGACAAGTTCGTCGTGGTTTTCATCGATGACATCTTGGTCTATTCAAAGTCAGAAGAAGAATATGTTGAACATTTGCGTATTGTACTCCAACGCTTGAGAGATCACAAGCTTTATGCAAAGTTCAGTAAATGTGAGTTTTGGATCAGCAAAGTGCCGTTTCTTGGGCATATTATTTCAGCGGAAGGCATCGCTGTGGACCCAAGTAAAATCCACCAAGTGCTGAATTGGAAATCTCCAACATCTGTTCATGAAGTGAGGAGTTTCCTAGGTTTAGCGGGTTATTACCGGAGATTCATTCCAAACTTCTCCAAAGTCGCTAAACCTATGATGGAGCTGTTGAAGAAAAGCACCAAGTATGATTGGAGCAATTCATGCGAACAAGCTTTTCAAACTTTAGTGAAGTATCTCACTACAGCTCCAGTTTTGGCCCAGCCGGACACCACGAAGCCTTTTGATGTCTATTGTGATGCATCCGGCATTGGTTTGGGTTGTGTGTTGATGCAAGACGGACGTGTGGTCGCGTATGGATCCCGACAACTCAGGGGTCATGAGCAGAATTACCCGACGCACGACCTTGAACTAGCTGCAGTGGTCTTAGCATTGAAAATGTGGAGACATTATCTACTAGGCAATCTAGTACATCTCTACACTGACCACAAAAGCTTGAAGTACATATTCACACAGAAGGAACTGAATATGAGGCAGCGAAGATGGCTAGAATTGATCAAGGACTATGAACTTGAAATTCATTACCATCCGGGCAAAGCGAATGTGGTTGCCGACGCACTTAGTCGGAAAGCCCACGTTCACCATTTAGCCATGGCTGCACATGAAGAAGGAGAACCAAGCCTGCGCTTAGTTCCCTACGGATCGCTGTTCAACCTCGCTCTTATTCCTACACTCCGAGATGAGATTGTAGAGGCTCAGAAGAGAGACAGGGGTATGTCTCATATCCGGAGGAGAGTGGACAGCGGTGAATTGAAGATGTTCCGCAAAGATGAAGAGGGTACTATATGGTTTAACAACCGCATAGTGGTACCCCGAAACATGAAATTGCGGAGGAAGATACTGGATGAAGCGTATTTATCCAAGTACTCCATTCATCCGGGAAGCAACAAGATGTACCAGGGCTTAAAATCCAAGTTCTGGTGGACATGGATGAATAGAGAGATTGCGAAGTACGTATCCGAGTGTGATACGTGTCGGCGGGTTAAAGCCGACCATATGAGGAAAGCCGGACCATGTCAACCACTGAAAGTTCCAGCATGGAAGTGGGAAGACATAAGTATGGACTTCATCGTCGGTTTACCCATGACCAGCAACAAGCATGATTCTATTTGGGTAATCATCGATCGTTTGACCAAGACAACACATTTTATTCCAGTCCATACCAAATATGTGGCAAAGAAGTATGCGGAGCAGTTCATCTCAAGAATCGTGTGTTTACACGGGGTTCCCCGCACCATCGTGTCTGATCGAGGTGCGTTGTTCGTATCCAGATTTTGGGAGCAACTGCATGCGTCCTTGGGAACTAAGTTAATCAGGAGTTCAGCGTATTATCTGCAAACTGATGGTCAAACAGAGAGAGTAAATCAGATTCTGGAGGATATGCTACGGGCATGTGTCATCAATCATGGGAAGAATTGGGATGACCATCTACCTTTAGCAGAATTCTCATATAACAACGGTTATCAATCCAGCATCAAAATGACCCCGTATGAAGCTCTTTATGGCCGGAAGTGCCACACACCACTGAATTAGTGTGAGTCCGGCGAGAGAGTAGTCTACGGGATTGATCTTGTGAATGAAGCCGAGGAACGAGTGTGAGTGATTCAAGCCAACCTAAAGGCTGCTCAATCTCGGCAGAAGAGTTATGCAGACAAAAGACGTCGACCTCTTCAATTTGACATCGGGGACCACGTTTATCTTCGTGTCTCTCCGATGAAAGGGGTTCATCGTTTTGGAGTGAAAGGAAAGCTCGCTCCGCGATTCATCGGGCCGTTTGCTGTCACTGAGATATGCGGACCCGTGGCCTATCGTCTGGAGTTACCGACGTCACTTTCGGGTATTCACAATGTTTTCCATTCTCTCAACTGCGGAAATGTCTTAAGTACCCAACCGCAGTTCATATGGAGAACATTGAGGATCTTCAACCGGATCTCACCTATTCTGAGTATCCAATACAGATTATTGACGAGAAGACTCGCGCCACAAGAAATCGGACATTGCGATTTTACAAAGTCTTGTGGAGCAACCACACCGCTGATGAAGCCACGTGGGAAAGCGAGGAATTTCTCCGTTTAAATTTTCCTGACTTGTTGTACCATATGTCCAGTAGCCATTCTCCCTTCTTCTTTCTTTTTGTAATCTCGGGACGAGATTCTTTTAAGGGGGAGGAATGTAACAGCCCTAACTTTTGTAAAGTTTTATTTCAACGTATGAAACAAAGTTAAGGCGGTAAAAGACTATAATTGTGTCACATGAAATGATGAACACAAAAATGGACATGTGAGGGAGTTAAAAATTTTCTCTAGCCCATGCTCAACACATGTTAACCTAGGGGAAATAATTACACTCCTAAAACTCTAACTCATGTGCACCTCCTCTATGGGTAGAGTGGGGGGGAATTTAAACACAATTTGAATCTTTTGAAAGGATTTCTATTCAGATTGTCCAAAGGCCTATATGTGAGATCATAGATACATCTCTCATGTATTCAAGAGCCTATGTTTCAAATTTGGAGAATTTTTTGTTTCATATACTATTTATTCCGAGGACTAAATGAGGGCACGTTCAAATTCAAACTTGAATTTGAATTTTGAACCAAACAAACTCAATTTAAAAATCTGTTTTGAGATTTGAACTCCTCATAATTCTTTTGACCTATCCTCCAAGTTTGGTCAAATTTGGAGCTCGTTTGCTATTTTTTCCGGAACCGGAGGATAAGAGGGGGAACATGGGGCCCACATGTCAGTGGACTTGAGACTGAAGGCTTCTCTATTTCACTCGGGCAGTACACGCACGCCACCTCCTGCTCACCGGCGTCAACCAACGTACACAGAGGCCAGCTCCTGCTTCCTTGCCGGTCTGATCCTCCACGGAGCGAAGTGCACCAAAGCTATTTCTACTCCTCCTGCTCTGCCTCGCTCCCGTGAAAATTTCTCCCGAGCAGAACAGAACAGCAGCCGTTCTCTGTTTCTTTGATCGCCCAGGCTGAACCGAACACCATTTGCTCGAGCTCCCCACAGAGAAAACCTTCTTCCCTGAGTGATCTAGCCGGCTGTCAACTTTCCTCCGCCGTCCCGAGCTCGCTGGCGCCTAGAAACAGCAAAGCTTCTGCTGCTCACGAGTTGAAACTGAAGGACCGGAACTGGACGCCGTGGACAGCCCAAACCAGAAGGGATCACGCCCAAGCAAGCCACCCCATCTGTGCACCAACAAGTCTAGTTGCTCACCTCCAAAGCTCAGCCCCATCCGTTGATCACAGAGGGAGAATTTCAAGTTTTTCTCCCGGGCGGCAGAAACGGACCTTGAGGTAAGGAATTGTAAAATTCGTCCTCAATTCGTGTTTGTTGGATCTCAAACTTCACACACAGGATGTTAACTGCCTAGCACACCTCCTCCATTGATTTTAGACCAAGAAATTGAGTGTAGAGTGAGCAATCCGAGCTCTTTTAGAGGGTATGCCGCTGGACCCTATCGGGTGCACGGTGCCGATAGGTTTAGAGCCCTCTCCAGCTTGTTTAGACCTTATGCCGGTCTTCTACATGATCCCCTGATACTGTAGAGCCCAGGAACTGACCATTTGGTGGAGAATTCACCGTGCAAGACCTCGCTGGAGCCCTAGGGTTCGCTGTGGCCGGTGCGCCCTGTTTTCCGGCGAGTTTTAGCCGCAGGCGACCTCACCAACGTGTTCAGCGTGGGGAAATATGGGGGGGGGGGGTGGCCAGCAGGGGTCTGGAGGCGGCTGGGAACTGGTTTTCCGGCGACCTCACCTGAGTGAGCCGCCATTGCCCTGTTTGGCGCGAGTCTGGAGGTTAGTGATGACAGGTGGGACCCACTGTCAGCATATAAATATTTTCCAGATTTTCCCACTTTAGTTCAAACTTTGGAGAGCCATAACTTTGTGTAGGAGTGTCCAAAAATTGTGAAACAAATTTTGTTGGATTCCTCTCAAATAGTACTATCCAGGGGTGCAGGCCAATGTTTATGAAAATCCCTGGATTTGGCTCATTAATTCATTTAAATTAAACCTTGTATGAATTTTTACAGGAGTTCTGTTTATTGGAAAATTCCCATATTTGGACAGGACATTCTTACAAAATTCCTTGAACTCCAGTAACAATTTCAGAGGCATTGGACCTCATTTTCTTGGTCAAATGATGTGTTCATTCCTTATGTCTCTGAAAAATAGGAAAATGAACAGAGACAATTTCAGCTTTTCCCCATTCTTTGTAAAATCCATATCTCCATGTAGGAAACTCCAAAAATGGTAAAACCAATTCCTATGGACTCAGGACATTTTGTACTTCACAAAAAGTCTACTTTGCAGCATAGGAAAGCTTAATATCTAGGGGTAAAGGCAGATTAGTGAAAACCACATAAGGATTTGTTGTGCTCACATGAAGCCATTTCATGAGCTCATTTTTTGCACACTGCCTAAGTACCTTCCATAGAGGCTGTGGTTAAATTCTCAGCTTCATTGGACCTGTGGAACATGAGGTACCATCTTTTAGGTTTAAGTGTTCATCTAATGGCCTTAATCACATGGTGATTACTAGTATCTCTTTTCACCCTACCTTTCATCTTCTCTAAGGTTTAGATCCAACAACAGAAACCTTGCTGTTGTTTATCTCTCTTATGTGTGAGTTAACTTGAACAACAGTTTTTAAACAGTTTCTAAATTGCTTTTGAATACATGTGCATAAATCATCTTATAGCACGTGACGTCGACGTTCGACGAGGACTCGAATCTGCAGCGAGGATCTCGATCTCGTGACGAGTTTGGCGGATTCTCCGGAGGAAGACTAACTTCTAGCTTCTAACAAAACCGTTGAGCAAGGCAAGCCCCGGTTTGCATATCGTTACCGTTTTAAATTTTGCTTTACTTCACCTCATGTTGATTAGACTTGATAATGTGCATTATGTCTAGGGTGATTGGAACCCACTTGCATGACTATTACATCCCTGATTAGAAGGTTTAGTGTAGGCTTTGCCTCGTTGTAGATGCTAAGCTAATGTTGTAGCTAGCTCGGTAGAAGTCGAGTAGTAAAAAGCTACTCGCGAGAAAGTTCGAGTAATGGAGTTACTCACGAGAGATAAATGATAAGAGCACCCTCATGAATATGAGATGGGGACGGGGATGTTCCTGTAGGATGGAGCGCTCAAGGTTGGTCTCGACCTGCGATGGGTGTGACAATGCTTGAGACCACATTTGGCCTGGACCGGGATGGTAAGGCAAATGTGGAGGTTGGGTGTAGCCCCGTCCGTGTCGGTTAAGGACCGTATGTATGCGGCCCTGCTGGACAAGATTGAGCTATACCGGATATATAGTGGGGTATGGGACCCATGAAACCGATGTAACTTGATGGACCGTGATATAGAAACTCATCCTTCGCGTGGGAATGGCGTTGAGAAGGCGGGAGGTGTAAATCCTTTAGCGGGCAACTTCGACGTGTCCGCGTAGAGGACCATCCTGCTCGGCGCAAAGCGTTTTTCTATGTTGGGGTGTCATGTGAAAGGTTGCTGCATACAACGTAAGAAAGAGCTCTTGAGAGAGTCTTTCGAGGCGGGTGTATGTGTCGTGTATTCCGGTTTGTTATTGATTCGAATCACCGTCGCTCGCGGAAGAGGATTGAGCATACTTGCCCACTGCGCCGTGACTTAGTAAGAAGATGAACTAAGTCTCTTAACTTGTTGTTTGTGGATTAATCACTGTATTGGAACCTTGACTGAAGTAGATATAGAGCCAACTAAATTTCATTTCCACCTTAGGCTAGCAACATCGGAATAAGCGTTTCTTGTTTGATTGTGGACTTCCGATGTTGTGAGGCGTGAGGACCACTAAAATGAAGGTTATAAGAATCTGAATATAAGGATCAACTTTAGTCAAGCTGCATTTTGCAAATTCCTGTTCCTACTATCTTACTACCCTGCATTTAGAGTTGCATGTTTAGGAGTGACGGTTAAGTCTTGCTGAGCCTTAGTGCTCACGGTTGCTTCTGAGTTGTTTTTGCAGATAGCAGGATGCCTGCTATGAAGAGGGTTGTTCGGTGAGACGATGAACCTCACGGTTCGTTCCAATCATCGGAAACCTAGCCGCTGCCTTTCTTTGGTGAAGCTAGTAGGAAGCGTTCACGGGCTGAACGACTTCTCCTCGGCGTAGTTAGGGTCGAGAGTGAGTAGATTGTCCAGCAAATTTTAATTCCGCTGCGTGTGTACATTATGTTGTAAAAGAAATTATCTTGAGTAACAAAATGGTTCCGTTATGTTCCTATCGTCGTTTCGTGCATGCTGTTGGGTGCCGCATTGCACGGCACCACCCACTGCGATTCCCGGGCCGGGCTTCACAGTAGTTGTCCTCTCCACCGTCTCCTTAATCATGAATCTCGGGACGAGATTCCTTTTAAGGGGGGAGGAATGTAAAAGTCCCAAAACATGTAAATAGAAAACTTGAGCTATGAATAAAGTTGAGTTTATATACAAGAAAGGGGACTTACAAAAACTTTTGTGTTAATCATGAAAGTGTTGGCATGTGCAATAAAACTTTGAATTCAGTTTGAATTAAGTGGTGCACTCGATGTTCAAAAGAGAAAATTCAAACTGTTGTTTGAAAAAGTATATTTGCAATAGCCAACTCAAAGATCAGAGGACATATTTGAATTCCTCAGACCCAAATTATGAGGGAGCCAAGTTTGGAGCAAATTTAGAGAGGCTTTGATATGAATATCAAAGGAACTTGTAAATTTATTCCAAATTTGAATTTAAACTTGAAACTGTGGCACAAATTGTCAAATGGCAAATTGGCTTTTGAATTTGGACCCCTCACAGCTGAATTTGCAAGGTGTCAAAAGTTGGAGATCTTTTGGTGCTGAGGGAAGCTGTGGGCCCCAGATGTCATTGAGAGGGGAGAGCAAACTTACTGCCTAAGTCTTACTCTCGGTCAGACACGAACGCAGCTCACCTCACCGGGCGACACCGCGGTTACACCGAAGCCACCGCCTCACCCCAGACCTCACGTGCTGGCGACCAGCTTACAGCCCCCTGCCTCGGCGTGATCCCTTCTCTCTGAACCGAGCCAACACTGTTTCTCTTCTTCTCCTCACGCTCGGTAAACGTTGAGCTCGCCGCCGCCTCGGTTCTGACCGGGGATGCATATAAACACCGCGCACAGCCTCCCTCCGAGCTACTGAGCAACACAGCGCGCCTACTCTTCTTCTCCCCGCCACAAAAGCGACCGAGATTGGTCCTCTCTGCCGCAGGGGCGCCGTGTTCGCGCGGCAGCCGAAAGAGAACCGAGGAGAGAGCTCCCGTGGTCAGCTGAGTCTAGCGCCTGTCACGACCAAGCGCCGGTGTCCCCGGACGCGCTGTGGCCCCGTGCTGCTCACCTCCAAACTGCAAGCAAATCCGTGAACCACCGAGCGAGAATTCGGGAAAACTTCACCGGCGGCCCCAGACCGATGATCCGGTATGAAAATCCAAAATTCTCATTTGTTCTCCGTTCTTAGCTCTTCAAATCATGCACGAATAAACTAGACTGGCTAGCGATCCGATCCCCTGCAGAACCCTAGCTAGAAACCCCGTGTTAGCGGCGAATTCCGAGCTTTCCGATCAGCGGCCATGGCGGGAACGCGCGGGCGCACGGTGACAACCGGGTTGCCGCCATTTCCGAGCCAGTTTGAGGCCGTGCCGAGCTTGCCTGATCTCCACTGATGCTTTAGAGCGAATCCGCCGAACTTTTGGCGGGCTAGGGTGCTCGTGCCACGGCGCCGAAGCCTCACCGAGGTGTGCGCACGTCGCCGACCGGTTTCCGGTCACCGGCAGCTCGAGATCAATGCACCGTTGGATTCCTCGTAGCTGAAAACCCCCAGGCAGCAAGTACCGAGCCGGGAGACGGCCGGGAAGCCGACTCCGGCGAGCCCCGATGAGTTTCTGGTGATGGGGCGGCGCGGGAAAAAGAAAACGGCTCGGGGAAGAAGACGACTGGCGGGTCCCACATGTCAGTGGCGGAAAAAATTAAATCCCTGATCAGCTGCGGCCCCGGGATCCTTTGCGACAACGCGGGAAAGGGTCTGTGGCCCCGTGTGGCTTGAGTTCAGCAGCTGACACGTGGGGATGAGGCCACTGTCAGAGTTTAAACATTTCTCCGATTTAATTTGAATTCCAGATTTAGTTCAAACTTTAGAACCCCATAACTTTTGCTAGGAAACTCCAAATTTAGTGATTCAAAGTGGGTTGGATTCAGGATGAACAACTCTATCCAAATATGCAACCCAATTTGCAAGAAAACCAATAGGAAATTCTGGAGAATTCTTTAAACTTTTCAGCAAAAGAATTTTTGAGGGAGTTTGGTTCATCCAAAATTAACCAAATTTTGCCAGAATATTCTTTAGGATATTAGGAGACTCCTGTAAAAGTTTCAGCACATTTAGAGTTGAATTATTTAGGGTAATTCTAATTTCAATTTTCTGTATTCAAATGAATACAGAAACAATTTCAGGAAATTTCCAAAACTTGGAAATTCAGTTCTGGCCATTCCTTAGCTCCAAAAATCCTAGGAAAATTCATGCATACTCGCTGAGCTAGGTATGAAATTATAGTTCACTTGAGTTGGCATGAAAGTGCAAATTAATTCAGAATTAATTCCTCTTTGCCTAAATGCTTAGGGAATTGTTCTGAGTGATCCACTTAGTGAATTATTCTGAATTTTGGTCCAGAGAGCCTTCTTGTGACAAGGAACTCACAAATAAATTTCCATCTCCATTAGAGCCTTGATCATTATGTCCTGTTCAACCTCATTAGCTAATCCCCACCCAAGTGATGAAACCCCACTCATCACTTGATCTTAGTACTTAAGCACACAGCCAAACCACCAGCCCCAGTGTCATTTTAAATTCTTAAACAGAGTTCCAGTTTTAAAACATGTCTTTAGCACTTGTTAGCAAAAGTTTTATAATTAAACATGTATACATATTCATAACGTGTAGTGATTAGACGTGGAAAGTGAAGAAGGAGGAGTTGAGCATGGAGCAAGGAGCAAGAAGGGCAGCAGTTGAGCTTCAAGACATCAGCAACTAACCCATATTATCTGACTCTAGTCACCTGCAAAACCAAGGCAAGCCCCGGTTTGCACTTAAGCTGTTTTTAAAAGTTTTCCCTTTGTTCACTACATTTGGTCAAGGTTTGTATGTGCATTAGGTCAAGGATGTTGATACTCCACTCGCATAACCAAACATGAACCCTGAGGTCAAGGGTAGCCTTGTGTCATCGCTGTAGAATAAGGCCGTGCTAAATAGGCTAGGACATCCGGTAGAAGACGAGTAGTTGGAATCTACTCGCGAGCCTTGATTTAGGATCACATAAGTGGGGTTGGAAAGAGAGGCAAACTAAAGTTTACATTTCTAAAGATGAGACCGGGCAGGAGAGTTAGGTAGCGACAAGACAAGGTCTTGGTCGAGTAGCTCTGCCCGTGTCGGTCAAGGACCGAAGCGTATGCAGCCCCGCTGAGCAAGTATTGAGTTGTGTACCGGATGCTTACTGATATATGGGAACCAGGAAACCGATGTACCAGGTTCACTAGATTGTAGAGGCATACCACATCATCTCGTTAGACCTATGAGCCCGAGACGGCGCGACCGGTTCTACAGTTTAGTGTCCTGAGAAAGGTTGCCACATACGACGATGTTCAGAGGCGGGCGTATGTGTCGAGTTATCCGGGTAGTGTTTAATTCGAATCACTGTCCCTCGCGGTTATGAGTACCGCTTGCTCACTGTGTTGTGACGTAGTAAGCAAGTTGTGGGAACAGTTTTCAAAAGTATAATTTCTGCTATTATTATGTTAAACTGCATGAGAACCTTGTTTGAAGTAGGGATAGAGCAAACTAAGTTTATTTTTCACCTTGGGGCAAGTAACATTGGAATGAAGCGTTTCTTGTTTGATTGTGGAGTTCCAATGTTGCTGGGCGCAAGGTCACTATTATTATGGCTAAAATCTGAAAGTTAAGGATGAACTCGTAGGGGAGTCTTTTCGCAAATGACAGGCTTAAGTCTTAGGTTACTTTCATGTAGAGTTTCATGTCTTAGGAGAGACGGTTAAGTCTTGCTGAGCCTTTGTGCTCACCCTTGCTATATAAGTGATTTTGCAGGTAACCCTCAACGCTATAAAGAAGGTTGTCCGGTGAGACTCGGGAACTTCCGAGTCATGGCACACTTGGAGAACCTAGCCGCTGCCATGTCTTCGTGTTGCTAGCGAGAGGAGTCCGCGGGCTGGATCTCTTCTCGAGTGCTTCTTAGATATTCATCGTGAGCTGTTTATAGACTTCCGCTGTAGCTATTTTATGTAAATTATTGACAAAGAATAATTGTAAGCTTCCGCTTTTGATTTATGTAATACATTGTCCCTTATATGTGCGCCGTTGGGTGCCGCATAACACGGCACCACCCAATGCGATCCCCGGGCGAGGCGGCACGGCCCCGTGATGGTGGTCAGGCCCCGTCAAGGAGTCCTCGGGAGGCTGTTGGGAGGTCTCTCCCCCCTGACTAGAACCCCCAACGTCCGGGTTGGCACGAGTACGAGGTCATTCTGAAATTCAAAACAGCAGCGATCAGCACATGTCATACTTAAAATTCCATATGAAACAGTAGGTATTGAAGTGACGCATGAATAATTTGCACAACAGTCACATATATTCATAAAGCATAAACTTTATACAAGATACATTAGTCTCGGGTCTCCGAGAAGTCGTGCTCATGTCGTCACTATCTATACATACACTACTGTCTATACGACATGTCACCGATTACAAAAGTTTGGGTTACATCACCCTAGCTGCCCTACTTGGCAACAGTAACCCCCTACTCGGAGTAGAACTCGACCTCCTGCCGGTCGTCCTCCTCCGGTACCCTCTGCTGGTGGCTCAGGGTCTACAACCTCCTCTTCCGGCTCGGTTTCTCCTATTGCCGGAAGACCCAAGACCACGGGTACGGCACCTACCACCGGTATGCCCATTACCGAAGGTACGAGGTCCTGCAACGCGTGCACCTCATCCCTGGCTTGGTTGTAGTCCTATTCCCAGCCTTGCCCCTCCTCAATAGCGTCGTCCCGCTCTTGAGTAAGGACCTAATTCTGCTGGGTCAGAGCCTGCACCTATTCTTGCAAAGCCGTGATGTTGACACGGCTTTTCCTCTTCGCCTTTTTTGAGACGATGAAACTTCTTATGCTGTTCGTTCAGTCGCTTAATTGTCGGGAGGAGAACATTTCGGAGTGCGCTGTGAGCACTCTCGAAGTGGTCTCTCCGTCTGGTGCTTTCTTTAAGCCTTGCAGCAAGACCCTCCGTAATGACAGCTTGGTTGTCCATCACGGCCTTTCCTGCTTTCAATTGGAGGCTGAGGTTCGCCTCCGCAGAATTGTACCTTGGGCAACCCGGATCTGTTGCCTCTATGTACCTCCCTTCCCACACATGATTAGCCCGTCCCTCCACCGGAACGAGCGCGGATGGAGTTCCCTCCATAGCTCTCACGTGTAGTTGGCAGAAACGCGACATGGTGTCGCGGGCTGCCACTTGCCACATTTCTTCCGGCTGTCTAGCTCTCACAGTGATGGTGAATGGCGCCCAACCAGGTGGTGTAGGTCCTGTAGGAACTTCGACATGGATCGTCCATGTCTTGTTCCCCTCCTCGCCTTCTTCCTTGGCGAGGTACTGTGTCATCTCTCTGTACCCGAAATATTGAAGCATTTTCCTCAACACTTCCGGATAACCGCTGCGGTGAGAACAGTGGTACACCACCCACCCGTTCTCCAACTGTCTATCCGTTGTCATCTGTAAAAACATATTTGAGAAATGTCAAATATTTATTTGAACAGTAAAGCTTTGAGTTATAACATAAAACATGTTATTGAACTCATAACACTTGGAAACCTAGTTCAAACTTAAACAAATTTGACTGCTGATCTGCTGTCCAATACGACAGCCCTGACCAGTTTCCATTTCAACCTTATTTAGACCATACTAAAGGCAAGACCAATTCTGGAGCTCAACATCAAAATTAAATCTAACTTCAATAGCTTTCCAGAAAGTATTTGCTTGGCCTAAGATCCGTCCTGGTTCAAAAGTTATGAAATGTCAAAATTGACAGAATTTCTGGAGAACTTGGACAGCACCTCCCTGCTTGGGGTACTGATTTGATCCAAGAATTCCAGTTAATTATACTCCCAATATGACAAAACTTTCTGTTACAAATTTGTAACCCCTCTCATGAAATTTTCAAATATTCCTCATTTTCTATTTTTTTATTTTTATGCAGGAAGTTATGCTCAATTTACAGAGAGTTACAGAGAGTATTTGCTCTGCCCTGTTTTCTGGACAGTTTCAACTCTACTGCAAATTTCGGTTGGTTAGGGGATGAAACATCTCTGGACATCAACAGAACAGTTGTAAGGCTCTTCCAAAGATTTCTAGACATGTATCATACGACCCCATCCTCGAAAGAACTGAACCTCTAACATCTGATTAACTTCAGCCTTAATTCAGCTGAAAACAGGGGACTCTGTCTTTAGTATCCTATAAATTGAAAACTTATTAACTTTGAATATCCTGATTACGGGAAGGAGTTACATCAAGTTCTAGTGCTTTGGACCAAAACTTTCAAGTTTTACAATGCAGTTACTCATTTAGTGCGGCGTGACGTCGATGCGTCACCAGATCATGTCGGTACTATGTCCTCACAAAGAAAAACCTATACCAGACTTAGCCGGCTTCGTTAGTTCAGTGGCACTAAACGTCACTCGCACACGGATGCTACACGTCTACCGTTTCGTGGTTAGACTACCTGCAGATAACTCAAACAATCGTCAGACTCGGCTGCACACTGAGCCCGGTATCCATACAGTTCGTACACCCGGCCGTCATCACTCGCCCGGATGTTCTCAAGCCAAACATGCCTTGAGCTACGTGTTCACGTTACTGACCACGTGACGGGGTCTCCCAAATTTTCCCAAAGCACACCAGGGATAGACGTTGCTTGAATACCCCAAACGACATGAAGAGTCGTAGAGGATATTAAAGCGGGTCATGTTACCTGCCACCCGTGGGGCTCCACCCTTCAGCTTGTGCGCACTGGTGGACAGCGCTTACGTGCACCCCCCAAGACATAAAGCGTCCCGAGATGCACGATTTTCCGACATAATCAAATTGGTTAGTATGCCACTTTCTATACACTAATAACATCCTTATATGGGCTACTAACTCGTTCCTCACCAAATTTTTGGAAAAAGATGACCTTTGTAGTGCGTTAAACCTCAAGCGAGCTCTGATACCACGCTGACACGACCCCACGGTCTTGTCGAGCCAGGATCACGCTGAGGGGTGCTGCGTTGCAGAGCACTGGATAACACACATCAAGGATACAAAACGGAAGCGAAGTTTTATTACATAAACAGGTTTGAGAAAATTTGTACGACAAAATATGTTCAGTCTACACTCACGGGCGTAGACTACACATCGAGTTCACGTTCAGCCCATGAACGTGTCCCCGCTGAACGTGTCCCCGCTAGCACGCACGCACACTAACACGGTGGCATGCACGACTCCCACTCGACGTGATTCCCCTCCTAGGGTTCCGTCTCCTCCTCGGGAGTCCCTTCCTCATAAAACCCTGTAATTCAAACACAAGCAGTGAGCACGATGGCTCAGCAAGACTGACCCATCTCTCCTATACATGAAACTTCTACATGAAGGTTGATAGGTTACATGAGGTAAAATAAGTTGCAAAGGACTCGCCTAATTAGTGGAACCTTACTTTCATGTTTTAGCCGCAGGTCGTGGAGAACCTTACGCTGAGGCACATGAGAGAGCCGAAATCAAACAAGAAACTCATTTCTCTCATGTACTTTGCCCAAAGTTGAAAAGAACTTTAATTAGCTCTAAACTACAACAAGCCATTAACAAGCAAAGTATAGCTTTCAAATCAGCAAACTTTTAACATGTATCTAGCCTGTTCTTCCTACATTACGGTACAGTAAACAAGTGGTACTCACTGACCGCGAGGGACGGCGATTATAATTGATTTACACCTGCAGGGTTACCCGAATAACCCGTCACGTATGCCCGTACTCGATGTTGCTTAGGCAACCATCACGGACGTCGTACGCAACCACCTTTCACCCGTCAGCCAAATATTGAACCGGTCTCATCGTCCCGAGCAAGAGGTCTCTGCACACGCATTCACAGTGCCGCCAGCCGATTTACACCTCAAGCTCTCAACCTACCCTCTGAACGACAGGCAATGCCTCAATACCCAGCTACCCGAGTTACATCGGTTTCCCGGTTCCCATATAGCCGGTAGGTCTTCGGTACTGTTCTATCTTGTTCAACAGGCCTGCACACGGCTCGGTCCTCAATCGACACAAGCGGAGCTATAGCACCCAGGCCCCAAAGTCCTGCTGCCCTTACTCTCTGCTCAATCTCATTTTTCTTGCCATGTGTTTCATTTGCTATTTTTACCCGAGTCGAGTGCCTCTAGCATAACCTCACGAGTAGTTCCAACTACTCGACTTGTACCGAATCCTACACTAGCTTAGCATTGCAGTAGCTAAATGGAGTTTTCAATCCTAATCCCAACCCATGGTTTTCTTGGCTATGCATTTGGGTTTCAAACAAGACTCTAGTGCAAGAAATAAGTGGGTGCTCAAAGTAAGTTCTCAAAACAATAAAATTTGTAAAAAGGGTTAATGCAAACCGGAGCTTGCCTTGCTGCTCTTGGTCGTAGGCTAGCTGCTCTTCCGTAGTGACGAAGTCCAAGACTTCGGGTTCCTCCTCAACCTTAGCGACTACATGAGATAACAAGTATATGTATTAATTTAAATGCATTTGAATTGAATTTAAAATTGTGAAGATTATAAGTATTACTAGACAGACCCAATGACTCTGAAATTTTTACTGTGGTTTGGTTACAACCTAAACTTAGACTTCGCCAAGTTATATTTGAAGCAAAGCTCATTTGAGCTCTCCGCAAATAATTATGTACTTGACCTTAATTGGAGCTCCTAGGGTGTTCTAGGGATTTTCATGGAGCAAGCCATGAAATTCAGAAACTAGATTTTTAGAGGATTCTAATGGAGTTGGTTTGACTTAATTTGAATGTTCCTAGCTAAAGATATGAGCTAAACAGAGAAATTCTGAAAATGTTTCTGGACATTTTCTATTTTCTCTGGAACAGTTTTATTAATCACACCATTAGGTGGATCAAATGAGCTCAAATGGATCTGAAACTTTTATGGTAGCTCAGGGATATTTTTTTGAACATCCTGGCAAATTTTCAGAATTTTCCTCCAAAGGGCTCTCCAGTTAAAATTCTATCCAGTTTTAACTTTGAAGAATTATTTCTGGAGAAATAAGGGTTTTCATGAAGTGAAACTTGATTTGCTGGAAAGTACTTGGAGGGATAAATCCAACAAAATTTGGTTCACTCGATTTGGTGTTTCCTAGCCAAAGTTATGTGAGTTTGAAGTTTGAACTAAATCTAAAAATTGGGAAAAAGTTTAAACCGCTGCGCGTGGGACCGGGGTTACGTGTCAACTCCTCAGCGGTCGACACCTGGGGCTACGGAATACTTCACGCACAGACGCACCCAATCCGGTGCCACAGCAGATCCCGGGGTTTAAAATATCTGCCGCTGACGCATGGGACCGGGGGCTTCGTCTACCTCCGGCCTCCCGCGCTCGGCCGCCGCGACCCCTCGCCGGTGGCCTCTGTGGTGCGCCAAACTCCATGATTCTGACCACATCTGCCTAAATCCATCCGGGAAACACGATTCTGGGCTCAGCTCGTCGTGAAAATCACTGGCACATAGTCGGCGACGAGTGGCGGCTTTGGAAGAACTTCGGCCGTGTCGGCCGGCCCTCCTAGCACCCCAACCGATCGAGTAAAGGGCCAGAGAGCATCAGTGGTCCCTATGGAAGCTCAGCATGGGCTCGAAGAAGCTCGGGAGAGGTCCTAAATAGGCTCTCACCGTGCGCGCAATGCATCCCGCATAAGCCGCCATTGGCAAGCTTCGAAATACGCCAAGTACAGAGGCTCTCATGCTAGGTGTTGTGAAGCTAACTTGTGCGCCACTAAGCCTAGATCGTGTAGGAACAGTTTGAGGGTCTCTAAACAACTATGGGGTGAGAATTTGGCGGATCCGCACCCGAAGGTCGGTCTGCATCGAGTGAAAGGAAAAACTGAAATTCATCGCCGGTAATCAAACACTCGGGCTGTGGTTCGGGGGTGAGCAGCACCAGTCTCTAATGCGTCCGGGGACGCCTTATCTTGATCTTAACACCCTCCCGTTTGGGCTGTCCATGGGAGCCCGAAGTGCGGCGGACTTAGGTCACCGAAAAGAACCCTCGGTAGGGGCGAGATCAACAGAGTTCAGCCAATTTCCAGCAACGGGGAAGGAGAAGGAGATCCTCTCGTACCGCTTTGGAGCTTGGAGGGAGTGGAGCGGCTGTGATCACGAGCTTTTCTGATCAACCGAGAGGGCGGCAGCGAGAGCTGCGTTTCTTGCGTGAGGGAGCAGAGAAACAGCCGAATGCCTCTATCGCCGGCTCGGGCTTGGGGATAAGAAGGCAGGGGCGACGTCGGTCGACGCGGCCAGCCCAAGCAGGAGCTGTCCTGGCGACCAGCTCAGTGGCGCCCTCGGATGAAGCCCGAGAAACCGAGTGTTGAATCTTCAGTCGGTTGAATTTGCTATAGCGGCTGACATGTGGGTCCCACCCAG
The DNA here is from genome assembly GCA_030760725.1 of Neostapfia colusana. Lineage (NCBI taxonomy): Eukaryota > Viridiplantae > Streptophyta > Magnoliopsida > Poales > Poaceae > Neostapfia > Neostapfia colusana. The sequence continues at coordinate 29,952,508 of JASWHV010000019.1, read as the reverse complement.
GGTTTAACCTCTGAAATTAAATTTTTCCTACTGCTCTAAACAGTAGAGACCCAATTAACCTTGGTCATTTGAATTATCTACCCCTGAGCCATTTGAATTGGATAGAATTCAAATTGGTTTTTGTTTAACTAAATTTCAGCACATATGCAGTTTGAAATTCAAATAAAGTTTGAATTTGCTAAACCTAGCTCATGTCAAGATCAACTCCAAATGGAGTGAAAATTGGTGTGCGAGCTCACAAAAATGTGCTGAGTAAGAATATGCCTCCCAATTTTGAATTCATGGGATGGAAACAGTTTGAATTTGAATTTGAGTTCAAACTACCCTCTTTCTACTTATACCCAAAAAGACCTCAAAAGGTTTTGGATTTGGGTGAGATTTGGCATGGACATTCCTAGCAAGGTGTAGGAGTTTTTCATATGTCCAGCCCCTAAATGATGCATGTGGGAAATGCCACTTTTGCATTTTGTGAGTTTATTCTCTAATGATCATGTTGATGGTGTTTACTTGCTCTTCAAATGTACTCATCAAGTTTCTTCAAATGAAGTGTGTGTGTGGTGCTGAACACTTTGAAGATGTGCCAAAAACATAGGCCCTTACAGTTCTTCTCGGAGGTGAGCTCCGAGGACGACACATGTCCCGTAATGTCGGACCTCCCTTCTTCTCAGAGGTTAGCTCCGAGGACGATACGTGTCCCGTAGTGTTGGACCTCCCTTCTCCTCGGAGGTGAGCTCCGAGGATGACACGTGTCCATTGGGACCAGACCTCACTCCCTCCGCAGGGGTGAGCTCTGAGAGCGACACGTGTACAGCGGGCCGGACCTCGCCTCTTCCGCAAAGACTAGCTCCGGAGGCGACACGTGTCCAGCGGAGCTGGGCCTCGCTCCTTCCGCAGAGGCAAACTCCGAGCCTGCCACGTAGCCAGTAGTGCCGGACCTCATCCCCTCTGCAGGGATGAGCTCCGAAGGCGCCACGTGGCCAGCAGGCCGAGGGAAGTGTCGATGGCGCCCCACGGTGAATTTGAATTGGCTCTTTTTAGCTATCTTCCTCCCGTTCTACTTATTTTAAAATGTTTCTCTATATGAAATATGTATGCATGCATGGATACAAAATTGAGGGTGTTACAAACCTACCCCTCCTTAAACTGAATCTCGCCCTCGAGATTCAATAGAGTAGAGAATAGATGAGGGAATTCTGCCTTGATGTCTTCCTCACGCTCCCATGTAGCTTCATCTTCCGTTTGATGGCTCCATTGTACCTTGCACCAACGGATCACTTTGTTCCTCATGACCCTTTCCTTCTCGTCCAATATTTGGACAGGGTGTTCTACATAGGTCAGATCCTCTTGAAGCTCGAGCTCACCCATTGGTACTTGTTCTTGTGGTACTCTCAAGCACTTCTTGAGTTGAGATGCATGAAACACGTCATGCATGCCGGAGAGGTGCGTTGGGAGCTCTAGTTGATAGGCTACCTCTCCTCGCTTGCCCAAAATCTTGAATGGCCCAATGTAGCAAGGTGCTAACTTGTCTTTGACGTTGAAACGTCGTTGGCCTCGGATAGGCGATACCCTAAGGTACACGAAGTCTCCTACTTCTAAAGTTAACTTCTTTGCCTATTGTCCGCATAACCTTTTTGTCGTGACTGAGCAGCCTTCAAGTTCTTCCGTATCGTTTGGACTTGCCTCTCAGCTTCTTGCAGCACTTCGGGACCAAACACTTGGCTCTCTCCAGTCTCGTTCTAGAACAGCAGCGTTCTACACCGTCTACCATACAATGCTTCGAAAGGTGACATCTTCAAGCTGGCTTGATAGCTGTTATTGTGTGATAACTCAGCATACGGGAAGCTGCTATCCCAACTACGCCCATGTTTCAAGGTGCAGGCTCTCAACATGTCCTCCAAATTTTAGTTTGTCCTTTCAGTTTGCCCGTCGGTTTGAGGGTGGTAAGCGGAGCTAAAATCCAGTCGTGTACCCATACCTCATGCAGCTTCCTCCAGAACCTAGAGATAAATTGGGTACCCCGATCTGAATCTATCCTCTTCAAAACTCCATGACGGCACACGATTTGCTCCATGTACAGATCGGCTAGTTCCGCGACGCGGTACGTGGTCCTAACAGGAAGAAAATGGGCTGTTTTCGTCAATCGGTCCACAATAACCCAGATGGAGTCGTAACCCGACCGAGTACGTGGTAATCCGATGATGAAATCCATGCTGATGTCTTCCCACTTCCACTCAGGTACTTTCAATGGTTGCAACAGTCCAGCGGGTCTTTGATGTTCGGCCTTCACCAATTCGCACGTGTTGCATAAGGCAACATACTCAGCTATGTCCCTTTTCATACCATCCCACCAATAACAAGTTTTCAGGTCCTTGTACATCTTTGTACTGCCGGGATGTATGGAATAAGGTGAGTCATGTGCCTCTTTAATATCGTGTCGCGGATGTGCTTCACGTTAGCCACACAAATCCTTTTTCCTAACCAAAGCGTACCCTTCTCGTCTTCCTTGAAGTCCTTTCCTATGCATTGTCGGATTCTTTCCTTGATTTCGTTGATTTCCTCATCCGTTGCTTGGCCATCTCGTATCTCTTGTTCCAGCGAAGAGTTGAGTTCTATCACTTCCATCTCGTTCAAGAACCCGAGATGTAACCGTTCGAACTCCTTTCATAGCTCGGGCGGTAGCTCCCGAACCGTGAGTTGGTGACATGCTCCCTTTCGGCTCAATGCATCAGCTACTACATTGGCCTTCCCGGGGTGATAGTTGATTCCAACATCATAATACTTGATGAGTTCCAACCATCGACGTTGCCTAAAATTCAAATCCGTTTGGATGAATATGTACTTGAGGCTTTTGTGATCTGTATAGATATCACATCGGTGCCCAAGGATATAATGTCTCCAAATCTTCAAGGCATGTACCACGGCTGCGAGTTCCAAGTCATGTGTGGGGTAATTCAGCTCGTGTTTCTTTAGTTGTCTCGACGCATAGGCTACCACTTGTCCTTCTTGCATGAGCACACATCCAATCCCTTGTCTTGATGCATCACAATATATGTCGAAACACTTGCTTACGTCCGACAATACCAAAACCGGCGTTGTGGTTAGCCTTTTCTTGAGCTCCTCAAAGCTTTCTTGGCACACTTGTGTCCACTGAAATGCTTTTCCCTTCATTAGCAATTCAGTCATCGGCTTTGCTATTTTGGAGAAATCCTTGATGAACCGTCGGTAGTATCCGGCCATCCCAAGGAAACTCCGAATATCTCTCACATTCTGCGGTTGGTTCCACTTCAGAACATCGTCCACTTTTCTGGGATCAACCGATACTCCTCTCTCGGAGATGATGTGGCCTAGGAATGATATCTCCTTTAGCCAAAATTGACACTTGCTGAGCTTGGCATACAATTGATGCTCTCGCAGTTTCTGCAATGTCAATCTCAAGTGTTCTTCATGTTCTTCCTCACTTTTCGAATACACCATGAAATCGTCGATGAAAACCACGACAAACTTATCCAAGTACTCCATGAAGACCTTATTCATGAGGTACATGAAATATGCGGGTGCATTCGTTAACCCAAAAGACATAACGGTATATCCATAAGAACCATACCGTGTTCGAAAGGCAGTCTTTGGTATGTCGGAGGGCTTAATCTTCAGCTGGAAGTATCCCGACCGAAGATCAATTTTGGAGAAAACTCGGGCACCTTTCATTTGGTCAAATAGGTCCTCGATACGGGGCAGCGGGTATTTATTCTTGATTGTCACCTCATTGAGAGACCTATAATCCACACACATCCTTTGGATCCCATCCTTCTTGTCTCCGATAAGCACGGGGGCTCCCCACGGTGACGAGCTTGGGTGAACAAAACCCTTTTCTAGCTGCTCTTGAATTTGCTTCTTAAGCTCCACTAGTTCATTAACGGGCATCCTATAGGGCCTTTTTGCTATAGGTGCAGTTCCAGGTACTAAATCAATGGAAAACTCGATGTCCTGGTCAGGTGGCATACCTGGAAGTTCTTCCGGGAACACATCGGAAAATTCTTGAACCACCGGAATGCTTTCCAATGTTGATTCTTCGACGTGGTTCAACGCTGCCTTCTCGGGTGCCGGTTGGGCTGACTCAAACTCAATACGAGTACCTTGCTCGTTTGTCAACTGCAAGCTCCTCTTAGCACATTGTATTACTCCGTTGTGCTTGCTTAACCAATCCATTCCAAGTATTATATCAAGCCCTTGGGAATCCAAGACAATAAAGTTAGCAAGGAAGTCTACCCCCTTATTTTAAGGTTTAATTTTGGACATACTATATTAGTTCTCATCTCTCCTCTGGGAGAATTAACCAACATAGTATATTTCATGTGTGATATGGGAAGGTTATACTTGGCAACATACTTGAATGATATGAATGAATGTGATGCTCCAGAATCAAATAAAACAATGGCTGGGTTGGAGTTGGCAAGGAACATACCAATCACGACGTCCTCAGCCTGTTGCGCTTCCTCAGGGGAGACATGATTCACGTTGCCACGAGCATAGTTCTGCTGCCCACGGTTGCCTTTATTAGCTCCTCCGTTCGGCCGTGGGTTCTGCTTGGGCACGTTGCTTGGCTGTCCAAGGCCTTTCCTCGGGCACTGACTTGCAAAGTGTCCGGTCTCCCCGCATGAAAAACATGACTTGTTTCCCAAGACAGCAGGAACGTTAGGGCGAGGGTGGTTTTGATCATAAGTGTGAGGCCCGGCCCAGGAATCGCAGTGGGTGGTGCCGTGCGATGCGGCACCCAACAGCATGCACAAAAAGACGATAAGAACATAACGAAACCATTTTGTTACTCAACATAAGTACACACGCAGCAGAATGTAAAACTAGCTGGACAATCTACTCACTCTCGACCCTAACTACGCCGAAGAGAAGTCGTTCAGCTCGTGAACGCTTCCTACTAGCTCCACCAAAGAAAGGCAGCGGCTAGTCTTCCAATGAGTATAACGAACCGTGCAGTTCGTCGTCTCACCGAACAACCCTCTTCATAGCAGGCATCCTGCTACCTGCAAAAACAACTCAGAAGCAACCGTGAGCACTAAGGCTCAGCAAGACTTAACCGTCAATCCTAAACATGTAACTCTAAATGCAGGGGTAGTAAGACAGTAGGAACAGGAATTTGCAAAATGCAGCTTGACTAAACTTGATCCTTATATTCAGATTCTTATAGCTTTCATTTTAGTGGTCCTCACGCCTCACAACATCGGAAGTTCACAAACAAACAAGAAACACTTATTCCGATGTTGCTAGCCTAAGGTGGAATTGAACTTTAATTGGCACTATATCTAATTCAGTCAAGGTTTCCATACAAATATTAATCCATAAACAGCATGTTAAGAGACTTAGTACCTCTTCTTACTACGTCACGGCGCAGTGGGCAAGTATGCTCAATCCTCTTCTGTGAGCGACGGTGATTCGAATCAATAACAACCCGGAATACACGACACATACACCCGCGTTGAAAGACTCTCTCAAGAGCTCTTTCTTACATTGTATGCAGCAACCTTTCACACGACACCCCGACATAGAAAAACGCTTCGCGCCGAGCAGGATGGTTCTCTACGCGGACACGTCGAAGTTGCCCGTTAAAGGATTTACACCTTCCACCTTCTCAACGCCATTTCCACGTGAAGGATGAGTTTCTATATCACGGTCCATCGAGTTACATCGGTTTCATGGGTCCCATACCCCACTATATATCCGGTACAGCTCAATCTTAACCGACACGGACAGGGCTACAACCAACCTCCACATTTGTCTTACCATCCCAGTCCAGGCCAAATGTGGTCTCAAGCATTGTCACACCCATCGCAGGTCGAGACCAACCTTGAGCACTCCATCCTACAGGAACATCCCCGTCCCCATCTCATTTTCATGAGGGTGCTCTTATCATCAACCTCTCGCGAGTAACTCCATTACTCGACCTTTCTCGCGAGTAGCTTTTTACTACTCGACTTCTACCGAGCTAGCTACAACATTAGCCTAGCATCTACGACGGGGCAAAGCCTACACTAAATCTTCTACTCAGGAATGTAATAGCCATGCAAGTGGGTTTCAATCATTCTAGGCGTAATGCACAATATCAAGTCTAATAACCATGAGGTGAAGTAAAGCAAAATTCAAAACGGTAACGATATGCAAACCGGGGCTTGCCTTGCTCAACGGTTTTGTTAGAAGCTAGGAGTTAGTCTTCCTCCGGAGAATCCGCCAAACTCATCACGAGATGGAGATCCTCGCTGCAGAGTCGAGTCCTCGTCGAACTTCGACGTCACGTGCTATTAAGATGATTTATGCACATGTATTCAAAAGCAATTTAGAAAATGATTCAAAACTGGTGTACCAGTTAACTCACCTAAAAGGGACAAACAGCAGCAAGGTTTCTGTTGTTGGATCTAAACATTAGAGAAGAAGAATGCTAGGTGACAAGTGATACTAGTAATCACCATGTGATTAAGTCCATTATATGGACACTTAAACCTAAAAGATGGTAGCTCAAGTTCCAGAGGTCCAATGAAGCCGAAAATTGAACCACAGCTTCTGTGGAAGGTATTTAGGCAGTGTGCAAAAATTGAGCTCATGAAATGGCTTCATGTGAGCACAACAAATCCTTATGTGGTTTTCAGTAATCTGCCTTTACCCCTAGATATTGAGCTTTCCTATGCTGCAAAGTAGACTTTTTGTGAAGTACAAAATGTCATGAGTCTATAGGAATTGGTTTTACCATTTTTGGAGTTTCCTACATGGAGCTATGAATTTTACAAAGATTGGGGAAAAGCTGAAAATGTCTCTGTTCATTTTTCCTATTTTTCAGAGACATAAGGAATGAACACATCATTTGACCAAGCAAATGAGCTCCAATGCCTCTGAAATTTTTACTGGACTTCAAGGAATTTTGGAAGCATGTCCTGTCGAAATTTGGCAATTTTCCAATAAACAGAACTCCTGTAAAAATTCATACATGATTTTATTTAAATTAATTAATGAGCCAAATACAGGGATTTTCATAAACATTGGGATGCACCCCTGGATAGTACTCCTTGAGAGGAATCCAACAAAATTTGTTTCACAATGTTTTGACAATCCTACACAAAGTTATGGCTCTCCAAAATTTGAACTAAATTGAGAAAATCTAGAAAATGTTTAAATGCCGACAGTGGGTCCCACTAGTCATCCCTAACCTCCAGCCTCGCACCAAAAAGAGCAGTGGCGGTTCCCTCCGGTGAGGTCGCCAGAAAGGCACTTCCCAGCCACCTCTGGACCCCCTGCAGGCCGCCCCCCCATTTTCCACCACGCTGAACCTGTTGGTGAGGTCACCGGCGGCTGAAACTCGCCGGAAAACAGGGCGCACCGGCAACAGCAAACCCTAGGGCTCCGGCGAGGTCGTTCACGGTGAATTCTCCACCAAATGGTCGGTTCTTGGGCTCTAAAGCACAAGGGGATCATGTAGAAGACCGACATGAGGTCTAAACAAGCCGGGGAGAGCTCCAAACCAATCGGCACCATGCGCCCGATATGGTCCAGCGCTATACCCTAAAAAAAACTCGGATTCCTCGCTCTACACTCAATTTCTTGGTCTAAAATTGGTGGAGGAGGTGTGCTAGGCAGTTAACATCCTGTGTGTGAAGTTTGAAACACAGCAAACACGATTTGAGGACGAATTTTACAATTCCTTACCTCATGGTCAGTTTCTGCCGCCCGGGAGAAAAACTTGAAATTCTCCCTCTGTGATCAATGGCTAGGGCTGAGCTTCGGAGGTGAGCAACTAGGCTTGTAGGTGCACCGATGGGGTGGCTTGCTTGGGCGTGATCACTCTCGGTTTGGGATGTCCACGGTGATCAGTTTTGGTTCCTTGAGTTTGAACTCGGGAGCAGCAGCAATCAAGCTGTTTCCAGGCGCCGGTGAGCTCGGGACGGCGGGGTAAAGTTGCTAGCCGGCTAGAGCATGAGTGTGTGATGATCTTTGCTGTTGAGACCTCAAGCATCCGGTGTTCTATGGCTGTGTAATCGGGAGAAACCAGAGGGGCGCTGTTCTGCGTGCGGGAGAAGCAACGAGGCCGAGTCTTCGGGGATAAGATGAAAGGGAGCACGGCTGGGGAGATGAGGACGGGGAAGCAGCTCGCCAGCGCCCACTGAACAAGGAGGATGTGGCTCGGCGTTGCCTCTGTGGCGCCCGGCGAGGAGTCGCGGTCTGCCCGAGTGAACTGCCTGAAGAGCAAAAACAGAGACCAGTCTCTCTGAGATCTTTTGCAAATTAAACTATTTCATTGATATGTGGGCCCCACAGCTCAGTCCCCCCTTATCCCTCTCTAAAATATCGCCCGAAATTTGCAAATTGTGAAATCAAATTGTGGGAGTTCAAATCTGAGGTGCATTTGGATAATTGGGCAAGTTTCATCCAAATTCAAATATGCATTTGAATTCTTTGCTATTTAAAGTCCATTTTGAAAATTGAGTTGCAAGACCTTTCAACAAATCATGAAACTTTGCATACCCACTAATTTGGACCCAAGGAATTCAAATATGAAATATGATTTTTAATTTGGCTGCTGCAAATGAGATTTGTAGCACAACAGTTTTGAAATTCATAGTGTTGATCTCATTTGAATTTTGAGTTGAACAAATTTGTTCCAGATCTGACTTTAGTTTTCTCACACATATGGGAACTTCCCACCTTGGTTTTATATCCTTCTTGGTTTTTCCAAGTCTTCAAATAAATATTTGAACTTGTGTGAAGAAAACCCTCATGTGTGTTATCACATGTGGAAAAAGTTTTAACAAGTCCCAAATTTCATACATATGAAACCACCCTTTTGCAAACAAGAGTTTCCTTTGTATTCAAAATTTTTGGGACCTTTACATTCCCCCCCCCCCCAAAAGGAATCTCGTCCCAAGATTACAAAAGAAGAACAGAAAGGGAGGGTAATTACAAAGTTTATGTCAAAAGTTCCGGATAGTTCTTGTGGATGTAATCTTCGGTTTCCCACGTCGCCTCTTCTGGGGTATGATTACTCCATAGGACCTTGTAAAATCTCAAAGTCCGGTTTCGGGTGAACCGGATCTTTTCGTCGATAATCTGAATAGATTGCTCGACATAGGTGAGATCCGGCTTCAACTCGTCGATGTCTTCAGTGAGGACAGCAGCGGTAAACTTGAGACACTTCCGCAGCTGGGACACATGAAATATGTCGTGAATACCGGCAAGGCTTGCCGGTAGTTCCAGCCGGTAGGCTACAGTCCCGCACTTCTCCGTGATGGTAAACGTACCAATGAATCGGGGAGCATGTTTCCCCTTGACACCGAACCGATGAATCCCTTTCATCGGAGACACATGAAGATACACGTGCTCTCCGACATCGAAATGCAGCGGTCGACCTCTATGGTCCGCGTAGCTCTTTTGATAAGATTGGGCAGCTTTGAGGTTCTCTTGTATTATCCAAACTCTCTCTTCGGCTTCATTGACAAGATCAACCCCGAACGTTACTCGTTCACCGGACTCACACCAATTCAATGGTGTACGGCACTTCCATCCATAAAGAGCTTCATACGGGGCCATCTTGATGCTGGATTGGTAACCGTTATTATATGAGAATTCTGCTAACGGTAGATGGTCATCCCAATTCTTCCCATGATTGATGAGTCATGCCCGTAGCATATCCTCCAGAATCTGATTTATCCTCTCCGTTTGACCATCAGTTTGCGGATGATACGCTGAACTCCAAATTAACTTGGTTCCCAAGGAAGCACGCAGTTGCTCCCAAAATCTGGATATGAATAACACATCTCGATCAGAAATGATGGTGTGGGGAACCCCGTGTAAACACACGATTCTCGAGATGAACAGCTCCGCATACTTCTTTGCCACATATTTGGTATGGACTGGAATAAAATGTGTTGTCTTGGTCAAACCATCGACGATTACCCAAATAGAATCATGCTTGTTGCTGGTCATGGGTCCATACTTATGTCTTCCCACTTCCATGCTGGAACCTTCAGTGGTTGAAGTGGTCCGGCCTTCCTCATATGATCGTCTTTAACCCGCCGACACGTACCACACTCGGATACGTATTTTGCAATCTCCCTTTTCATCCGTGTCCACCAGAACTTAGATTTTAAGTCCTGATACATCTTGTAGCTTCCTGGATGAATGGAGTACTTGGATAAATGCGCTTCATCCAATATCTTCCTCTGCAATTTCATATTCTGGGGTACAACTATACGGTTGTTAAACCATATAGTACCCTCTTCATCCTTGCGGAACATCTTCAATTCACCGCTGTCCACTCTCCTCCGGATATGAGACATACCCCTATCTCTCCTCTGAGCCTCTACAATCTCATCTCGGATTGTAGGAATAAGAGCGAGGTTGAACATTGATCCATAGGGAACTAAGCGCAGGCTTGGTTCTCCTCCTTCATGTGCAGCCATGGATAAATGGTGAACATGGGCTTTCCGACTAAGTGCGTCGGCAACCACATTCGCTTTGCCCGGATGGCATTGAATCTCAAGTTCATAGTCCTTGATCAATTCTAGCCATATTCGCTGCCTCATATTCAGTTCTTTCTTTGTGAAGATATACTTCAAGCTTTTGTGGTCAGTGTAGAGATGTACTAGATTGCCTAGTAGATAATGTCTCCACATTTTCAATGCTAAGACCACTGCAGCTAGCTCAAGGTCGTGCGTCGGGTAATTCTGCTCATGACCCCTGAGTTGTCGGGATCCATACGTGACCACATGTCCTTCTTGCATCAACACACAACCCAAACCGATGTTGGATGCATCACAATAAACGTCAAACGGCTTCGTGGTGTCCGGATGGGCCAAAACTGGAGCTGTAGTGAGATACTTCACTAAAGTTTGAAAAGCTTGTGTAAGGGCCTCAGTTTTTGACACATATTCAAAGTGTTCATCACCACACACACACCTCATTTGAGGAAAGTTGATGAACACATTTGAAGAGCAAGTAACCACCATCAACATACTCATTAGAGAACAAACTCACATATTGCAAAGGTGGTATTTCCCACATGTGATATATAGGGTCTGGGCATGTGAAAACTCCCACATTGTGTTAGGAATGTCCATGCCAAGTTTCACCCAAATTCAAAACCTTTTAAGCTCATTTTGGGTATAGCTAGAAAGAGGGCAGTTTGAAACCATATTCAAATTCAAACTGTTTTATCCCATGAATTCAAAAGTGGGAGGCATATTCTTATTCAGCACATTTTTGTGAGCTCACACTCCAATTTTTACTCCATTTGGAGTTGATCTTGACATGAGCTAAATGGGGCAAATTCAAACTTTTATTTGAATTCCAAACTGAATATTTGTTGAAATTTATCCAAACCAAAACCCATTTGAATTCTAACCAATTCAAATGGCTCATGGGTGAATAATTTGAATCACCATGGGCATTTTGGGGCTTACTGTTTACAACAGTGATGAGGAGTTAATTTCAGAGGTTAAACTTGAGTGTGGGACCCACATGTCATAGAGAGAAGAGGGGAGACTTGCACCCAAAGTCATAGCCTCGGTGGGAAATTCCACCGAGCAGCTGCCGGTTCAACGCCCCGAGGGCAGCTGCAATCGCCACCGAGGAGGAGCAGCGCCACCAGCTGCTTCCCGCGTCCACACACGAGCCTAAGGGCGGTTCCAGGGTCCTCTTAAGGCGCTCCACCAAGGCAAGCATCGCTCGCTTCCTCCTCTACAGTGAACACCGAGCCCCCGGCCTTCCGCCTCTCTGCTCGATCAGGAAACCGCGGAAACATCGCGCCTCCTCCTTCCCCGAGCTGCTAGGCAGTACCCTGAGGTCACACTCTACTTCCCCGACGCCAAAAACCCCGAGCTCCGGCCTCCCTTGCCCGAGAACGATCGCCACAGCGGCGACCTAACCTCTGCCGAAGATCAGGCGCTCGTGGACAGTGTTCCACAGGAGCTTTCACGGTCCAGCAAGAGAGGCAACAGGAGCGCGGGACCACCGTGTTGCTCTCCTCCAAGTTTGGAAGCAAACCATGAAGAATCCACTGTGAATTTCCAGCTTTTGCTCCGGCGACGTTAAACCGAGCTTCCGGTACAGATTCTTCGAATTATCGCGCTATGATCCTTCTTTAGTTATCAACTCTTGCACATAGGCGCTGGACTAGCCGGCGATCAATTTCCTTTCTGCATCCGTGGCATGAAACCGACTAGGAGTGACGAATTTTGAGCTTGATCGAGGTCGTTCATGGCGGGCATGATCGGTCACACGGTGCCAACCGACTTGCCGCCATCTTTGAACCCTTTTGACACCTTGTCGAGCTTCCTAGAGGTGTACTGATGCTGTAGAACCGATTGTTCGAGGTTTTGGCGGGTTAGAACCCACGGCCGACGGCGCCAAACCTCAACCGAGGCCGCCGCACGTCGCCGGGCTATTTCCGGTCACCGCTAGCCTGAACTGACCCCACAGACGTGCTCCTCGACGTCGACAACCCCCTGGCGGCGAGTTTCAGACCAGGTGATGGCCGGCAGCGGCAAGCCGGCGAGCTTCGGGTCTGCTCCGGCGAGGGGAGGCGGCGCGGGCGCGAGGGCGCTTCGGGAGGAAGACGAAGCCGGCTGGCCCACGCGTCAGCGGCTTAAAAATTTAAATCGGGATCGGGTGTGGCTGGGATCCGTTGTGCTGGCGTGCAGGAACCCCGCAGACCACGGTGTGCCGACGCCTCAGCGTGCGACGCGTGTCCCCGTGGCCCACCTGCAAGTTTAAACTTTTCTCCGATTTTCAGATTTCCTTCAAACTTCAAATCCTCATAACTTGGGCTAGAAAGCTCCAAATCGAGTGAACCAAATTTTGTTGAATTCAGCTCTCTGAGCACTTTCCAGCAAATCAAGTTTCACTTCATGAAAACCCTCAATTCTTCAGAATTAATTCCTCAAAATTTAAACTGTTTGGAATTTTAACTGGAGAATCCCTTTGAGGAAAATTCTGACATTTTGCTGGGATGTTCACCAAAATATCCCTGAACTACCATAAAAATTTCAGGTCCATTTGAGCTAATTTATTCCACCTGATGGTGTGATTAGTGAAACTGTTCCAGAGAAAATAGAAAATGTTCATAAACATTTTCAGAATTTTCCCTGAAATTGTTTAGCTCATATCTTTAGCTAGAAACCTGCAAATTAAGTGATACCAACTCCATTAGAACCCTCTGAAAATCTAGTTTTCAGAAAGTCACAGTTTGTTTCACGAAAATCCTTAGAACACACTAAAAGCCTTCAATTAAGGTCAAGTACATAATTAATTGTGGAGAGATCAAATGAGGTTTGCTACAACTAAAACTTGACCAAATCTCTGTTTAGGTTGTAACCAAGCCACAGTAAAAGTTTGACAGTCATTGGCTCTGTCTAGTAAGAGTTATAGACTTCACAAGTTTAAATTCAATCAAATGCATTTAAATTAATACATATCCTTGTATATCATGTAGTCGCTAAGGTCGAGGAGGAACCCGAAGTCCTAGACTTCGTTACTCCCGAGGAGCAGCTAGCCTACGACCAAGAGCAGCAAGGCAAGGTCCGGTTTGCATTAACCTTTTTACAATTTTTTATTGTTTTGAGCACTTACTTGAGTATTATGATTCCTTGCATTAGAGTCTTGTTTGGAAACCCAATTGCATAGCCAAGAAAACCATGGGTTGGGTTTAGGATTGTAAACCCCATTAGCTACTGCAAAGCTAAGTTAGGGCAGGATTCGGTACAAGTCGAGTAGTTGGAACTACTCGCGAGCATAGGCTAGAGGCACTCGACTCGGGTAGAGATAGCACATGATACACATGGCAAGAAAGATGAGACCGAGCGGAGAGTAAGGGCAGCAGGACTTTGGGACCTGTGTGCTGTAGCTCCGCTTGTGTCGATTGAGGACCAAGCCGTGTGCGGGCCTGTTGAACTGTAGGATCGAAGAGCACGTGAAAAGCTACCAGAGGGGGGGGTTAATGGTAGATTAAAACTTTTCGCAGCGGAAACAACAAAAACCACTCAGCAAAAAATCAATCGGTTAAAGAAACCGTGTGTGCAAGTGTTTTCAAATGTATTCAACCGTGACAAATCAAGTAGAGAGTTATAGAATCAAGTCACGGATCTAATGCAACAAGAATCACTTGAAAACACGAAGTAAAACTTGAGATACGATCAAAACATTAAATGAAGATCAATCTGTTCTACCCGATATAAAACAGATCTGCAACGCTGCAAAGAAACACTTGTATCTCGAAAACTACAGATGAGAAGCTGGTCAAAATTTCACAGATGATAGATAATTGAGTTGTGAAGACAACCCAAAAAGAATCACATCAATCGGATCTGTAAAACTCGAGTTATGAACGAAACACCGAAGCAACGTCGGTCTGTCCAGAAACTCGGCGAGAAAGACTTGACGAAAAACAAGTTGGACGAACAAGGCACAAAAGCTCCTCGAAACTATGAACTTTATTCAATAGAAACACAAGAGGAACAGCCCAAAGTTCTCTCCCCACGAGAGCTCTAGCCTCCCTTGCTTTTATAGCCAGCCCTCAGGCTAATCAATCCAATCTAGTACTTCTACTCCTAATTGGACTCGTATCCTAACTTACCGTAACTGCTCAGGACTCTCCTATTCGCAGATAGAAGCAATCGTGATACTTCCAAACACCTTAGGAACGTCCTAAGCATTCCTAAAACAACTCAACTTCGTGCCTAGCACGAAATCCTATCATAACTAACTCAAATCTTCCATATTTGAGCCATATCCTACTCAGCCTCAGTCTGAATACGCAATCAAGCCGGTTGGACCTTTCCGACCAATTCTTTACGTCCACTTCTCTTCATCACGCCTTGGAACAATATTGTCACGTCCATGCACTCCTTGCACACGTGCAAACACCTTCCAATGACGTACACACAACCTTCATATGCACTTCCCTTGATCCAAACATGCTGCGCGACCTCCCGATCAACTCAACCACAGCTCCTCCCGAACTTGGTTGTTGGAACCTCATCTCCTCCCTGAGACTAGTCCAAGGATCCCGTCACCAGCCATGTCTTGAACTCAAGCAACACCTGCACATGAATAAACAACCAATTCTTCCGAGCACAAGTCCTCGACTTGACTCACGTTAGTTCGAAAACCACAACACCTTACATGAGCACGTCACATAAGCATGTTGCAAACCATATCAAATGATAACAGCCATAACCACCAAAACACACCAAAAACTTAGCAAATTAATACTAAGCAAACCTTCCCATAAAGCAAGTTTGAGATACATAAATGAGATACATAAAGTAGTGTAAGCCATGCTAGAGATCAAATGTATTTTTCAGTTTAAGCAAGTCATGATCTCCCTTACTCAACTATTTCAAAACCTAAAAACATGACACTTGTTGCTGCATTTTTATTATTCATAATCATTTAAGGAACAAAGTTGATCATATGATATTTGCAAGAGATTATATGCCGCATCAGCCTTATTCTAACCAACCAAGCCAAGCCTATGTCATTTGACAATCAGAAGCTTAAGGACATGGTTTTAGTCATACACAATTCCTTCCAAGTTCATATCTTAGTGCAATGATAAGCAATCTCAAAAGAAGAAGTGCGATGCATGCATATTCTCTTGATCTTTTGTCAATTTTTTATTTGAAAACTCAACATGTGAGCTGATCACTTGATTAATTTTTTATGATTAAAAGCACTTGTGAGCACGCAACAAGTTCAAAACAGCAAGAAAGTTCGATCATGACCAGATTTAGTGTAAGTAATTATTCCAATTACTAGTCATGGCAAAAACTACAAAATGTATAACTTGAGTAACGTAGTAAGAACTTTCAGCCTGTAAAAAGAATCACAAAGTCATATATGTATGAAATACTATGCTCATATTATTTTAGTTTCAGATTCACACATAGACTTTCAAAGTTTCAAAAACTCCCCCTCAATTTAAGCCATGAGGATGCATAACCCCTATTTCACTATGAATGAAACAAAAACGAGTGAAATCCAAAGGTTTTGTAAAAATATTAGCCAATTGTTGTTCGGTATCGACATGGTGAAGCACAATGTTTCCTTTTTCAACATTATCACGAAGAAAGTGATACCTAATGTCAATGTGCTTAGTTCTAGAGTGTTTCATGGGGTTTTTAGCAATACAAATTGCACTAGTGTTATCAGAAAACAGTGGAACACTATCTAAATCAACCCCATAGTCCTTAAGTGTTTGAACAATCCAAAGAATTTGTGAGCAAGCGCTAGCCGCAGCTACATATCCAGATTCGGCCGTGGATTGTGCAACTGAACATTGTTTTCTAGAGGACCAAGCAACAAGTGAATTACCAAGAAAATGACAAGCACCCGAAGTACTTTTCTTATCAATCCTACAACCCCCAAAATCATCATCCGAAAAAGCTTTCAAAGAAACGGTTGAGTAAGAAGGAAGAAAAATGCCAAATTCTTGAGTTCCATGTAGGTATCTGAGAATCCTTTTGATGGCTTGGCGATGTGAAGCACGTGGAGAAGCTTGAAAACGTGCACAAAGACATACGCTGAATTGTATGTCTGGTCTTGACGCCTTGAGATACAAAAGTGATCCAATCATACTTCTGTATTCTTTTTTATCGACCGGGTCACCATATTCATCAAGTTCAAGTGTTGTTGCTGTTCCCATTGGTGTCCGAAGAGGCTTGCATTTGTCCATGTTGAAGCGCTTAAGAAGGTCCTTTGTATACTTAGTTTGATGCACAAAAGTTCCTTCTTTTGTTTGCTTGATTTGCAGCCCCAAAAAGTATGTGAGTTCTCCCATCATACTCATCTCAAATTCTGAACTCATCATAGCTGAAAACTTGGACACGAGATCATGAGAAGCACAACCAAAGATAATATCATCCACATATACTTGAACGAATAATGAGTCATTGCCATGCTTAAGTACAAAAAGAGTTTTATCAACCATGCCCATGGTAAACCCTTTTCAAGTAAGAATGTTTTTAACCTATCATACCATGCTCTAGGGGCTTGTTTTAGACCGTACAAGGCTTTGGACAGTTTGTAAACATGATTAGGAAAATTTGGATTTTCAAAACCCGGTGGCTGCTTAACATAAACCTCCTCCTCTATGTAGCCATTAAGAAAAGCACTTTTAACATCCATTTGATATAACTTGAAACCTTTTGATGCAGCAAATGCTAATAAAATTCTTATAGCTTCTAATCTAGCAACAGGAGCAAATGTTTCATCAAAATCTAGACCTTCAATTTGAGTGAAACCTTGAGCAACCAACCTAGCTTTATTCCTAACCACAACCCCATCCTCACTTTGCATATTTTTAAATACCCATTTAGTTCCAATTAATGTGTGACCTTGAGGTGGAGGTACAAGTTTCCAAACATTATTTCTTTCAAAATTTTCTAACTCTTCTTGCATGGCATTAATCCAAGATTCATTAGTGAGTGCGTGTGATATATCCTTGGGTTCAAAAGAAGCAACAAAAGCAGAATGAGCATGAGAGTTCGGATCGCAAAAACCTGGACCGAGTGACTCGTTCATGCAAGCTTCCAATGATTTGTTGTGGAGGATGACTTTTGAGTACTCGGAGGGGAGTAGACACTTCACAAGCACCTTCTTCTTCATATTCGGACCTTTGATTAGGAGAGCTTCTTGATTGAGGAAGGTCTGAACCAGCAGTAGTGACTGTTGGTGCTGGTTGTGGTGCAAAATCAGCAGCTTGATCATTATTTACTTCCGAGTTTTCGGGCAGCAGCACCACTTCTTCATCTTCTTCAGTAAAAATACTCTCCCCCTGCGGATATGGATCAGGACCTGCAACATCGGAGCTAGTACTTGGGCTAGCTTCATCAAAAGAAACCTCGCAAGTCTCCACAATTTTGTTAGTGTCAAGTAAAAGCACACGGTAGCCTCTAGTATGAGATGGATAACCAAGAAACATGCCATCAATAGATCTAGCTTCAAATTTATCAAGATTACCATGTTTCTTAACAAAGAATTTGCAACCAAAAACCCTAAAGTGTGCAACACTAGGCCTATGTCCAAACCGGAGCTCATATGGGGTTTTTCCAAGCTTAGCACGCAAGAAAACACGATTTGAGACATAACAAGCGGTTGCAATTGCATCAGCCCAAAATTTCCTAGGAGTTTGATATTCATCAAGCACAGTCCTAGCCATCTCAACTAAGGTCCTGTTCTTTCTTTCTTTCTACGACACCATTTTGTTGTGGTACATAGGGTGAAGAGTATTGATGATCTATTCCATATTCAGCACAAAAGTGATCAAAGGATTGGTTTTTAAATTCAGTTCTGTTATCACTTCTAATTGCTTTTAATGATCCTGGGTGATCAATAGATAATCTAAGAAATAAAATTCTAAAATAACTAAAAGCTTCATTCTTAGATGCCATAAAATAAACCCAAGAATATCTGGAATAATCATCAACAATCACAAGCACATACCATTTACCTCCGAAGGATTGAACACCTGCCGGACCTACTGTGTCAAGATGTAAAATTTGTCCCGGTTCAGCTGTCATGGTCATTGTGAGAGGAGCATGTGAACCTGCAACAAACTTAGCATGTCTACAAGAAGAGCACACAATATCATTGTCCTTTTTAAGCTTCGGCAGCCCACGTACGCGATCGAGAGCACTAACACGAGTGAGATGATCAAAGCCTATGTGACCAAGTCTACGATGCCAAAAATATAGATCCTTTGTATCATTTGCAACTAGACACCGATGCTTAGAAGTTGACAAATCAAAATCAGCTTTAAAAACTCTTCCAAACCTAGACATGTTGAACAAAAGCTCACCTTTTGAATCTACAACCTTGCAGCAATTTTTAGCAAAGCTAACCTCTAGATTTTCATCTAGCAATTGTGAAACCATAAGCAAGTTGTATTTCAAATTTTTAACAAGTGCCACATCTTTCAAAGTGTAGAGATTGTTTACTCTAACCGAACCTTTAGTAATTATGGGAGTAGAAGAGTAATCGGTGAAAGTAACATATTCTACACGTGACACAAAAGAGAGAGAGGAGAACCATTCTTTGTTACCGGTCATGTGGCGTGAGCAACCTGAATCCACAATCCAAATGTTCTCCTTCCTCAAACTTGAAACCTACACAGCAGCACAATACGTCGATGACTCAATACTTCGGTTAGTTAAAAGACTTTTAGGACTCCAGTACTGAGTCACACGACGTCCAGCAGGAATAACACGCGAAAGCTGAGAAGGTACAGCAGGTTTATGAGCCAAACATCGAAATTTTTTGTTCCCAACTACTGACTTAGAAGATGTGTTATATGTAGCACAAAAAACAGTAGGTCCGGGAGCAAGTTTTTGACTCATTACAGCAGGTTGCAAGCTCCGAACATTCGGTCTAGCAGATTTTGCTTGGTTGTTATGTGATCTAGCTAGTATTCTTTGTTTCTTATCGTGTTTAGCTAGTCTATAACAAAAATCCATGACATGACCATCTCTACCACAGTAGGTACAATGAAAAATAACCTTATTATCATGTCTAGATGAGCAAGCAACACGTTTATTAGAACCCGAATGGGACAGTACTCCTGCAGATTTGAAAATCACCTCTTTTTGTCTAGGAGCTGTTTGAATCAAACCGCTTCCTAATGACTTTACAACTTTAGGTGGGTGTGCCTTAGCATGAGCATGAGAATTAAAACCTAAACCAGTTTTATCATTACAAGAATTGGAAGAATTCAGCAGCAATTTTAGGTTCTTATTTGCATTAGAAAACCGATCTAGTGTCCTATGCATGTCATCAAGTTTATTGTACAGATCAAAGCAGTTTTCACATGAAGTTTTTCCTTTTAGTTTGCAATTTGAACAATATTTAACTTCATGCACACGTAAAGCATTGTTCAAAATAGAAATCTCATTCATAGCATCATTTAGTTTCTTATTCAGATCATCACATGAAGAACAATGCAAATCAATTGTAGAACAACAAGCATCTTTCAAATTTTTATCATTAACTGCAGCAAGCTCTTTGTTCTTTTCAATTTCAAGTTTATCAAGTGTAGATGCGTGTGCACTTCTTAAAGAGGATAATTGTTCATAAATCAAATCACATGAGGAACAAGAATCATCACTAGGAATCAAAGTTTTTAAACAATTAATTTCAGATTCTAGTGATTCAATTTTAACAGCATTGTTCCTAAATTTTTTATCCTTTTCTTTAATATAACAGTGGCACGAGAAATAGCATCACACATTTCTTCGCAAGTGGGACATACCTCTTCATCGTCGCTGTTGTGTTCTGCTTCCTCGGAGCTTGAACTTGACTTGCTCGCCATGCAGCACATATTTGCCATAGCTTCTTCATCTTCATCACTACCGGTGTCCACATCACTTGAGCCGAAATCTTGAAGTGCAGAGTTCATACTATGCACTATGTTGCGCATTGATAAATCTTTCTTCTTCTTATTCTTTGCAAACGATTTCTTCGGCCTTGTTTGCTTTTCTTCACGTGAAGTCGAACCTGAAAGGTTAGGGCACTCCGTACGAAAATGTCCTGTCTTACCACATTCAAAACATCGTTGAGGTCCGGAGCTTCCTCTCCTTCTAGTTCTCACATTTTGCAATGCTTTTGAGAACCGAGTAGAGATGAGTGCAAGCTCCTCCTCTGGAAACTCTTCAATCTGTTCAAGGGTTAGAGAGGACAGCAAAGAGAGTGCACCACTAGATGATGATTGACTAGAACTAGACATGTCACGTTGCGAAACAAATGCAATAGACTTGTTGGGGTTTTTACGTGAGATGATGTCAATTTCATGAGTTTTCAATTTAGAATAAAGCACGTCTAAAGTAAGAGAACTCATGACAGTAGATTCACGAATAGATGTAACTTTCATCTCCGAAATTGACATAACTAATGCTCCTAACAATTTTCTAGCATTTTCAGCATCTGAAAAGTTAACATTGACACTACGCAAGTTGCTGAGAATTTTATTAAAGCGAGCAAAAAGGTCGCCAATTGACTCACCGGGTTGCATCTCAAAACGCATGTATTCTTTCTTGAACATATCTTGCCTTACCTCCTTGATCGTATTGGATCCTTCATGGTAGTCACAAAGAGCTTTCCAAACATCATATGCAGATCGGAGGTGTGCAACACGGTCGGAGTCGCTTTGAGTCAATCCTTGGATGATCAAGTTGCGAGCCTTGTTATTGTTGTCAACATCTCTCATGTTCGCAGCCGTAACTTGATCGTTGGGTGGTACATCAAAGTTCCGGTATACCTTTTCCCATATGGCGAAGCCTTGCGCCTGTATGTAGGCCTCCATCCGCGCCTTCCAAACCTGAAAATCGATGCCATTGAACACACAAGGTTTTGCGGAGTACTTCTCCATGATGGTTAGTCAAAACACGTGAAAATCACAAAGATTAGAGCACCTTGGATCTGATACCAATTGTAGGATCGAAGAGCACGTGAAAAGCTACCAGAGGGGGGGTGAATGGTAGATTAAAACTTTTCGCAGCGGAAACAACAAAAACCCCTCAGCAAAAAATCAATCGGTTAAAGAAACTGTGTGTGCAAGTGTTTTCAAATGTGTTCAACCGTGACAAATCAAGTAGAGAGGTAGAGAATCAAGTCACGGATCTAATGCAACAAGAATCACTTGAAAACACGAAGTAAAACTTAAGATACGATCAAAACATTAAATGAAGATCAATCTGTTCTACCCGATATAAAACAGATCTGCAACGCTGCAAAGAAACTCGTGTATATCGAAAACTACAGATCCGAAGCTCGTGAAAATTTCACAAATGATAGATAATTGAGTTGTGAAGACAACCCAAAAAGAATCACGTCAATCGGATCTGTAAAACTCGAGTTATGAACGAAACACCGAAACAACGTCGGTCTGTCCAGAAACTCGGCGAGAAAGACTTGACGAAAAACAAGTCGGACGAACAAGGAACAAAAGCTCCTCGAAACTATGAACTTTATTCAATTGAAACACAAGAGGAACAGCCCAAAGTTCTCTCCCCACGAGAGCTCTGGCCTCCCTTGCTTTTATAGCCAGCCCTCAGGCTAATCAATCCAATCTAGGACTCCTACTCCTAATTGGACTCGTATCCTAACTTACCGTAACTGCTCAGGACTCTCCTATTCGCAGATAGAAGCAATCGTGAGACTTCCAAACACCTTAGGAACGTCCTAAACATTACTAAAACAACTCAACTTTGTGCCTAGCACGAAATCCTATCATAACTAACTCAAATCTTCCATATTTGAGCCATATCCGACTCAGCCTCAGCCTGAGTACGCAATCTAGCCGGTTGGACCTTTCCGACCCATTCTTTACGTCCACTTCTCTTCATCACGCCTTGGAACAATGTTGCCACATCCATGCACTCCTTGCACACATGCAAACACATTCCAACGACGTACACGCAACCTTCATATGCACTGCCCTTGATCCAAACATGCTGCGCGACCTCCCGAGCAACTCAACCACAGCTCCTCCCGAACTTGGTTGTTGGAACCTCATCTCCTCCCTGAGACTAGTCCAAGGATCCCGTCACCAGCCATGTCTTGAACTCAAGCAACACCTTCACATGAATAAACAACCAATTCTTCCGAGAACAAGTCCTCGACTTGACTTACGTTAGTTCGAAAACCACAACACCTTACATGAGCATGTCACATAAGCATGTTGCAAACCATATCAAATGATAACAGCCATAACCACTAAAACACACCAAAAACTTAGCAAATTAATACTAAGCAAACCTTCCTGTAAAGCAAGTTTGAAACATTGCGAGTTAAAAGCAAAAACAAGACGCTGCAGTTCTACGAGTTGAACTTCACGGGAGCTCCCTTAAAACAAGCTCCGAACCTCACAGAAGCTCTCTGGACCTTGCAGGAGCTCTCCGGACCTTGCCAACACTTGGCGGACCTAACAAAGAACTTGTCGGACCTTGCCACAGAAGAATGTTTTGGCAATATTCAAAACTTTGAATGTTAATGCTAACTTTTATCCTAATTGCCAATGTATTCAGCACACATAGGTCTCACATGAACAAGCTAGAACAGTACCGAAGACCTACGGCTATATGGGAACCGGGAAACCGATGTAACTTGGGTAGCTGGGTGTTGAGGCATAGCTTGTCGTTCAGAGGGTAGGTTGAGAGCTTGTGGTGTAAATCGGCTGGCGGCACTGAGATGCGCGTGCAGAGACCTCTTGCTCGGGACGATTGGACTGGTTCAACATTTGGCTGACGGGTGAAAGGTAGTTGCGTATGGTGTCCGTGATGGTTGTTATAGGCAACATCGAGTACGGGCATACGTGACGGGTTATTCGGGTAACCCTGCAGGTGTAAATCCATTATAATCGCCGTCCCTCGCGGTCAGTGAGTACCACTTGTTCACTGTACCGTGACGTAGAAAGAACAAGCTAGTTACATGTTAAAATGTTGCTGAGTGAAAGACGGACTTGATTGTTAATGATTTGCTGTAGTCTAGATCTAATTAAAGTTCCTTTCAACTTTGGGCAAAGTACATGAGAGAAATGTGTTTCTTGTTTGATTGCGGCTCTCTCATGTGCCTTAGCGTAAGGTTCTCCACAACCTGCTGCTAAAATTTGAAAGTAAGGTTCCAATAATTAGGCGAGTCCTTTGCAAATGGTTTTTCCTCATGTACCCATCATCCCTCATGTAGAAGTTCCATGTTTAGATGAGACGGGTCAGACTTGCTGAGCCTTCGTGCTCACTGCTTGTGTTTGAAGCTTTTGCAGGGTTCTATGAGGACGGGACTCCCTAAGAGGAGGCGGAACCACAGGAGGGGAATCCCGTCGAGTGGGAGTCGTGCACGCCGCCGTGTTAGTGTGCGTGCGTGCTAGCAAGGACACGTTCACGGGCTTAACGTGAACTTGATGCGTAGTCTACGCCCGTGAGTGCAGACTGGACCTATTTTGATGTAAAATGTTCACAAACCACTTTATGTAATAAAAGTTTTGCTTCCGCTTTGTACCTTTGATGTGTGTTATCCAGTGCTGTGCAACTCAGCACCCCTCAGCGTGATCCTGGCTCGACAAGACCATGGGGTCGTGTCAGCGTTGGTATCAGAGCTCGCTTGAGGTTTAACGCACTAAAAAGGTCATCTTTTTTAAAAAATCCAGTGAGGAACGAGTTAGTAGCCCATATACAGATGTTATTAGTGTATAGAAAGTGGCATATTAACCTAATTGCTTATGTTGGAAAATCGTGCATCTCGGGACGTTTATGTCTTAGGGGGTGCACGTAAGCGCTGTCCACCAGTGCACACAAGCTGAAGGGTGGAGCCCCACGGGTGGCAGGTAACCCGACCCGCTCTAATATCCTCTACGGCTCTTCATGTCGTTTGGGGTATTCGAGTAACGTCTGTCCCTGGTGTGCTTCGGGAAATTTGGGAGACCCCGTCACGTGGTTAGTAACGTGAACACGTAACTCAAGACGTGATTGGCTTGAGAACATCCGGGCGAGTGATGATGGCCGGGTGTAGGAACTGTATGGATACCGGACTCGTTGTGCAGCCGAGTCTGACGATTGCTTGAGTTATTTGCAGGTAGTCTAACCACGAAACGGTAGACGTGTAGAATCCGTGTGCGAGAGACGCTTCGTGCCACTGAATTAATGATGCCGGCTAAGTCCGGTATAGGTTTTTCTTTGTGAGGACGTAGTACCGACATGAGCTGGTGACGCATCGACGTCACATCCCACTAAATGAACAACTTCATTGTAAAACTTGAAGGTTTTGATCCAAAGCACTAAAACTTGATTTAACTCTTTCCCTTAATCAGGATATTCAATGTTAACAAGTTTTCAACTTATAGGTTGCTAAGGACAGAGCACTCAGTTTTCAGCTGAATGTAGGCTGAAGTTAATCAGAGGTTAGAGGTTGAGTTATTTCTAGGTTGGGGTCATATGATACATTTCTAGAAAGCTTTGGAAGATTCTTACAACTTTTCTGTGGAGGTCCAGAGGTGTTTCATCCCTAAACCAATCGAAAAATTCAGCTGAGTGCAAACTGTTCAGACAACAGGACAGATGCAAATCTCCCTAGATGTTTCTGAAAAACACTTATAATATTCTGTAGAAAAATCCTTAAGGGTCATATGTCACACCGTTAGAAAGGTTATTAGATAAGCAACATTATTGTAGTTCAAAGTTTGTTCAGATTCCTATCGTATTTGCATATACAACTGTGATAAAACCAGCCACATACAAAGGAGATGCTGACAAATTTTATCCAGGAATTCTGTCAACGTTGAAAAATCATAACTCCTGATCCAGAAGTGATATAGAAGCATGTGAATACTTGTTGGAAAGATATTGGAGTTAACTTTAACTTCGGTATACAACTTGAGTGATGAAAATGCTTCTAACTGGATCAAAGTGTAGATTTAGTGCATCAAGGTATGTTCTGTACAAAGGAGGAAAAATGAGTGATATCGTGCAGGCTTGTACAAGTTATGTGCCCCAAAAGCACCTGTTGGTGTCCCGAACGCCATT
This sequence comes from Neostapfia colusana, assembly GCA_030760725.1. Taxonomy (NCBI): domain Eukaryota; kingdom Viridiplantae; phylum Streptophyta; class Magnoliopsida; order Poales; family Poaceae; genus Neostapfia; species Neostapfia colusana. Next base: position 29,926,952 of record JASWHV010000019.1, on the reverse strand, counting down.
CGGTGATATGTAGGCCCCTGTACGATTAACTCCTTAGAGATTGATTGCTGGTCAAGTACCACAACTTGCACCTCCTCCAGAGCAGCAGCATCAGACGGTGGTCTGTACTCCATCGCTGCAGCTATATGTATCTGGCTTCCAACCACAAGTTAGAGAAGAGCCGGACAGACATCCGTGCTCCAATTGTGGTTGGATGGACCATTGTGCTAGGTATTGTCTGGAGGAAATTCAAGGGTGCGGGTCATCATAGTAAAAATGTTCAGACCCGTACCGATATCTGCAGAAAAGAGGGCAGACAAGGGGCGACAATAACTACATAGTGAGTGAAGATGTTCCAGAAAGAGAAGCCGTGTTAGCAGAGATGTTTTCTCTGAATCAACTACCGGTATAAATTCTCTTGGACTTAGGTGTCACACCTAGCTTTGTTAGTTAATCTTTTGTGGCTCAACATCCGCTCCAAACCACTTTTACAAAGAGGTAATACCTCATATCTTTGCCGGGGCAGCATTAAAGGAGTGATGTTGTTTTCCGAGCATCTCTTTGTTTGCGGGTTAGACTATAACCCACGACCCTCCTTATTCTTGGGGTCTGAAGATCGACATTATTTTGGGGATGCCGTGGTTGAATTATCACAAAACAGGTTACAACGTCAGTTTTAAACCGTTAAGCTCAAACTCCCCTCGGCACGGTCTTCATACATTAGTTCTGGGCGTCAGTCGGCAACAGATTGCGATATTGGACCACTCGGAAGCTGTTTAGATAGAGGGAAGTCCGGTGGTACGTAAATGTTGGGAGGTGTTTCCCAATTGTTTACCGGGCATACCGCCCGAACAGGACATAGAGTCCAAGATTGAACATGCACCAGGAACGCCACTGAGTTCACGAAGGCCGTACAAAATGGCACCCAATGAATGAGCAGAGTGGAAGACACCGCTGAATAACTCTATGAGCAAAGGTTTTATATGACTGGGTCGTTACCTTGGGGTTATTCAGCATTGTTTACAAAGGAGAAGCACGAAACACTACAACTTTGTGTAGTGCCTGTCTGCTTAACACTGCGACCATCAAGAACTAGTACCCGTTACCACAGATCGACATATTGTTTGATCAGTTGGTCAAGGCAAAGATCTTTTCCAAGATGGACTTAAGATCCGGGCACCATCAGATTAAGATAAGGGCTGAGAATATTCCGAAGACGGCTTTCTCGACAAGGTTCGAACTTTATGAGTACCTGGTCATGTCCTTCGGCCTCAGCAATGCTCCAGCTCACTTCATGTATTTGATGAACTCGGTATTCATGCCGGAGCTGGAAAAGTTTGTCGTGGTCTTCATCGACGACATACTGGTATATTCCAAGTCGGAGGAAGATCACAAGAAACATCTGCGTATAGTCTTGCAACGGCTGCGGAATCACAAGCTATACGCGAAATTCAGCATGTGTGAATTCTGGATATCGCAAGTGCCTTTCCTCGGGCATATCATCTCAGTGGAGGGTATCGCTGTAGACCTGAGCAAGATCACTCAAGTGCTGAATTGGAAATCCTCGAGAACTGTTCACGAGGTACGGAGTTTCCTTGGACTCGCGGGATATTATCGGAGGTACATTCCGAACTTCTCGAAGATTGCCAAGCCTATGACGGAGCTGCTGAAGAAGGCTACCAAATATGTTTGGAGTCCAACATGTGAAGCAGCATTCAAGGCTTTAGTCAAGCACCTGACATCAGCACCGGTTTTGGTGCAGCTAGACCCAACAAAACCGTTTGATGTGTACTGCGATGCATCCGGCATTGGTCTCAGATGTGTGCTGATGCAAGACCGAAGAGTGGTCGCGTATGGATCACAGCAGCTTACAAACCATGAGCAGAATTATCCAACCCACGAGTTGGAGCTCACTGCCATGGTAATTGCACTGAAAATGTGGAGGCACTATCTACTCGGTAACCTCGTGCATTTATATACCGACCACAAGAGCCTCAAGTACATATTCACTCAGAAGGAGCTGAACATGAGGCAGCGAAGATGGTTGGAACTGATAAAGGATTACGAAATAGAGATCCATTATCACCCCGGCAAAGCAAACGTAGTGGCGGATGCGCTGAGCCGCAAGTCACACGTCAACAATCTGACCATCACACCGTTGGAAGAGAGCGAACCACCATTGCATGTGATTCCACACGGAGCTCTCTTCAACCTAGCTTTGATCCCCACCATCCGTGAAGAAATAGCGGCAGCTCAGAAACATGACAAGGGCATGTCGCATTTGCGGAGACGTGTAGACAGTGGGGAGCTTAAATGTTTCCGGAAGGACGGAGACGGCGTCCTATGGTTCAAGGACCGGATCGTCGTACCCCGTAACCCGGAATTATGGAAGAAAATCTTTGATGAGGCTCACTTGTCGAAGTTTTATATTTACCCAGGTAGCAACAAAATGTATCAAGAACTTAGGAGCAAGTTTTGGTGGACACGGATGAAGCGGGAAATCGCAAAGTACGTGTCCGAGTGCGATACATGTCGAAGGGTGAAAGCAGACCATATGCGGAAACCGGGACTGCTACAACCACTGGGCGTTCCTGCCTGGAGGACGTGAGCATGGACTTCATCGTCGGTTTACCCCACACTTTTCAGAAGCATGATTCTGTGTGGGTGATCATCGATCGGCTCACCAAAGTTGCCCATTTCATCCCGGTCAACACCAACTACAACGCCAAGAAGTACGCTGAACTGTACATCTCACGGATCCTATGCTTGTACTGCGTACCCCATACCATCATATCGGATGGGGGCACTTTATTTGTGTCCCGTTTTTGGGAGCAACTGCACGCTGCCTTGGGGACGAAGCTGATCCGTAGTTCAGCGTACCACCCGCAAACAGACGGACAAACCGAGCGGGTAAATCAGATCTTAGAAGACATGCTATGAGCTTGCGCTATCAACCACGGCAAGAATTGGGATGATCACTTGCCGTTAGCCAAGTTCTCGTACAACAATGGGTACCAAGCCAGCATAAAGATGGCGCCCTACGAGACCCTATACGGAAGGAAATGCCGCACACCACTGAATTGGTGTGAGTCTGGCGAAAGGGTTACCTTCGAGATTGACCTTGTAAACAACGCGGAAGAAAAGGTTCGACTGATTCAAGCAAACCTCAAAGCCGCCCAATCCCGGCAGAAACAGTATGCAGACCGGAGAAGGCGCCCATTACAATTCGAAGTCGGGGATCACGTATATCTGCGTGTGTCTCCAATGAAGGGCGTAAACAGATTTGGGGTGAGAGGAAAGTTGGCACCCCGATTCATCGGTCCATTCCAGATTGCCGAAAGATGTGGATCAGTAGCATACCGGCTGAAATTACCAGAAGCACTTTCCGGTGTGCACGACGTCTTTTACATTTCCCAGCTGAGGAAGTGTCTCAAGCTATCAACTACCGTTCAGCTGGAAGACATTGAAGAACTGCAACCGGATCTCACCTATCTGGAGGAACCGGTTCAGATTATTGACGAAAAGGCCCGAACCACACGCAACCGTACGTTGTGGTTCTACAAGGTTCTATGGAGTAATCACTCCGTGGACGAAGTGACATGGGAAAGCGAAGGATTTCTTCGCGCTAAATACCCCGACTTCCTCACGTCGCACATCCGGTAAATTTCTACTGTCCTCTCTCTCATTTTCACCTTATAATCTCGGGACGAGATTCTTTTAAGGGGGGAGGAATGTAAGGGCCTCAGTTTTTGACACATATTCAAAGTGTTCATCACCACACACAATCCTCATTTGAAGAAAGTGGATGAACACATTTGAAGAGCAAGTAACCAAAATCAACATACTCATTAGAGAACAAACTCACATATTGCAAAGGTGGTATTTCCCACATGTGATATATAGGGGCTGGGCATGTGAAAACTCCCACATTGTGTTAGGAATGTCCATGCCGAGTTTCACCCAAATTCAAAACCTTTTAAGGTCATTCTGGGTATAGCAAGAAAGAGGGCAGTTTGAAACCGTATTCAAATTCAAACTGTTTTATCCCATGAATTCAAAAGTGAGAGGCATATTCTTATTCAGCACATTTTTGTGAGCTCACACTCCAATTTTCACTCCATTTGGAGTTGATCTTGACATGAGCTAAATGGGGCAAATTCAAACTTTTATTTGAATTCCAAACTGAATATGTGTTGAAATTTATCTAAACCAAAACACATTTGAATTCTAACCAATTCAAATGGCTCATGGGTGAATAATTTGAATCACCATGGGCATTTTGGGGCTTACTGTTTACAACAGTGATGAGGAGTTAATTTCAGAGGTTAAACTTGAGTGTGGGACCCACATGTCATAGAGAGAAGAGGGGAGACTTGCACCCAAAGTCACAGCCTCGGTGGGAAATTCCACCAAGCAGCTGCCGGTTCAACGCCCCGAGGGCAGCTGCGATCGCCACCGAGGAGGAGAAGCGCCACCAGCTGCTTCCCGCGTCCACACACGAGCCCAAGGGCGGTTCCAGGGTCCTCTTAAGGCGCTCCACCGAGGCAAGCATCGCTCGCTTCCTCCTCTCCAGTGAACACCGAGCCCCCGGCCTTCCGCCTCTCTGCTCGATTGGGAAACCGCGGAAACATCGCGCCTCCTCCTTCCCCGAGCTGCTAGGCAGTACCCTGAGGTCACACTCTACTTCCTCGACGCCAAAAACCCCGAGCTCCGGCCTCCCTCGCCCGAGAACGATCGCCACAGCGGCGACCTAACCTCCGCCGAAGATCAGGCGCTCGTGGACAGCGTTACACAGGAGCTTTCACGGTCCAGCAAGAGAGGCAACAGGAGCGCGCGAGCACCGTGTTGCTCTCCTCCAAGTTTGGAAGCAAACCGTGAAGAATCCACTGCGAATTTCCAGCTTTTGTTCCGGCGACCTTAAACCGAGCTTCCGGTACAGATTCTTCGAATTCTCGCGCTATGATCCTTCTTTAGTTATCAACTCTTGCACATAGGCGCTGGACTAGCCGGCGATCAATTTCCTTTCTGCATCCGTGGCATGAAACCGACTAGGAGTGACAAATTTTGAGCTCGATCGAGGGCGTTCATGGCGGGCACGATCGGTCACACGGTGCCAACCGACTTGCCGCCATCTTTGAACCCTTTTGACACCTTGTCGAGCTTCCTAGAGGTGTACTGATGCTGTAGAACCGATTTTTCGAGGTTTTGGCGGGTTAGAACCCACGGCCGACGGTGCCGAACCTCAACAGAGGCCGCCGCACGTCGCCGGGCTATTCCCGGTCACCGCTAGCCCGAACTAACCCACCCCACAGACGTGCTCCTCGACGTCGACAATCCCCTGGCGGCGAGTTTCAGACCAGGTTATGGCCGGCAGCGGCAAGCCAGCGAGCTTCGGGTCTGCTCCGGCGAGGGGAGGCGGCGCGGGCGCGAGGGCGCGTCGGGAGGAAGACGAAGCCGGCTGGCCCATGCATCAGCGGCTTAAAAATTTAAATCGGGATCGGGTGTGGCTGGGATCCGTTGTGCTGGCGCGCAGAAACCCGGCAGACCACGGTGTGCCGACGCCTCAGCGTGCGACGCGTGTCCCCGTGGCCCACCCGCAAGTTTAAACTTTTCTCCGATTTTCAGATTTCCTTCAAACTTCAAATCCTCATAACTTGTGCTAGAAAGCTCCAAATCGAATGAACCAAATTTTGTTGAATTCAGCTCTCTGAGCAATTTCCAGCAAATCAAGTTTCACTTCATGAAAACCCTCAATTCTCCAGAATTAATTCCTCAAAATTTAAATTGTTTGGAATTTTAACTGGAGAATCCCTTGGAGGAAAATTCTGAAATTTTGCTGGGACGTTCACCAAAATATCCCTGAACTACCATAAAAATTTCAGGTCCATTTGAACTAATTTGATCCACCTGATGGTGTGATTAGTGAAACTGTTCCAGAGCAAATAGAAAATGTTCAGAAACATTTTCAGAATTTTCCCTGAAATTGTTTAGCTCATATCTTTAGCTAAAAACCTGCAAATTAAGTGATACCAACTCCATTAGAACCCTCTGAAAATCTAGATTCCAGAAAGTCATACTTTGTTTCAAGAAAATCCTTAGAACACCCTAAAAGCCTTCAATTAAGGTCAAGTACATAATTAATTGTGGAGAGCTCAAATGAGGTTTGCTACGACTAAAACTTGACCAAATCTCTGTTTAGGTTGTAACCAAGCCACAGTAAAAGTTTGACAGTCATTGGGTCTGTCTAGTAAGAGTTATAGACTTCACAAGTTTAAATTCAATCAAATGCATTTAAATTAATACACATCCTTGTATATCATGTAGTCGCTAAGGTCGAGGAGGAACCCGAAGTCCTAGACTTCGTTACTCCGGAGGAGCAGCTAGCCTACGACCAAGAGCAGCAAGGCAAGGTCCGGTTTGCATTAACCTTTTTACAAATTTTTATTGTTTTGAGCACTTACTTGAGTATTATGATTCCTTGCATTAGAGTCTTGTTTGGAAACCCAATAGCATAGCCAAGAAAACCATGGGTTGGGTTTAGGATTGTAAACCCCGTTATCTACTGCAAAGCTAAGTTAGGGTAGGATTTGGTACAAGTCGAGTAGTTGGAACTACTCGCGAGCATAGGCTAGAGGCACTCGACTCGAGTAGAGATAGCACATGATACACATGGCAAGAAAGATGAGACCGAGCAGAGAGTAAGGGCAGAAGGACTTTTGGGCCTGTGTGCTGTAGCTCCGCATGTGTCGGTTGAGGACCGAGCCGTTTGCGGGCCTGTTGAACAAGCTAGAACAGTACCGAAGACCTACCGGCTATATGGGAACCGGGAAACCGATGTAACTCGGGTAGCTGGGTGTTGAGGCATAGCTGGTCGTTCAGAGGGTAGGTTGAGAGCTTGAGGTGTAAATCGGCTGGCGGCACTGAGATGCGCGTGCAGAGACCTCTTGCTCGGGATTATTGGACAGGTTCAACATTTGGCTGACGGGTGAAAGGTAGTTGCGTACGGCGTCCGTGATGGTTGTTGTAGGCAACATCGAGTACGGGCGTACGTGACGGGTTATTCGGATAACCCTGCAGGTGTAAATCAATTATAATCGCCGTCCCTCGCGGTCAGTGAGTACCACTTGTTCACTGTACCGTGACGTAGAAAGAACAGGCTAGTTACATGTTAAAATGTTGCTGAGTGAAAGACGGACTTGATTGTTAATGATTTGCTGTAGTCTAGAGCTAATTAAAGTTCCTTTCAACTTTGGGCAAAGTACATGAGAGAAATGCGTTTCTTGTTTGATTGCGGCTCTCTCATGTGCCTTAGCGTAAGGTTCTCCACAACCTGCTGCTAAAATTTGAAAGTAAGGTTCCAATAATTAGGCGAGTCCTTTGCAAATGATTTTACCTCATGTACCCATCACCCCTCACGTAGAAGTTCCATGTTTAGGTGAGACGGGTCAGACTTGCTGAGCCTTCGTGCTCACTGCTTGTGTTTGAAGCTTTTGCAGGGTTCTATGAGGAAGGGACTCCCGAAGAGGAGGCGGAACCCCAGGAGGGGAATCCCGTCGAGTGGGAGTCGTGCACGCCGCCGTGTTAGTGTGCGTGCGTGCTAGCAAGGACACGTTCACGGGCTCAACGTGAACTTGATGCGTAGTCTACGCCCGTGAGTGTAGACTGGACCTATTTTGATGTGAAATGTTCATAAACCACTTTATGTAATAAAAGTTTTGCTTCTGCTTTGTACCTTTGATGTGTGTTATCAGGTGCTGTGCAACGCAGCACCCCTCAGCGTGATCCTGGCTCGACAAGACCGTGGGGTCGTGTCAGCTTGTTCACATTAATTACTCCAATCATACTTGGTGCTTTTCTTCAACAGCTCCGTCATAGGTTTAGCGACTTTGGAGATGTTGGGAATGAATCTCCGGTAATAACCCGCTAAACCTAGGAAACTCCTCACTTCATGAACAGATGTTGGAGATTTCCAATTCAGCACTTGCTCGATTTTACTTGGGTCCACAGCGATGCCTTCTGCTGAAATAATATGCCCAAGAAACGACACTTTGCTGATCCAAAACTCACATTTACTGAACTTTTCATATAGCTTGTGATCTCTCAAACGTTGGAGTACAATACGCAAATGTCCAGCTTGTTCTTCCTCTGACTTTGAATAGACCAAGATGTCGTCGATAAAAACCAAGACGAACATGTCTAACTCCGGCATGAACACAGAGTTCATGAGATACATAAAGTGAGCCGGAGCATTGGTCAATCCAAAGGACATGACAAGATATTCATAAAGACCATATCTTGCCGAGAACGCCGTCTTAGGTACGTCTTCTGCCCGAATTTTTATCTGGTGATACCCGGACCGAAGATCCATCTTGGAGAATACCTTAGCACCCACTAGTTGATCAACAAAATATCAATGCGCGGTAGTGGATACTTATTCTTCATAGTGACAGCATTCAGTGGACGATAATCTACCCATAGTCTCAATGTCTCATCCTTCTTCTTAACGAATAGTGCGGAACAGCCTCAAGGTGATGAACTTGGGCGTATAAAACCTTTGTCCATGAGGTAATTAAGCTGCTCCTCAATTCTGCTAGCTCCTTTGGTGCCATTTTGTATGGTCGCAGAGAAATAGGTGTTGTTCCCGGTGCTAGTTCAATCTTGAACTCAACATCACGTTCGGGCGGCATGCCCGACAAGTCTTCGGGAAACACATCTGGATACACATACCACTGGAATATCCTAAAGTTTAGGAGCTTCAATCTGATGCAACTCTCCAACTCATTGTGATGGATCCACAAGATTAAATGTGTTGCAACCGTGTATTGGGGAATTCAGTTGGACAGTCCGAGAGCTGATGTCAAAGATAGCTCCATAATGTGTCAACCATGACATCCCCAAGATTTATCAATCCTTTGGCCTTTGAGTATGATAAGGCTCGCAGGATAGATGTTTCCACCCAAACATAAAGGTGCTCGTGAGACCATCTCATCTGTTGATATCTTGCCCCCTGGTGAGCTGATATGAAACGGATGCTTAACGGTGCTAAATGGAAGATTATTCTTCAGCACATAGTCTCTGCTAATAAAATTCTGGGTGGCTCCAGAATCAAACAACACGAAAGTGGGCTGTTCATGTAACGTGAACATGCCCGCTAAAACTGGTTCACCTTTTGCAATGTCCTCAATAGCAGTGTAATTAACCCTGCAAGCTTTCGAAAGATTCTTCTTTGAAGGTTCACGGTGCTGATCTGAGCATTGAGGAGATGACACATGAGTGTGGCTCTGCTCAGCTCCACGACGGTTTCATGCTGCAGAAATCCTCAGCTCTCTACTGACACGAGGTGGAGATAAACCATGCACAGCTGGTTGTGGTAGGGTTGCATAAACAACTTCTGATAGCTGCTGTCAAGGTGGAGGCTCATAAGTGATCAACTCCAGCCGTGGTTGTGAGAGTTGCACCACAGGCTAAATTTGTTGCCTAACTGACGAGTAATACCGCACTCGATAGTTCAGACGAACCTCGATATCGCTGTATAGCGGTATACTTCTTTTCAGCTCCGCTTCACATCGGAGATGCATGTCTTCTTTAATGATAGCGGTATTTACCAACTCATTGCAAATACTGTTATTGAACAAAGTCACTTGTTCCTGAAGTTCGACATTCAAACATCGGAAGAAATACTCGCACTTCAACGCTTCCGAGTCTACCATATGAGTGGTGTATTGCATCAAGTCTTCAAACTCTTTGAAGTACTCGTACGCACTCCTTTCACCTTGCTTTAATTCCAAAAAGTCTTGATACTTTGTTCGAAGAATTCCCGAACAAATCTGACATGCCGGAAAAACAGTCTGGAATTCATCCCACGTCACGCGATGACCTTCAGGAAGAGTAGCGATGTACGCTTCCCACCAAGCTCCAGCGGCTCCGTGGAGTTGTTGAGCGGCAAATAGAGTCTTCTGATATTCATCGCACTCAAGCATATCGAGTTTGGCTTCAATACATTGAAGCCAATGAGCCGACTCCAACGGTTCTTTCGCTTCCGAGAAAACCGGTGGTTGTCTTGCTAGAAAATCCAGATAGGTGCTTGGCAGGAATTTTTCTGTAGTGTCTCCTGTTGTATGCTTTGTCGCACCAACAGATCCAGAGACTCAGCCATCCTTGCCAAGATTTCCGCCAATCCGGTTGATGATGTCGGCACTTCTTGTTGTAGTGAATTACTTCCGCCGTGACTCGACTCACCAACCTCACTCCTGGAATGAGCACGATCCATGCTGCAAGAGTGAGCAATTTACGGTTAAAATTCAAAGTTTAAACTCAACTTGAATTGAAAACATAACCGTAAAAGCATCACATAGATATTGCAGCACTACACAATCTTAGCAGGGTTTCAATAATTCTGAAATCTATCAAACGTGAGCAAGTTTGTCCAAACCCTTAATTCCATTAGTAGGAAAAACTGAAAAATAACTCAAGAACATGTTATGTAACTTAGAGAAGTCTAAAACATCCCGGTCCACAACAAGTCTCAAGCTAAATTACGATGAGCACTACTCTGTACAGAATGACCACTTGGTCTTAATCCGAGAATTTGAATATGAAAATTGCAATTTCATATCTCAAGTTGAATATCAAAGTTATAGTTAACTTCAATATCTTTCCAATGAGTACTCATTTACCTTCATATCAGTCCTGGATCAAAAGTTGTGATATTTCAAAGTCAACAGAAATCTGGAACAATTTTGACAGCACCTCCTTTGAAAGTAGCTGTATTGTCCGCAAGATTTCATCACTTTAAACTCCAAATCCGGAGAAACTTTGAACTACAAAGTCATAGAATATATCACAAGCTTTCCAACGGTGTATTACTTGACCCTTAGAAATTTTTCTACAGAAAGTTATTGTCGAAATACAGAAATTTCCAAAGAGCAATTTATGCCTGCCCTGTTTTTTGGCAGTTCACACTCCTCTGAGAATTTCATCCATTTGGAGGGTGTTTCTGATCTGGGTTTATACTGAAGAGTTGTAGAAGACTTCAATAGATTTCCAGAAATGTATCACTCACCTCCATTGGTTCAACCCAACAAAAGTTATGTCCTATTCAACTTCAGCAAAATTCTGCCGAAAACAGGGGAGGTTTCTCCTAAGTCTTTGTGAATAAATCTATACTCCCAATTGACTCTTAATTCAATATAGGAGTTCATTAACCCCTAATAGAATCCTAGACTCCAAATTTACTCCTTTTCTTTTCAAACCTTCTTTTTCATGCAGTTCAAAAGATATCACGGTACTACGTTTCCTCACCAAATCAAAATCCTAACCGGCTTTATACCGGCGTATACGTCTCAAGTGGTGGCACTAAAACGATCACTCACAAACATTGTCTACACGACATGTACTAACGTGGTTAAGGTACCTGCAGAAAAACCACTCAATAATGATGCACACATTGGTTTATCATTTCAGGCAGGTCCATATCATAGTAAAAACATACGCCCTGTATCATTGCCATACGGGCCGTCCTTGAGTCAAGCCACGTCTCAAGGTACATGATCGGGTTATTCACCACCCGACAGGGGCTCCACACCTTTTCAATAAAGCACACCGGTGGAACAGCGCTTTCGTATGCCTCATAGGACATGAAGAGTTCTAGAGAACACACTTCGTGTTACAAACCACATGATGGGGTCTCCTCCTCTTGCCCCTGATTTTGCGCACTGGAGGCTAGTGCCATTCATATGTCTCTAAGATATGAAGAGTCTTACAAAACATATTCACTTCCCGTCCATTCCTGAACGGGACATCCCACACTACTTTCCTCGTATGGGTGAGCTAACCGAAATTGATCCGCTTTCGGTGACGTTCCTTACCATTCTTACCTCCATGTAAGTGTGTCGTTACAGAATTGAAATACTGAATGATAACACACTGTTAGCTTGCCACCTTAAGTAACTATGCTAATAATACTCCTTATGTGGGCATACGATACGTTCCTCACTCGTATACTCCTAAGTTTTCAAAAATATGCTCTTTTCATGCGTGCTATTCCCAACCTGGCTCTGATACCACGCCTGTGAGACCCAGCCCAGGAATCGCAGTGGGTGGTGCCGTGTGATGCGGCACCCAACAGCATGCACGAAAAGACGATAAGAACATAACGGAACCATTTTGTTACTCAACATAAGATCTTTTACAACATAAGTACACACGCAGCGGAATGTAAAACTAGCTGGACAATCTACTCACTCTCGACCCTAACTACGCCGGAGAGAAGTCATTCAGCCCGTGAACGCTTCCTACTTGCTCCACCAAAGAAAGGCAGCGGCTAGTCTTCCAATGAGTATAACAAACCGTGCGGTTCGTCGTCTCACCGAACAACCCTCTTCATAGCAGGCATCCTGCTACCTGCAAAAACAACTCAGAAGCAACCGTGAGCACTAAGGCTCAGCAAGACTTAACTGTCAATCCTAAACATGTAACTCTAAATGCAGGGGTAGTAAGACAGTACGAACAGGAATTTGCAAAATGCAGCTTGACTAAACTTGATCCTTATATTCAGATTCTTATAGCTTTAATTTTAGTGGTCCTCACGCCTCACAACATCGGAAGTCCACAGTCAAACAAGAAGCGCTTATTCCGATGTTGCTAGCCTAAGGTGGAATTGAACTTTAGTTGGCACTATCTCTAATTCAGTCAAGTTTTCCATACAAATATTAATCCATAAACAGCATGTTAAGAGACTTAGTTCCTCTTCTTACTACGTCACGGCGCAGTGGGCAAGTATGCTCAATCCTCTTCCGCGAGCGACGGTGATTCGAATCAATAACAACCCGGAATACACCACACATACACCCGCCTCGAACGACTTTCTCAAGAGCTCTTTCTTACGTTGTATGCAGCAACCTTTCACACGACACCCCGACATAGAAAAACGCTTCGCGCCGAGCAGGATGGTGCTCTATGCGGACACGTCGATGTTGCCTGCTAAAGGATTTACACCTCCCGCCTTCTCAATGCCATTCCCACTCGAAGGATGAGTTTCTATATCACGGTACATCGAGTTACATCGGTTTCATGGGTCCCATACCCCACTATATATCCGGTACAGCTCAATCTTGTCCAGCAGGGCCGCATACATACGGTCCTTAACCGACACGGACGGGGCTACAACCAACCTCCACATTTACCTTACCATCCCGGTCCAGGCCAAATGTGGTCTCAAGCATTGTCACACCCATCGCAGGTCGAGACCAACCTTGAGCGCTCCATCCTACAGGAACATCCCTGTCCCCATCTCATTTTCATGAGAGTGCTCTTATCATCAAACTCTCGCGAGTAACTCCATTACTCGACCTTTCTTGCGAGTAGCTTTTTACTACTCGACTTCTACCGAGCTGGCTACAACATTAGCCTAGCATCTACGACGAGGCAAAGCCTACACTAAACCTTCTACTCAGGAATGTAATAGCCATGCAAGTGGGTTTCAATCATCCTAAACATAATGCACAATATCAAGTCTAATAACCATGAGGTGAAGTAAAGCAAAATTTAAAACGGTAACGATATGCAAACCGGGGCTTGCCTTGCTCAACGGTTTTGTTAGAAGCTAGGAGTTAGTCTTCCTTCGGAGAATCCGCCAAACTCATCATGAGATGGAGATCCTCGCTGCAGAGTCGAGTACTCGTCGAACGTCGACGTCACGTGCTATTAAGATGATTTATGCACATGTATTCAAAAGCAATTTAGAAAATGATTAAAAACTAGTGTACCAGTTAACTCACACCTAAAAGGGACAAACACCAGCAAGGTTTCTGTTGTTGGATCTAAACCTTAGAGAAGAAGAATGCTAGGTGACAAGTGATACTAGTAATCACCATGCGATTAAGTCCATTATATGGTTACTTAAATCTAAAAGATGGCAGCTCAAGTTCCATAGGTCCAATGAAGCTGAAAATGAACCACAGCTTCTGTGGAAGGTATTTAGGCAGTGTGGGAAAATTGAGCTCATGAAATGGCTTCATGTGAGCACACCAAATCCTTATGTGGTTTTCACTAATCTTCCTTTACCCCCTAGATATTAAGCTTTCCTATGCTGCAAAGTAGACTTTTTGTGAAGTAGAAAATGTTCTGAGTCCATAGGAATTGGTTTTTCCATTTTTGGAGTTTCCTACATGGAGCCATGAGTTTTACAAAGATTGGGGAAAAGCTGAAAATGTCTCTGTTCATTTTTCCCATTTTTCAGAGACATAAGGAATGAACACATCATTTGACCAAGCAAATGAGGTCCAATGCCTCTGAAATTTTTACTGGAGTTCGAGGAGTTTCGGTAGAATATCTTGTACAAACATGGGAATTTTCCAATAAACAGAACTCCTGTAAAAAATCATACATGATTTTCATTGAATCAATTAATAAGCCAAATCCAGGGATGTTCATAAACATTGGGCTGCACCCCTTGATAGTACTCTTTGAGTGGAATCCAACAAAATTTATTTCACAATTTTTGAACAATCCTACATAAAGTTATGGCTCTCCAAAGTTTGAACTGAATTGTGAAAATGTGGAAAATGTTTAAATGCTGACAGTGGGTCCCACTAGTCATCCCTAACCTCCAGCCTCACACCAAACAGAGCAGTGGCGGCTCCCTCCGGCGAGGTCACTGGAAAGGCACTTCTCAGCCACCTCCGGACCCCCTGCTGGCCGCCCCCCATTTTCCACCACGCTGAACCTGTTGGTGAGGTCGCCGGCGGCTGAAACTCGCCGGAAAACAGGGTGCACCGGCAACAGCAAACCCTAGGGCTCCGGCGAGGTCGTGCACAGTGAATTCTCCACCAAATGGTCGGTTCTTGGGCTCTAAAGCACCAGGGGATCATTTAGAAGACCGACATGAGGTCTAAACAAGCCGGGGAGAGCTCCAAACCTATCGGCACCATGCGCACGATATGGTCCAGCGCTATACCCTCGAAAAGAACTCGGATTCCTCCCTGTACACTCAATTTCTTGGTCTAAAATCGTTGGAGGAGGTGTGCTAGGCAGTTAAAATCCTGTGTGTGAAGTTTGAAACACAACAAACACGATTTGAGGATGAATTTTACAATTCCTTACCTCAAGGTCAGTTTCTGCCGCCCGGGAGAAAAACTTGAAATGCTCCCTCTGTGATCAATGGCTAGGGCTGAGCTTCGGAGGTGAGCAACTAGGATTGTTGGTGCACTGATGGGGTGGCTTTGTTGGGCGTGATCACTCTCGGTTTGGGCTGTCCACGGTGATCAGTTTCAGTTCCTTGAGTTTGAACTCGGGAGCAACAGCAATCAAGCCGTTTCCAGATGCCGGTGAGCTCGGGACGGCGGGGTAAAGTTGCTAGCCCGCTAGAGCATGAGTGTGCGATGATCTTTGCTGTGGAGACCTCAAGAATCCAGTGTTCGGTGGCTGTGTAATCGGGAGAAACCAGAGGGGCGCTGTTCTGCGTGCGGGAGAAGCAACGAGGCCGAGTCTTCGGTGATAAGATGAAAGGGAGCATGGCAGGGGAGATTTGAGGACGGGGAAGCAGCTCGCCAGCGCCCACTGAACAAGGAGGTGGTGGCTCGGCATTGCCCCTGTGGCGCCCGGCGAGGAGTCGCGGTCTGCCCAAGTGAACCGCCTGAAGAGCAAAAACAGAGACCAGTCTCTGTGAGATTTTTTGCAAATTAAACTGTTTCATTGACATGTGGGCCCCACAGCTCAGTCCCCCTTATCCCTCTCCAAAATATCTCCCAAAATTTGCAAATTGTGAAATCAAATTGTGGGAGTTCAAATCTGAGGTGCATTTGGATAATTGGGGAAGTTTCATCCAAATTCAAATATGCATTTGAATTCTTTGCTATTTAAATTTCCATTTTGAAAAATGAGTTGCAAGACCTTTTAACAAATCATGAAACTTTGCATACCCACTAATTTGGACCCAAGGAATTCAAATATGAAATCTGATTTTTAATCTGGCTGCTGCAGATGAGATTTGTAGCTCAACAGTTTTGAAATTCATAGTGTTGCTCTCATTTGAATTTTGAGTTGAACAAACTTGTTCCAAATCTGACTTTAGTTTTCTCACACATATGGGAACTTCCCACCTTGGTTTTATATCCTTCTTGGTTTTTCCAAGTCATCAAATAAATATTTGAACTTGTGTGAAGAAAACCCTCATGTGTGTTATCACATGTGGAAAAAGTTTTAACAAGTCCCAAATTTCATACATATGAAACCACCCTTTTGCAAACAAGAGTTTCCTTTGTATTCAAAATTTGTGGGACCTTTAAAATAAGCACCAATGTTGGGATGGGGCGCAGGAGGCAAAGGCATACGGGGTGTTTGCATAATAGGACGTTGCTGTGGTGGTTGCTTAGGGCGAAAAGTAGAAGTGGAGGAGCCATACTGTAGTGCCGCAGGGGGCATGAAACGAGGACGTACATTGCTCCCTTGTGGCTGGTATGGCATCTTTCTCTTGCCCTCTTGCTTGATCTCATGGATCTTGCTATCAACCACTATAGCTTTTTCAACAAGCTTCTGTAAGTTTGCATAATCATTGTTGAGGAGCTAAACTAGGATCTCGTTGTTCAACCCTCTCATGAACAAGTATTGCTTCCTTTGATCCGAGTTGACATCCTCGGGAGCATACCTTGAAAGCTGCGTGAACTTGTTGAGGTACTCATTCACGCTCTTCTTTCCTTGGCGGAGACCTTCGAACTCTTGCCTTTTAAGCATCACGACTCCAGCAGGGACGTAATGAGAGCGGAAACTCTCCTTGAACACAGCCCATGTGATAGTCTACTGGTCGACATGAGCATTGCAAAGAGCGTACCACCAGCCAGCGGCTGCTCCCATAAGTTGGTGCGATGCGAAGAGAACTTTCTCCCGATCATTGCACTGAACAATGGCAAGCTTCTTCTCCATGGATTTCAACCAATCATCAGCCTCCATGGGATCATTAGCTTGTGCAAAAGTGGGCGGTCGAGTCCTCATGAACTCTCCTAGTCTATTGTGAGCCGGCGGTGGTGGCGGTGAGGGTGGTGGTGGTGCAGGAACGGGGTTAGGATGGTTGTTGTTGTTGGCTTGCAGCTGGCCCAAAGTTTGTATCATGGTTTGCATGAGTTGGTTCTGCATAGCCATCAACCGTTCAAGGTTGTTTGCACCAGCCCCGGGGTCAGCATTCTCAGGAACTTCAACGTGGTCATCCTCTTGTGGTTCATGGTTGTCACGAACGTTCCTCCTTTGATGGCCGGCATTTTCTCTCACCATCTGTGAGAGAGAGTTGGGTAGAATAGAAGTTAGAATTTTAGATTGATCCCCCCGACTATTTGCATCAAGGTGTATAAAAAATATTTTCTTTTATATGAGGATGTGAACACATGCCGAAGCATCTCACATCTCTCTACTTATGTGTGGATTTGAACAACACGGAGACGTCCCACAACTCACACCAAGCACACAAACACAAGCAATCATCACAAAAGTTTAACACACCACTCCTATTCAATCTTCTATGGTTTAAACGTTCCTAATGGAAATCCTAAGCTTAATCATGTGAACCGGTGCTGTTCCTGCCATGTGACGGGGGTAATCCATGCATGGGCGCACGCCATGGTGAGTTGGCAGTTCATGTATGGTTAAATGGCGTTGATCGGGAACACCAGCGCCATCTATAAATGGGACATGAGAAAACTTTGAGAAGGAAAAAATAACTTCAAAACATCAGAAGTCATCGAGCAAGAAAGTAAGGGTGTCGTTGTCCAAAAGAAGAAACAAGGAGGGCTTAAAAATAGCACCTTGCGGTGGCTGTATTGACAAGGAAAGTGTAGCAGCAAGCAATTTTCGAAAATAGTAGTTTAGAGGAGTGTTCCTATGTATTCTAGAGTGTCCATTTTAGCTAGGCTTACGTCCTATGGTCAACGTGGCTCTGATACCAATCTGTGCATTCTACCTAGGCTTGCGTCCTACGGTCAACGTGGCTCTGATACCAATCCGTGACGCCCGGTCTCGTAGAACACGGAACCTAGCTAATGCATATGAGTGCCCAGGATGTTCATCACACATACACATGTAATCCACAAACTGAATTCAGAATATAACCACGAATAACAAGTGTTTAAGTACTTTATTACAATGTCTCATGAATCTCTATCTCATTCTAGCAGCGGAAGTCTCTAAACGATAGAGGAAGCAAACTAAACACAACAGCGGCTCCATCTTCAACTCCACAGGAAAGTCGACGGTAGTTCGCACGCCTAGTACTCCACATGATCTTCGAATTACTCTTCTCCTGTTGCTGATGTTTGTATGATAATGCAAGGGTGAGTACATGTCGTCCTCAGCAAGTGCGGAAAAAGTATGAAATGTAGCTTACAACAAGGTGGGAATAAAAAGGCTCATTGCAGAAAGCAAAGTTTATTTCACAAACATGATAAAAACAGCAACTATCTTTAAGTGAATTTAATCCCAACATATATCCAATTAAAACAGCAACATACCTCCTTCATAATTTACCACTTATCATGTCTCATCCAGCCATTAACCTTTCTCAACTTCATCTCATGCTCATAATAACCATCTCATATGTATATCCATCTCATGAATCAAAACTCATTGTCATGACTCAACTGTCCCGAAACCATTCTCATTACCAAGACTCAACAGTCCTGAAACCAATCCCAAAACCATACCATAACCATACCGAATAACCAAATCAATAACCATCCCAATAACCATCCAAGTAACCATCCCGAGTTCTCCCGTCTAATCATGTGAGTTGGCCAGGCGCTTGTGACCGTAAGCACAGCTATCATGATAGTTTGACACTCTGCAGAGGTGGCACCATGTGAGACCTATGTGTGCTGAATACATTGGCAATTAAGATAAAGGTTAGCATTAACATTCAAAGTTTTGAATATTGCCAAAACATTCTTCTGTGGCAAGGTCCGACAAGTTCTTTGTTAGGTCCGCCAAGTGTTGGCAAGGTCCGGAGAGCTCCTGCAAGGTCCGGAGAGCTTATGTGAGGTCCGGAGCTTGTTTTTAGGGAGCTCCCGTGAAGTTCAACTCGTAGAACTGCAACGTCTTGTTTTTGCTTTTAACTCACAATGTTTCAAACTTGCTTTATGGGAAGGTTTGCTTAGTATTAATTTGCTAAGTTTTTGGTGTGTTTTGGTGGTTATGTCTGTTATCATTTGATATGGTTTGCAACATGCTTATGTGATGTGCTCATGTAAGGTGTTGTGGTTTTCGAACTAACGTGAGTCAAGTCGAGGACTTGTGCTCGGAAGAATTGGTTATTTATTCATGTGCAGGTGTTGCTTGAGTTCAAGACATGGCTGGTGACGGGATCCTTGGACTAGTCTCGGGGAGGAGATGAGGTTCCAACAACCAAGTTCGGGAGGAGCTGTGAGTGAGTTGATCGGGAGGTCGCGCAGCATGTTTGGATCAAGGGCAGTGCATATGAAGGTTGCGTGTACATCGTTGGAAGGTGTTTTCACGTGTGCAAGGAGTGCATGGATGTGGCAACATTGTTCCATGGCGTGATGAAGAGAAGTGGACGTAAAGAATTAGTCGGAAAGGTCCAACCGGCTGGATTGCGTACTCAGGCTGAGGCTGAGTCGGATATGGCTCAAATATGGAAGATTTGAGTTGGTTATGATAGGATTGCGTGCTAGGCATGAAGTTGAGTTGTTTTAGGAATGTTTAGGACGTTCCTAAGGTATTTGGAAGTCTCACGATTGCTTCTATCTGCGAATAGGAGAGTCCTGAGCAGTTATGGTAAGTTAGGATACGAGTCCAATTAGGAGTAGGAGTCCTAGATTGGATTGATTAGTCTGAGGGCTGGCTATAAAAGCAAGGAAGGCCAGAGCTCTCATTGGTAGAGAACTTTGGGCTGTTCCTTTTGTGTTTCTATTGAATAAAGTTCATAGTTTCGAGGAGCTTTCGTGCCTTGTTAGTCTGACTTGTTTTTCGTCAAGTATTTCTCGCTGAGTTTCTGGACAGACCGACGTTGCTTCGGTGTTTCGTTCATAACTCGAGTTTTACAGATCCGATTGACGTGATTCTTATTGGGTTGTCTTCACAACTCAATTATCTATAACCTGTGAAATTACCACGAGCTTCAGATCTGTAGTTTTTGAGATACACGAGTTTCTTTGCAGCATTGCAGATCTGTTTTATATCGGGTAGAACAGATTGATCTTCGTTTAATGTTTTGATGGTATCTCATGCTTTACTTCGTGTTTTCAAGTGATTCTTGTTGCATTAGATCCGTGACTTGATTCTCTACCTCCCTACTTGATTTGTCATGGTTGAACACGTTTGAAAACACTTGCACACACGGTTTCTTTAACCAATTGATTTTTTGCTGAGGGGTTTTTGTTGTTTCCGCTGCGAAAGGTTTTAATCTACCATTCACCCCCCTCTGGTAGATTTTCATGTGCTCTTCGATCCTACAATTGGTATCAGAGCCAAGGTGCTCTAATCTTTGTGATTTGCATGTGTTTTGACTAACCATCATGGAGAAGTACCTGCAAAACCTTGTGTGTTCAATGGCATCGATTTTCAGGTTTGGAAGGTGCGGATGGAGGCCTACATACAGGCGCAAGGCTTCGCCATATGGGAAAAGGTCTACCGGAACTTCGATGTACCACCCAACGATCAAGTTACGGCTTCGAACATGAGAGATGTTGACAACAACAACAAGGCTCGCAACTTGATCATCCAAGGATTGACTCAAAGCGACTTCGACCCTGTTGCACACCTCCGATCTGCATATGATGTTTGGAAAGCTCTTTGTGACTACCATGAAGGATCCAATACGATCAAGGAGGTAAGGCAAGATATGTTCAAGAAATAATACATGTGTTTTGAGATGCAACCCGGTGAGTCAATTGACGACCTTTTTGCTCGCTTTAATAAAATTCTCAGCAACTTGCATAGTGTCAATGTTAACTTTTCAGATGCTGAAAATGCTAGACAATTGTTAGGAGCATTAGATATGTCAATTTGGGAGATGAAAGTTACATCTATTCATGAATCTACTGTCATGAGTTCTCTTACTTTAGATGTGCTTTATTCTAAATTGAAAACTCATGAAATTGACATCATCTCATGTAAAAACCCCAACAAGTCTATTGCATTTGTTTCGCAACGTGATATGTCTAGTTCTAGTCAATCATCATCTAGTGGTGCACTCTCTTTGCTGTCCTCTCTAACCCTTGAACAGATTGAAGAGTTTCCAGAGGAGGAGCTTGCACTCATTTCTACTCGGTTCTCAAAAGCATTGCAAAATGTGAGAACTAGAAGGAGAGGAAGCTCCGGACCTCAACGATGTTTTGAATGTGGTAAGACAGGACATTTTCGTACGGAGTGCCCTAACCTTTCAGGTCCGACTTCACGTGAAGAAAAGCAAACAAGGCCGAAGAAATCGTTTGCAAAGAATAAGAAGAAGAAAGATTTATCAATGCGCAACATAGTGCATAGTATGATCTCTGCACTTCAAGATTTTGGCTCAAGTGATGTGGACAACGGTAGTGATGAAGATGAAGAAGCTATGGCAAATATGTGCTGCATGGCGAGCAAGTCAAGGTCAAGCTCCGAGGAGGCAGAACACAAATTGCAAACTAAAAGGAAAAACTTCATGTGAAAACTGCTTTGATATGTCCAATAAACTTGATGACATGCATAGGACACTAGATCGGTTTTCTAATGCAAATAAGAACCTAAACTTGCTGCTGAATTCTTCTAAGTATTGTAATGATAAAACTGGTTTAGGTTTTAATTCTCATGCTCATGCTAAGGCACACCCACCTAAAGTTGTAAAGTCATTAGGAAGCGTTTTGATTCAAACAGCTCCTAGACAAAAGAGGTGATTTTCAAATCTGCAGGAGTACTGTCCCATTCGGGTTCTAATAAACGTGTTGCTTGCTTATCTAGACATGATAATAAGGTTATTTTTCATTGTACCTACTGTGGTAGAGATGGTCATGTCATGGATTTTTGTTATAGACTAGCTAAATACGATAAGAAACAAAGAATACTTTCTAGATCACATAACAACCAAGCAAAATCTGCTAGACCGAATGTTCGGAGCTTGCAACCTGCTGTAATGAGTCAAAAACTTGCTCCCGGACCTACTGTTTTTTGTGCTACATATAACACATCTTCTAAGTCAGTAGTTGGGAACAAAAATCTTCGATGTTTGGCTCATAAACCTTCTGTACCTTCTCAGCTTTCGCGTGTTATTCCTGCTGGACGTCGTGTGACTCAGTACTGGATTCCTAAAAGTCTTTTAACTAACCCCAGTATTGAGTCATCGACGTATTGTGCTGCTGTGTAGGTTTCATGTTTGAGGAAGGAGAACATTTGGATTGTGGATTCAGGTTGCTCACGCCACATGACCAGTAACAAGGAATTGTTCTCCTCTCTCTCTTTTGTGTCACGTGCAGAAAATGTTACTTTCGCCGATAACTCTTCTACTCCCATAATTGCTAAAGGTTCAGTTAGAGTAAACAATCTCTACACTTTGAAAGATGTGGCACTTGTTAAAAATTTGAAATACAACTTGCTTTCGGTTTCACAATTGCTAGATGAAAATCTAGAGTTAGCTTTGCTAAAAATTGCTGCAAGGTTGTAGATTCAAAAGGTGAGCTTTTGTTTAACTTGTCTTGGTTTGGAAGAGTCTTTAAAGCTGATTTTGATTTCTCAACTTCTAAGCATCGGTGTCTAGTTGCTAATGATACAAAGGATCTATATTTTTGGCATCGTAGACTTGGTAACATAGGCTTTGATCATCTCACTCGTGTTAGTGCTCTCGATCGCATACGTGGGCTGCCGAAGCTTAAAAAGGACAATGATATTGTGTGCTCTTCTTGTAGACATGCTAAGCTTGTTTCAGGTTCACATGCTCCTCTCACAATGACCACTGGAGCTGAACTGGGACAACTTTTACATCTTGACACAGTAGGTCCGGCACGTGTTCAATCCTTCGGAGGTAAATGGTATGTGCTTGTGATTGTTGATGATTATTCCAGATATTCTTGGGTTTATTTTATGGCATCTAAGAATGATGCTTTTAGTCATTTTAGAACTTTATTTCTTAGATTATCTATTGATCACCTAGGATCACTAAAAGCAATTAGAAGTGATAACGGAACTGAATTTAAAAACCAATCCTTTGATCACTTTTGTGCTGAAAATGGAATAGATCATCAATACTCCTCACCCTATGTACCACAACAAAATAGTGTCGTAGAAAGAAAGAACAGGACCTTAGTTGAGATGGCTAGGACTATGCTTGATGAATATCAAACTCCTAGGAAATTTTGTGCTGATGCAATTGCAACCGCTTGTTATGTCTCAAATCGTGTTTTCTTGCGTGCTAAGCTTGGAAAAACCCCATATGAGCTCCGGTTTGGACATAGGCCTAGTGTTACACACTTTAGGGTTTTTGGATGCAAATGCTTTGTTAAGAAATATGGTAATCTTGATAAATTTGAAGCTAGATCTGTTAATGGCATGTTTCTTGGTTATCCATCTCATACTAGAGGCTACCGTGTGCTTTTACTTGACACTAACAAAATTGTGGAGACTTGCGAGGTTTCTTTTGATGAAGCTAGCCCAAGTACTAGCTCCGATATTGCTGGTACGGATCCATATCCGCAGGGGGAGAGTATTTTTATTGAAGAAGATGAAGAAGTGGTGCTGCTGCCCGAAAACTCGGAAGTAAATAACGATCAAGCTTCTGATTTTGCACCACAACCAGCACCAACAGTCACTACTGCTGGTTCGGACCTTCCTCAATCAGCAAGCTCTTCTAATCAAAGGTCCGAACATGAAGAAGAAGGTTCTTGTGAAGTGTCTACTCCCCTACGAGTACTCAAAAGGCATCCTCCACAACAAATCATTGGAAGCTTGTATGAACGAGTCACTCGGTCCAGGTTTTGCGATCCAAACTCTCATGCTCATTCTGCTTTTGTTGCTTCTTTTGAACCCAAGGATATATCACACGCACTCACTAATGAATCTTGGATTAATGCCATGCAAGAAGAGTTAGAAAATTTTGAAAGAAATAATGTTTGGAAACTTGTACCTCCACCTCAAGGTCACACATTAATTGGAACTAAATGGGTATTTAAAAATAAGCAAAGTAAGGATGGGGTTGTGGTTAGGAATAAAGCTAGGTTGGTTGCTCAAGGTTTCACTCAAATTGAAGGTCTAGATTTTGATGAAACATTTGCTCCTGTTGCTAGATTAGAAGCTATAAGAATTTTATTAGCATTTGCTGTATCTAAAAGTTTCAAGTTATATCAAATGGATGTTAAAAGTGCTTTTCTTAATGGCTACATAGAGGAGGAGGTTTATGTTAAGCAGCCACCGCGTTTTGAAAATCCAAATTTTCCTAATCATGTTTACAAACTGTCCAAAGCCTTGTACGGTCTAAAACAAGCCCCTAGAGCATGGTATGATAGGTTAAAAACATCCTTACGTGAAAAGGGGTTTACCATGGGCAAGGTTGATAAAACTCTTTTTGTACTTAAGCATGGCAATGACTCATTATTCATTCAAGTGTATGTGGATGATATTATCTTTGGTTGTGCTTCTCATGATCTCATGTCCAAGTTTTCACCTATGGTGAGTTCAGAATTTGAGATGAGTATGATGGGAGAACTCACATACTTTTTGGGGCTGCAAATCAAAAAAACAAAAGAAGAACTTTTGTGCATCAAACTAAGTATACAAAGGACCTTCTTAAGCACTTCAACATGGACAAATGCAAGCCTCTTCGGACACCAATGGGAACAGCAACAACACTTGAACTTGACGAAGATGGTGACCCGGTCGATAAAAAAGAATACAGAAGTATGATTGGATCACTTTTGTATCTCACGGCGTCAAGACCGGACATACAATTCAGCATATGTCTTTGTGCATGTTTTCAAGCTTCTCCACGTGCTTCACATCGCCAAGCCATCAAAAGGATTCTCAGGTACCTACATGGAACTCAAGAAATTGGCATTTTTCTTCCTTCTTCCTCAACCGTTTCTTTGAAAGCTTTTTCGGATGCTGATTTTGTGGGTTGTAGGATTGATAGGAAAAGTACTTTGGGAGCTTGTCATTTTCTTGGTAATTCACTTGTTGCTTGGTCCTCTAGAAAACAAAGTTCAGTTGCACAATCCACGGCCGAATCTGAATATGTAGCTGTGGCTAGCGCTTGCTCACAAATTCTTTGGATTGTTCAAACACTTAAGGACTATGGGGTTGATTTAGATAGTGTTCCACTGTTTTGTGATAACACTAGTGCAATTTGTATTGCTAAAAACCCTGTGAAACACTCTAGAACTAAGCACATTAACATTAGGTATCACTTTCTTCGTGATAATGTTGAAAAAGCAAACATTGTGCTTCACCATGTCGATACCGAACAATTGGCTGATATTTTTACAAAACCTTTGGATTTCACTCGTTTTTGTTTCATTCATAGTGAAATAGGGATTATGCATCCTCATGATTGAGGGGAAGTTTTTGAAACTTTGAAAGTCTATGTGGGAATCTGAAACTAAAATAATATGAGCATAGTATTTCATACATATATGACTTTGTGATTCCTTTTACAGGCTGAAAGTTCTTACTACATTACTCATGTTATACATTTTGTAGTTTTTGCTATGACTAGTAATTGGAATAATTACTTACACTAAATCTGTTCATGATCGAACTTTCTTGCTGTGTTGAACTTGTTGCGTGCTCACAAATGCTTTTAATCATAAAAAATTAATCAAGTGATCAGCTCACATGTTGAGTTTTCAAATAAAAAATTGAGAAAAGATCAAGAGAATATGCATGCATCACACTTCTTCTTTTGAGATTGCTTATCATTGCACTAAGATATGAACGTGGAAGGAATTGTATCTGACTAAAACCATGTCCTTAAGCTTCTGATTGTCAAATGACATAGGCTTGGCTTGGTTGGTTAGAATAAGGCTGATGCGGCATATAATCTCTTGCAAATATCATATGATCAACTTTGTGCCTTAAATGATTATGAATAATAAAAATGCAGCAACAAGTGTCATGTTTTCAGGTTTTGAAATAGTTGAGTAAGGGAGATCATGACTTGTTTAAACTGAAAAGTACATTTGATCTCTAGCAAGGCTTACACTACTTTATGTATCTCATTGATGCGATAGTGTAAGTAACCTGATAGTATGACTTGGATGAGCTCTGTTTTGTATGTATATGTTATAATATGTTCATAACATTTAAAAATTTCTCTTTTGAACCTTGCTGAATACATTGTCAAAGGGGGAGAAATATGTATAAGGAGAGATTTTTTTACACTTTGCATATGTTATACACTTTCTTCCTTCTCTGATTTTCAAAAATGGAGAGAAATTAATAAAGGGGGAGAAATGAGTTTTCAAAGCTTTTCAAAACTTTTCATAAGCCAATGTTCAAATTTTAATTGGTGTTGCCAATGCATTCATCAAGGGGGAGATTGTGAGACCTATGTGTGCTGAATACATTGGCAATTAGGATAAAAGTTAGCATTAACATTCAAAGTTTTGAATATTGCCAAAACATTCTTCTGTGGCAAGGTCCGACAAGTTCTTTGTTAGGTCCGCCAAGTGTTGGCAAGGTCCGGAGAGCTCCTGCAAGGTCCGGAGAGCTTCTGTGAGGTCCGGAGCTTGTTTTTAGGGAGCTCCCATGAAGTTCAACTCGTAGAACTACAGCGTCTTGTTTTTGCTTTTAACTCGCAATGTTTCAAACTTGCTTTATGGGGAGGTTTTCTTAGTATTAATTTGCTAAGTTTTTGGTGTGTTTTGGTGGTTATGGCTGTTATCATTTGATATGGTTTGCAACATGCTTAGTGACGTGCTCATGTAAGGTGTTGTGGTTTTCGAACTAACGTGAGTCAAGTCGAGGACTTGTGCTCGGAAGAATTGGTTGTTTATTCATGTGCAGGTGTTGCTTGAGTTCAAGACATGGCTGGTGACGGGATCCTTGGACTAGTCTCAGGGAGGAGATGAGGTTCCAACAACCAAGTTCGGGAGGAGCTGTGGTTGAGTTGATTGGGAGGTCGCGCAACATGTTTGGATCAAGGGCAGTGCATATGAAGGTTGCGTGTACGTTGTTGGAAGGTGTTTGCACGTGTGCAAGGTGTGCATGGACGTGGAAACATTGTTCCAAGGCGTGATGAAGAGAAGTGGACGTAAAGAATTGGTCGGAAAGGTCCAACCGGCTGGATTGAATACTCAGGCTGAGGCTGAGTCGGATATGGCTCAAATAGGGAAGATTTGAGTTGGTTATGATAGGATTTCGTGCTAGGCACGAAGTTGAGTTGTTTTAGGAATGTTTAGGACGTTCCTAAGGTATTTGGAGGTCTCACGATTGCTTCTATCTGCGAATAGGAGAGTCCTGAGCAGTTATGGTAAGTTAGGATACGAGTCCAATTAGGAGTAGGAGTCCTAGATTGGATTGATTAGCCTGAGGGCTGACTATAAAAGCAATGGAGGCCAGAGCTCTCGTGGGTAGAGAACTTTGGGCTGTTCCTCTTGTGTTTCTATTGAATAAAGTTCATAGTTTCGAGGAGCTTTTGTGTCTTGTTCGTCCGACTTGTTTTTCGTCAAGTCTTTCTCGCCGAGTTTCTGGACAGACCGATGTTGCTTCGGTGTTTCGTTCATAACTCTAGTTTTACAGATCCGATTGACGTGATTCTTTTTGGTTTGTCTTCACAACTCAATTATCTATCATCTGTGAAATTTTCACGATCTTCGGATCTGTAGTTTTCGAGATACATGAGTTTCTTTGCAGCATTGCAGATCTGTTTTAGATCGGGTAGAACAAATTGATCTTTGTTTAATATTTTGATCGTATCTCAAGTTTTACTTCGTGTTTTCAAGTGATTCTTGTTGCATTAGATCCGTGACTTGATTCTCTACCTCTCTACTTGATTTTTCACGGT
The DNA here is from genome assembly GCA_030760725.1 of Neostapfia colusana. Taxonomy (NCBI): domain Eukaryota; kingdom Viridiplantae; phylum Streptophyta; class Magnoliopsida; order Poales; family Poaceae; genus Neostapfia; species Neostapfia colusana. The sequence goes on along the minus strand of JASWHV010000019.1, from coordinate 29,899,012 downwards.
TGAACATGTTTGAAAACACTTGCACACACAGTTTCTTTAACCGATTGATTTTTTGCTGAGGGGTTTTTGTTGTTTCCGCTGCGAAAAGTTTTAATCTACCATTCACCCCCCCTGGTAGCTTTTCATGTGCTCTTCGATCCTACACACCACTTTACCCACAAGTTTGTGATTTCGTCACCTGTCGGTGTGACTACAGAACCTCCATTATACCATTACACAACAGTAGGTGTATGGCCAAGAGATCACAAAATAGCCTTTACAAAGGGGCTACTAGATGTATGGACTCACTAAGGTTTCACCAGCAGGCTCGAATCACCATTCTCCCACCTACGGCCCCCCTCTTGTGCCATGTGGTTCCTAGGGCAGTCCTCTCTTGACTCCCATTCCTCGCGCATTCCACGGTCCATAACAATCTAGCAACTTACCTAATTAGTCAGCTAAGCCACACCCATATTTGGCCTTGTGGTGGCACTGTTTTCCTGGCATGTGCTGGCATGAACCGGTCTTCAGATCTACGGCAAGTAAACCACCATCTCATTCTACCACATCCATGAACCAAGCTTGCCTAGATCTCCCCCGACTCATGTTCATTATCAACATCAAGTTCTTATCATCATTATTCATATGAGTGCAGTAGCTAGACATGTTCCATCTCGCTTCCCATATCCCGTAGATTAGCGAGGCAAAAAGGAAAAACGACCATACCTGACTCATTGACTTCCCCGCTGACAAGGGTGGTTAACAAAAATAGTAAACTCCTATGAAAGGGTTTCTAATCAAGTTGACTCAAGCACACACGTTTTCGCAAACAAAACAGTTTCAAAACATGGGATCAATATGGTCAAGGGGCACTTGCCTTGTTCTTGTGGCTTCTGTTGTTCACGTGTCTCCAAGTCTTGGTGTTGTAGTCCTTCGTAGATAGCTTCCTGAGCTTGTACTTCTACTCACGATCACGCACATACAAAATTTATAGCAATCAAACATCATGCAAAAACTTTACTCAAGATGCAATGGTGTAGATGGATGCAAATCCTATGGTGCTGTTTTATTAAACCAGTTTGTACGTGTTCTTGCGTGTTTTAATGGCTTGCAGGGGGTTTTATGGTGAACAAAGGTGTAAGGATCAAGTGTCGACACGGTGATGATCTTGACTCAAGATCCAGATCAATTCCACCGTTAAGAACCGATCAAAACATGATCTGTCCACACGAAAAAACTTCTGTTCGAAGAAATAGATGCATCGAAACCGCGATGATGTTGTAAGGTGGTAAACCTCGGCCTTCCTCCTAGCAATGGCAGCAGGACAGATCGTCGGCTCTCTTCCAGTGACGGCGAGCATGACGGGGCTCGTCGACGGCTCTCCAGCGACTGAACTCCAGCAGGGGATTCAACTCGGCGAGTTGGGGGCTAGTGCCTCTAAGTTGTCGACTTGGGAAAAGGTGTTACGGCCAAGGGGGTTTTCGTGTTCTATTTATAAAGGGATAAAGATGAGTCCTACTCCGATTGGGTTTCAAATAAGAGTCCTATTCAATTTCTTTTGGATCTTAACAACTTATCTTCCATTGATTTGGTGCGGTGGTAGCATGGAAGAAATCGTCTCGGTTTCCTCAGTACCGGGTACTCGCGCAGAGGGGAAAACCGCTTAAGGATCTCGTCCTTCCACAAGGATGAGCTCCGGAGGTTCCACGTGTCCAGCGGGGGCCGGCCTCCCTTTTCCTCAGGGGCGAGCTCCTGGTGCGCCATGTGTCTGGCGGGCGGGACCTCCCTCTCCCTCAGAGGCGAGCTCCGCGTGCGCCACGTGTCAATACCGGACCTCCTCTCTTCTCTTAGGCAAGCTCCGAGAGTGCCACGTGTTAGTGCTGGACCTCCCTTCTCCTCAGAGGCGAGCTCCGAGAGTGCCATGTGTCCAGCAGCGCCGGACCTCCTTTCTCCTTAGAGATGAGCTCCTAGGTCGCCACGTATCCAACAGCGTCGGACCTCTATTCTCGGAGGTGAGCTCCGAGGACGACATGTGTCCCATAATGTCAGACCTCCCGTCTTCTCGGAGGTGAGCTCCGAGGACGACACGTGTCCCGTAATGTCGGACCTCCCTTCTTCTCGGAGGTGAGCTCCGAGGACGACACGTGTCCCGTAGTGTTGGACCTCCCTTCTCCTCGGAGGTGAGCTCCGAGGATGACACATGTCCAACGGGACCGGACCTCACTCCCTCCGCAGGGGTAAGTTCGGAGAGTGACACGTGTCCAGTGGGCCGGACCTCGCCTCTTCCGCAGAGACTAGCTCCGGAGGCGACACGTGTCCAGTGGAGCTGGGCCTCGCTCCTTCCGCAGAGGCAAGCTCCGAGCCTGCCACGTAGCCAGCAGTGCCAGACCTCATCCCCTCCACAGGGATGAGCTCCGAAGGCACCACTTGGCCAGCAGGCCGTGGGAAGTGTCGACGGCGCCCCTCGGTGAATTGGAATTGGCTCTTTTTAGCTATATTCCTCCCGTTCTACTTCTTTTAAAATGTTTCTTTATATGAAACATGTATGCATGCATGGATACGAAATTGAGGGTGTTACACACGCGGGACCCACCCGGTCTTCTTTAACCTTCGGCCGCCCGCGCTGCCCCTCACCGGAATCCCACCGGAGCTCGCCGGAGTCGGCCTCCCAGCCGCCTCCCGGCTCGGTGCTCGCCGCCTGGGGGTTTTTGGAGACGGCAACCAATCCACGGTGTCGGCACAAGCTCTAGAAGCCCGGAACCAGGTCAGCGGCGTGCAAAGACCTCGGTGAAGCTTCGGCGCCGATGACCCATCATTTCAACCCACGAAAACCCCGAGTGATCGACTCTACAGCATCAGTGATGCCAATGGAAGCTCGACATAGCCACAAAGTAGCTCGGGAACGGCGTTTACTAGGGTTTCACCGGGCGCCCGATCTTCCTGCCATGGCCGCCGCTCGCAAAACCTGAAATGGGCCGCTAACACGGGATTTCAAGCTAGGGTTGTGAAGGTGATCGGATCACCATCAAGTCTAGATGATTTGTGCACAATTTGGTGAACTCTAAGTGTGAATTAAGCGCGAATTTTAGAGAACCTTACTGGAGGGTCCGTGGTCGTGCTTCAGAAGAAAAACTTCAAATCCGGCCGCTAGGGATCACCGCTTGAGCTGAGCTTCGGGGAGAAGCACCATGGTGGTACAGCGCACCTCTGAGCGTCGTTGCTTGAGCGTGAAACCCACGGTGGTGAGCTGCCCACGTGAGCTTGCTCGTCGGTTACTTTCAGCCTGCCGCAACAACCCTTGTTCTAGGGTGGAGAACGCTGGGAGCTGCAGTCTGTCACGCTGAGGGGGTGAAGGGCGACCAGGCCTTGCCGTTTTGCAGTTCAGAAGGTGCTGTGCGCTGGGGGTGCACGCGTTCCCGGTTGGAACTGAGGCCGCGGCGAGCTCAGCGCTTATCGGGTGCGAGGAGGGGAGACGAAACACGATTAGCTCGGTTCAGAGAAGAAAGATCACGCCGAGGGCAACGAGGCTGATAATCTGGTCGCCAGCGTGAGGGGGGAGTGAGGCGGTGGCTTTGGCGGTAGCTTCAGTGGCGCCCTGTGAGTTGATCCGAGCACGTGTCTGAACAGAGAACAAAGACTTAGGTAGTAAGTCTCTCCCTCACAATGACAATTGGGCCCCACTCACTTCCTCTCTCAAATATCTCCAAATTTTGGCACATTGCAAACTTCAGCTATGAGGAACTCAAATTCAAAAGCCATTTGGCAATTTGACAAGTTTTGCCTCAGTTTCAAATTTGAATTCAAACTTCAATGAAATTCACAAGTCTCTTTGATATACCTACCAAGGCACCTCAAAATTTGCATTCTCAGTAATTGAAACCTGAAGAATTTAAATATGCCCTCTGATCTTTGAGTTGGCCCCTGCAAATACAAATTTTTAAACAACAGTTTGAATTTCCTTTTTGGAAATGGCCTTCTTTTCCTTGAAGTGAACCATTTAGTTCAAACTGAATTTAAAGTCCTCTTGCACATGCCAACGATTACATGATTAAACAAAAGTTTTTTTTTCAAGTCCCATTTCTTGGATTTAAACTCAACTTTATTCAACACTAAAGTTTTCCATTTACATGTTTTGGGACTTTTACACTTTTTAATTGATGGGATGAAAGGGGTTTGAATTTGAATTTAAGTTCAAACTAGCCTATTTCTAATTATACCCAAAAATACCTCAAAAGGTTTGGATTTGGGTGAAACTTGGCATGAGCATTCCTAGCAAGGTGTAGGAGTTTTTCATATGCTCAGCCCCTATATGATGCATGTGGGAAATACCACTTTTGCATTTTGTGAGTTCATCCTCTAATGACCATGTTGATGGTGTTTACTTGCTCTTCAAATGTGTTCATAAGTTTTTTTCTCAAATGAGGTGTGTGTGTGGTGTGATGAACACTTTGAATGTGTGCAAAAAATTAGGCCATTACATTCCTCCCACCTTAAAAGAATCTCTTCCCGAGATTTTAAAGTGAAAATGAGAGAGAGGACGGTGAAAAGTTACTGTATGTGCAACGTGAAAAAGTCAGGGTAGTTAGCGTGAAGAAAGCCTTCGCTTTCTGTGAGACCTATGTGTGCTGAATACATTGCCTATGATGATAAAAGTTTTGAATTCTGCAAAACACTCTTTTTGTCAAGGTCCGACTCTAGGTCCGAGCTCTGACAAGATCCGACGTAAGGTCCGACTTGCTATGGCTATGTCCGACATGTGTTTGGTTAGCTTCGGCGGTAGGTCTGACTAGCTTTGGTAAGTTCCGGTGCTAGGTTATGCTAGCTTTGGTAAGCTCCGGCTCAAGGTACGGTTAGCTTTGGCAAGGTCCGGAGCTAAATCGCAATGGTTCTGTTTTTACCATGCAAATGTTTCGAACTTGATTTACATCTATGGAAAGTTTGCTTAGTATTCTTTTACTGAGTTTTTGAAGTGTTATGGCGGTTTACGGTGGTTAACATTTTGCTATGGTTTGCAACATGCTTATGTGAGGTGTTCACATAAGGTATTGTGGTTTTTGAAACTAACGTGAGTCAAGTCGCGGACTTGTGCTCGAAAGTATTGGTTGTTTATTCATGTGCAGGTGTTGCTTCAGTTCAAGATTTGTCTGGTGACCGGATCCATTGAACTAGTCTTAGGGAGAAGATGAGGTTCAACAACAAAGTTCGGGAGGAATTGTGATTGAGTGTATCAGGAGGTCGCGCAGCATTTTTGGATCAAGAACAATGCATATGAAGGTATTGTGGACGTTGTTGGAGGGTGTTTGCACGTGTGCAAGGAGTGCATGGATGTGGAAACATGGTTCCAAGGCGTGGTGAAGTGATATGGAAGTGGAGATATGGTTGAAAAGGTTCAACCGGCTGGATTTCACGCTCAGGCTGCGGCTCGGGCGGTTATGGTTTGTTTATGGAAAGTTTTGAGTTGGTTATAATAGGATTTCATGTTAGGCATGATGTAGAGTTGTTTTAGGAATGTTTGGGATGTTCCGAAGGTGTTTGGAAGTCTTAAGATTGCTTCTATCTGCGTATAGAAGAGTCTTGAGCAGTATTGGAAAGTTACAGTTTGAATCCAAGTTGGAGTAGGAGTCCTAGTTTGAATTGGGTTGGCCTTAGGGCTGGTTATATAAGCAAGGGAGGCCAAGGCTCGTGGAGAGCATGACTTTGGTCTGTTCCTCTTATGTTTTGATCAATAAAATTCGTAATTTAGAGGAGCTTTTGTGCCTTGTTCATCTGACTTGTTTTTGTCAAGTCTTTCTCGTCGAGTTTCTGGACATCACGACAGTGCTTTGGTGTTTTGATCATAACTCGAGTTTTACAGATCGAATTGACGTGATTTTTTTGGGTTGTCTTTACAACTTGATTATCTATCATCTGTCAAAATTTCACAGTCATTGGAGTTGTAGTTTCGGATCTACACAAGTTTCTTTACAGTGTTGCAGATCTGGTTTTTACTCGAGTAGAACAGATTGACCCTCCTTTGATCTTTCGATCATAACATGAGTTTTTTTAAGGATTTCCGTGATCCTTGTTGTTGTGTCTTTGTGAATTGATTCTCTATAATGTGTACCAATTTTTTCATAGTTGAACACGCTTAGATCAGTCGCATACACGGTTTCTTTAACAGATCGATTTTCTGCCAAGGGGGTTTTAGTTGCTTCCGCTAAAAAGTTTAAATCTACCGTTCACCCCCCTGATAGCTTTTCACGTGCTCTTCGATCCTACAATTGGTATCAGAGTCACAAAGCTCTAATATTTGAGATTTGCACGTGTTTTGGCTAATCATCATGGAGAAACAGTTCGCAAAACTTTGTGTGTTCAGTGGCATTGATTTTCAGGTTTGGAAGGCACATATGGAGGCTTTTGACACGACCCCACTGGTCCTGTCGAGCCAGGATCACGCTGAGGGGTGCTGCGTTGCACAACACCGTATAACACACGTCAAAGGTACAAAGCGGAAGCGGAAGCTTTATTACATAAACAAGTTTATTAACATGTTTACATCAAAATAAGTTTAGTCCACACTCGCGGGCGTAGACTAAGCATCAAGTGCACGTTCAGCCCTCGAACGTGTCCTTGCTAGGACACACGCACACTAACTCTGCGGCGTGCACGACTCCAACTCGACGGGGTTCCCCTCCTGGGGTTCTGTCTCCTCTTCGGGAGTCCCTTCCTCATAGAACCCTGCAAAAGCTTCAAACACAAGCAGTGAGCACGAAGGCTCAGCAAGTCTGACCCGTCTCACCTAAACATGGAACTTCTACATGAGGGTAATGGGTTGCATGAGGTAAAGATCATTTGCAAGGACTCGCCTAATTAGTAGAACCTTACTTTCAAGTTTTAGCAGCAGGTTGTGGAGAACCTTACGCTAAGGCACATGAGAGATCCGCAATCAAACAAGAAACGCATTTCTCTCATGTACTTTGCCCAAAGTTGAAAAGAACTTTAATTAGCTCTAAGCTACAGCATATGATTAACAATCAATGTCCAGCTTTCAATCAGCAACATTTTAACATGTAACTAACCTGTTCTTTCTACGTCACGGTACAGTGAACAAGTGGTACTCACTGACCGCGAGGGACGGCGATTATAATCGATTTACACCTGCAGGGTTACCCGAACAACCCGTCACGTACGCCCGTACTCGATGTTGCCTACAACAACCATCACGGACGCCGTACGCGACTACCTTTCACCCGTTAGCCAAATATTGAACCGGTCCCATCGTCCCGAGCAAGAGGTCCCTGCACGCGCATCTCTGTGCCGCCAGCTGATTTACACCTCGAGCTCTCAACCTACCCTCTGAACGACGGGCAATGCCTCAACACCCAGCTACCCGAGTTACATCAGTTTCCCGGTTCCCATATAGCCGGTAGGTCTTCGGTACTGTTCTAGCTTGTTCAACAGGCCCGCACACGGCTCGGTCCTCAATTGACACAAGCGGAGCTACAGCACACAGGCCCCAAAGTCCTGCTGCCCTTACTCTCCGCTCGGTCTCATTTTCTTGCCATGTGTTTCATGTGCTATCTCTACCCGAGCAATGTGCCTCTAGCCTATTCTCGCGAGTAGTTCCAACTACTCGACTTGTACCGAATCCTACTCTATTCTAGCAATGCAGTGGCTAACGAGGTTTTCGATCCTAAACCCAACCCATGGTTTTCTTGGCTGTGCAGTTGGGTTTCCAATCAAGACTCTAATGCAACGAACAAAGGGAAACAAGTATGTGCTCAAAACAGTAAAAATTTATAAAATGGTTAATGCAAACCGGGGCTTGCCTTGCTGCTCTTGGTCGTAGGCTAGCTGTTCCTCCGGAGTAACGAAGTCTAGGACTTCGGGTTCCTCCTCGACCTTAGCGACTACATGATAAGAACAATGTATGTATTAATTAAATGCCTTTGCATTAACTTTGAAGTTGTGAAGTCTATAAACCTTTTTAGACAGACCTAATGACTGTGAAACTTTTACTGTGGCTTGGTTACAACCTAAACAAAGACTTGGTCAAGTTTTAGTTGCAGTGAAGCTCACTTGAGCCCTCCACAAATAATTATGTCCTTGACCTCAATTGGAACTCTTAGGGTGTTCTAGGAATTTTCATGAGACAAACTATGACTTTCTGAAAACTAGATTTTCAGAGGGTTCTACTGGAGTTGGTCTCACTTAATTTGGAAGTCTCTAACTGAAGATATGAGCTAAACAATTTCAGAGAAAATTCTGAAAATGTTTCTGAACATTTTCCATTTTCTCTGGAACAGTTTTACTAATCACACCATTAGGTGGACTAAATGAGCTCAAATGGATCTGAAATTTTTATGGTAGTTCAAGGATATTTTGGTGAACATCTCAGCAAAATTTCAGGATTTTCCTCCAAAGGATTCTCCAGTTAAAATTCCTAACAGTTTAAACTTTGAGGAATTAATTCTGGAGAATTAAGGAATTTCATGAAGTGAAACTTGATTTTCTGGAAAGTACTCAGAGAGCTGAATCCAGCAAAATTTGGTTCACTCAATTTGGAGCTTTCTAGCCAAAGTTATAAGGATTTGAAGTTTGAAGGAAATCTGAAAATCGGGAAAAAGTTTAAACTCGCGCGTGGGCCCAGGGGACACGCGTCGCACGCCGAAGCGATAGCACACCGCGGCCCACAAGGCTTTTGCGCGCCAGCACACCCGATCCCGGCCGCAGCCGGATCCCGATTCAAAATATCGGCCGCTGACAGCTGGGGTCCACCCCCTTCTTCAACCTCGCGACACCCGCGCTCCGCCGCCGAGGGACCTCGCCGGAGAGCTCGCCGCTGGCTGCTGTACCGCTCCAAACTTCTTGATTCTGGCCGCCCCTGCCTACTTTTACTTGGGGAACATGATCCGAGGGTCAGCTGCTCATGACAACGGCCGGAGCATGGTCGGCGACGAGCCGCCATATCGGAACGACTTCGGCCATGTCGACTGATGCTCCTAGTGCCTCAGCTACTTGGGAAACCGGTCGGGGAGCATCAGTGGACCTCAGAGAAGGTCGACATGAACTCGGGGCAGCTCGGGGAAGGCCCGAAATAGGTCCTCACCGTGCGCCCGATACCCCCCGTGCGTTCCGCCATTAGTAGACCTTGAATTACGCCGGGCACAGAAGTTCTCCGGCCCAGAGTTGTGAAGGCAACTCGTGCGTCACCGTGTCTAGTTCGTGTGGGAGTGGCCTGAGGCCCTCTAATCCTTTCTAGAGCACGAATTAAACAGAATCGTACCCGAAGGTCGTTCTGCACACAGAAAGGGGAAAAGTGGAAATTCGCCGCCGGTGAGCAACCACTCGAGCTGTGGCTCGGGGATGAGCAGCACCGGTCACCTGCGCGTCCAAGGGTGCCTTGGCTCGGGCGTAACAACGCCCAGGTTGGGCTGTCCACGAGAGCCCGAGGTGCGGCGGTTTCCAGTTCCGAGTTTGATCTTTCGGCACAGCCGATATCACTCGGTTTCAATCGATTTCTATCAATGGGAAGGATGGAGGATGGTTGCTAGTACCTTGCTGGGACCTTGGAATGGAAAGAGGGAGCTGCGATCGGCTTGATCAAGCAGGAACTCGAGCGGCGGCGATGGCAGTGGGAAAAGCAGTCGCGCACGTCGGTAGCTCGGGGAAATGGTGACTGAGGCACGCCGGGGAGGGAATAAATAGCTCGGCCGGCTGGCCTCCGGCTTGGGGCACGCAGCAGGAGCTGGCGCCGGCTGCCCCCTTCGGTGGCGCGCGCGCACAGCTGCCGGGAACCGACTGAACTGTGGTTCAGTCGGTTTGCTTTGAGGCAGAGGCTGACATGTGGGTCCCACTTCTCTTTTAACCTCTGAAATTTATTCCTAACAGCTGTGGTAAACAGTGAACCCTATTCTACCCTTGGCAACTCAATTTATTCACCCAAGAGCCATTTGAATTGATCAAAGTTCAAATGAGGTTTGGTTTGAATGAATTTCAGCACAAGTGCAGTTTGAAATTCAAATAAAGTTTGAATTTCTCCCCCTTAGCTCATGTCAAGATCAACTCCAAATGGAGTGAAAATTGGTGTGTGAGCTCACAAAAATGTGCTGAGCAAGAATATGCCTTCCACTTTTAAATTCAGTGGGTGAAAACAGTTTGAATTTGAATATGTTTTCAAACTGCCCCTTTCCTATCTACACCCAAGATGACCTCAAAAAGGTTTTGAATTTGGGTGAAACTTGGCATGGACATCCTTAGCAAAGTGTAGGAGTTTTCATATGTCCAGCCCATCTATATCACATGTGGGAAGTACCACTTTTGCAATGTGTGAGTTTGTTCCCTAATGAGCATGTTGATAATTGTTACTTGCTCTTTATTTGTGTTCATCATACTTCCTCAAATGAGGTGTGTGGTGTGGTGATGAACACTGCAATTGAGTGTCAAAAACTGAGGCCCTTACATTCCTCCCCCCTTAAAAGAATCTCGTCCCGAGATTATAAGGTGAAATGAGAGAGAGGACGGTGGAAAATTACCGAATATGCGACGTGAAAAAGTCGGGGTAGTTAGTGCGAAGGAATTCTTCGCTCTCCCATGTCGCTTCGTCCATGGAGTGATTACTCCATAGAACCTTGTAGAACCACAACGTACGGTTGCGTGTGGTTCGGGCCTTTTCATCAATAATCTGCACCGGTTCCTCCCGATAGGTGAGATCCGGTTGCAGTTCTTCAATGTCTTCCAGCTGAACGGTAGTTGATAGCTTGAGACACTTCCTCAGCTGGGAAATGTGAAAGACGTCGTGCACACCGGAAAGTGCTTCTGGTAATCTTAGCCGGTATGCCACCGATCCACATCTTTCGGTAATCTGGAATGGACCGATGAATCGGGGTGCTAACTTTCCTCTCACCCCAAATCTGTTTACGCCCTTCATTGGAGACACTCGTAGGTATACGTGATCTCCAACTTCGAATTGTAATGGGCGCCTCCTCCGGTCCGCATACTGTTTCTGTCGGGATTGAGCGGCTTTTAGGTTCGCTTGAATTAATCGAACCTTTTCTTCCGCGTTGTTGACAAGATCAATCCCGAAGGTAACCCTCTCGCCAGATTCACACCAGTTCAGTGGTGTGCGGCATCTCCTGCCGTATAGCGCCTCGTAGGGCGCCATCTTGATGCTGGCTTGGTACCCATTGTTGTACGAGAACTCGGCTAATGGCAAGTGATCATCCCAATTCTTGCCGTGGTCGATAGCGCAAGCTCGTAGCATGTCTTCTAGGATTTGATTTACCCGCTCCGTTTGCCCATCCGTCTGCGGGTGGTAGGCTGAACTACGGATCAGCTTCGTCCCCAGGGCAGCGTGTAGCTGCTCCCAAAAATGGGACACAAATAAAGTGCCCCGGTCCGATACGATGGTACGGGGTACGCCGTATAAGCATAGGATCCGTGAGATGTACAGTTCAGCGTACTTCTTGGCGTTATAGTTGGTGTTGACCGGGATGAAATGGGCAACTTTGGTGAGCCGATCGACGATCACCCACACAGAATCATGTTTCTGTAAGGTGGTGGGTAAACCGACGACGAAATCCATGCTCACGTCCTCCCACTTCCAGGCAGGAATGCCCAGTGGTTGCAGCAGTCCCGGTTTCCGCATGTGGTCTGCCTTCACCCTTCGACATGTATCACACTCGGACACGTATTTTGCAGTCTCTCGCTTCATCCGTGTCCACCAAAACTTTCTCCTGAGTTCTTGATACATTTTGTTGCTGCCGGGGTGAATAGAAAACTTTGATAAGTGAGCCTCATCAAAGATTTTCTTCCGTAACTCCGGGTTTCGGGGTACGACAATCCGGTCCTTGAACCATAGGACGCCGTCTCCGTCCTTCCGGAAACATTTCAACTCCCCACTGTCTACACGTCTCCGCAAATGTGACATGCCCTTGTCATTCTTCTGGGCTGCCGCTATCTCTTCACGGAGGGTGGGGATCAAAGCTAGGTTGTAGAGAGCTCCATGTGGAATCACATGTAGTGGTGGTTCGCTCTCTTCCAACGGTGTGATGGTCAGATTATTGACGTGTGACTTGCGGCTTAGCGCGTCTGCCACAACGTTTGCCTTGCCCGGATGATAATGGATCTCTATCTCGTAATCCTTTATCAGTTCCAACCATCTTCGTTGCCTCATGTTCAGCTCTTTCTATGTGAAGATGTACTTGAGGCTTTTGTGGTCGGTATATAAATGTACGAGGTTACCGAGTAGGTAGTGCCTCCACATTTTCAGTGCAAGTACCACGGCAGCGAGCTCCAAATCGTGAGTTGGATAATTTTGCTCATGGTTCCTAAGCTGTCGTGATCCATACGCAACCACTCTTCGGTCTTGCATCAGCACACATCCGAGCCCAATGCCGGATGCATCGCAGTACACATCGAACGGTTTTGTTGTGTCTGGCTGCGCCAAAACCGGTGCTGATGTTAGGTGCTTGACTAAAGCCTTGAATGCTGCTTCACATGCTGGACTCCAAACATATTTGGTAGCCTTCTTCAGCAGCTCTGTCATTGGCCTGGCAATCTTCGAGAAGTTCGGAATGAACCTCCGATAATATCCCGCGAGTCCGAGGAAACTCCGTACCTCATGAACAGTTCTCGGGGATTTCCAATTCAGCACTTGCGTGATTTTGCTCGGGTCCACAGCGATACCCTCCGCTGAGATGATATGCCCGAGGAAAGGCACTTGCGATATCCAAAACTCGCATTTGCTGAACTTTGCGTATAACTTGTGATCCCGCAGCCGTTGCAAGACTATACGCAGATGTTTCTTGTGATCTTCCTCCGACTTGGAGTATACCAGGATGTCGTCGATGAAGACCACGACAAACTTGTCCAGCTCCGGCATGAACACCGAGTTCATTAAATACATGAAGTGAGCTGGAGCATTGGTGAGGCCAAAGGACATGACCAGGTACTCATAAAGTCCGTACCTTGTCGAAAAAGCTGTCTTTGGAATGTCCTCAGCCCTGATCTTAATCTGATGGTACCCGGATCTTAAATCCATCTTGGAAAAGACCTTTGCTTCGACCAACTGATCAAACAACATGTCGATCCGTGGCAACGGGTACTTGTTCTTGATGGTTACGGCATTTAATGGACGGTAGTCCACGCAAAGCCGCAACGTTTCATCCTTCTTTTTGACAAATAATGCCGAACAGCCCCATGGCGAGGAGCTCGGCCTAATAAAACCCTTCTCCAGAAGGTCCGTGAGCTGAGTCTTCAGTTCAGCCAACTCCTTGGGCGTCATCTTGTACGGCCTTCGGGATATTGGCATGGTTCCCGGTGCAAGTTCAATCTTGAACTCCACCTCTCTATCGGGTGGCATCCCCGGCAAATCATCCGGGAATACATCAGGGAATTCTCGGACCACTGGAATGTCTTCCAATCTGATGGTTGTGGCTTGATAGACACTTGGAAGTTTTATTTCTGGACTGTCCAGAAATAATGAGTGAGAACCGTGCACTTCTGAGTTTAAGTGCACGACTCGGAGGACGGTGTCTAAAACAGCGCCGTGGCGGGTTAACCACGACATCCCGAGGATGACATCGACCTTCTGTCCCTCTAAGATAATGAGAGACGTGGGGTACACTCTACCCGCTAAGCATAATGGTGCTTTGGAGACCATTACGCTTGCTGAAATCTTCCCACCCGGTGAACAAATTAAATATGGACTATCGGTGGGTAGTATTGGCAAGCTGTGTTTAGCAATGAAAGCTTGGCTAATAAAATTATGCGTGGCGCCTGAATCAAATAGTACTATAGCGGGATGCTGGTGGAGTTGGAACATACACGCAAGGATTGGCTCGCCCTCCGGCACGTCCTCAATGGCAAGCTGGTGGACAGTACCGGGCCTAGGGTTTGCCCGCCGCGCATTAGTAGGGTTCCGGGGTTGATTCCTCCCCGAAAACTGTGGTGCCACTCCGCCGCCTTGCCTCTCCGGGCAACTGCTCGCGAAGTGTCCTGGACGACCACACTTGTAACATGTGGCCGCTGCTGGTGGAGTACTCGGGGGACGAAAGCCCGGCATGCGTTGCGGAGGTGCAAACGCACGCGGCATCGCCCGCTGCTGCTGTTGTTGTTGCGGTGGTACTGGCAGTGCCGGCCGGAATGCCGGTGAAGAATACGGCCGACCGCGGAACGGCATCGACCGCTGTGGTGGCTGCCAGCGCGGACCTGATGGTGGGCGATTCACCATCCGAAACTTCTGAGAAGGACTGCCTCCTTCTCCGCTGCTCTGCGGCGCGCTTCGCTTTCGCTCTGCCGCCGCTAACTCCTTGCCGGAGTCTTCCTGAACAATCGCAGCATCAATTATGTCGTTGAGGCTGCCGCGATTGAACATCGCCAGCTTGTCCTTCAGGAGCGGGTTAAGCCCCTGGTAAAAGTGGTCCCGCCGCTTCTCGTCCGTATCTGCGTGATACGACGCGTAGAGTGCGAGATCGTTGAACGCTCTGGAGTACTCCAGCGCGTTCCGGCTCCCTTGTTGCAGGTGTAGGAATTCCTGCGTCTTCCTCTTCATCAAACCGGGCGGTATATGATAGGCCCGGAAGGCCGTCCGGAACTCCGCCCAGGTCATCACTCGGTCGGTGGGTTGTGAAGCACAAAAGTTGGCCCACCACGCGCTCGCGGATCCTTGGAGCTGCTGGACCGTGAACTGAGTCTTGCGCTGCTCGCTGATTTGGAGCAGCCCGAACTTCATCTCTATGGCGCGGAGCCAGTTGTCCGCGTCAAGTGGTTCATCCGCCCTTGAGAATACAGGGGGATGAGTCGCCAGGAAGTCGGAGTAGGAGCTCTGTTGGCGCTCCTCGCGATCTTGACGTCTCTCCGGGCGAGACGTATTCGCAATTAACGTTTGCAGCAGCTCTGTATGCTGCTGATGTGAACCCGCCATTGCCGCGACAATGTCGGCCAATGTAACCGTTGGCAGTGGCGGTGGCGGTGTTTGCTGTTGCTGTTGCTGCTGCTGTCCCGAGGAGTCCTCGGGAGGTGGTTGGGAGGTCTCTCCCCCTTGGCTAGTACCTCCAACATCGGGGTTGGCACGAGTACGCGTCATTCTGAAATTCAACACAGCAGCAATTAGCACATGTCTTACTCAAAATTCCATAAACAGGAGTAAGTATTGAAGCGACGCATGATTAACTTGCACAACATTCACATATATTGATAAAGCATAAACTTTATACAAGATACATTCTTCTCGGATCTCCGAGAAGTCGTGCTCATGTCGTCACTACCTATACATACGCTACTGTCTACACGACATGTCACCGATTACAAAAGTTGGGTTACGCTACCCTAGCTGCCCTACTTGGCAACCGTAACCCCCTACTCGGAGTAGAACTCGACCTCCTGTGGGTCGTCCTCCTCCGGTACCTCTGCTGGTGGCTCGGGGTCTACCACCTCTTCTCCCATTCCAGGTTCTCCCATGGCTGGAAGACCCAAGACTACCGGTACGCCCAATACCGGGGGCACGAGGTCCTGCAATGCATGCACCTCGTCCATAGCCTGGTTGTAGTCCTCTTCCCAGCCTTGTCCTTCCTCAATAGCGTCGTCCCGCTCTTGAGCAAGGTCCTCATTCTGCTGGGTTAGGGTCTGCACCAGCTCTTGCAACGCCGCAATGTCAACACGGCTCTTCTTCTTTGCCTTCTTCAGACGACGCAACTGATTGTGTTGTTCATTCAGTCGCTTGATCGTCGGAAGGAGCACATTGCGGAGTGCACTGTGAGCACTCTCAAAATGATCTCCACGGCTTGTGCTCTCCTTGAGCTTGGTGGCGAGATGCTCCGTATGAACAGCTTGGCTGTCCATCACAGCGTTTCCCGCCCTCATTTGGAGGCTGAGATTTGCCTCCGCGGGGTTGTACCTTGG
The DNA here is from genome assembly GCA_030760725.1 of Neostapfia colusana. Lineage (NCBI taxonomy): Eukaryota > Viridiplantae > Streptophyta > Magnoliopsida > Poales > Poaceae > Neostapfia > Neostapfia colusana. The sequence continues at coordinate 29,883,151 of JASWHV010000019.1, read as the reverse complement.
GCAACTCGGGTTTGTTGCCTCTAGGTACCTCTCTTCCCACACATGCTGAGCTCGTCCCTCCACCGGAACGAGTGCGTATGGAGTTCCCTCCATAGCCTGCACGTGTAGTTGGCAGAAACGTGACATAGTGTCACGGGCTGCCACTTGCCACATCCCTCCCGGTTGTCTTCCTCTCACCGTGACGGTGAATGGCACCCAACCGGGTGGCGTAGGCCCTGCAGGAACCTCGACATGGATCATCCACGTCTTGTTCCCCTCTTCGCCTTCTTCCTTGGCGAAGTATTGCGGCATCTGGTTGTACCCGAAATATTGGAGCATTTGCCACAATGCTTCCGGGTAGCCGCTACGGTCAGAGCAGTGGGAAACTACCCACCCGTTCTCCAACCGTTTATCTGCTGCCATCTGTAAAAATATATTTGAGAAATGTCAAATATTTATTTAAACAGTAGACCATTGAGTTATAACATAAGATATGTCATTGAACCCTTAACACTTGGAAACATAGTTCAAATTTTTAAACAAATTTGACTGCTGATCTGCTGTTCCCATGACAGCCCTGACCAGTTTTCATATTAATCTGATTTAGGCCAGGTTAAAAGCAAAACCAGTCCTGGAGCTCAACATCAAAGTTAAAGTTAACTTCAATAGCTTTCCAGAAAGTATTTGGTTGGCCTAAGATCTTCTCTGGTTCAAAAGTTATGAGATGTCAAATTTAACAGAATTTCTGGAAACAATTGGACAGCACCTCCCTGCCTTAGGTACTGATTTGATCCACGAATCCCAGTTAATTCTGTTCCTAATCTGACAAAACTTTCTGTTACAAAGTTGTAACCCATCTCATAAGCTTTCCAGAACTACCTCATTTCCTATTTTTGGATTTTTAAGCAGGAAGTTATGCTTAATTTACAGAGAGTTTACAGAGAGTCTTTGCTCTGTCCTGTTTTCTGGACAGTTTCAACTCTACTGCATTTTTCGAGTGGTTAAGGGACGAAACACCTCTGGAACTCAACAGAAAAGTTGTAAAGCTCCTCCAAAGCTTTCCAGAAATGTATCATACGACCCCAACCTCGAAAGAACTCAACCTCTAACCTCTGATTAACTTCAGCCTTGATTTAGCTGAAAACAGAGTGCTCTGTCCTTAACATCCTATAAGTTGAAAACTTATTAGCTTTGAATATCCTGTTCAAGGGAAGGAGTTACATCAAGTTTTACTACTTTGGATCAAAACCTTCAAATTTTTAAATGAAGTTGTTCATTTAGTTGGGTGTGACGTCGATGCGTCAACAGATCATGTCGGTACTACGTCCTCACAAAGAAAAACCTATACCGGACTTAGCCGGCTTCGTTAGTTTAGTGGCACTACTCGTCACTCGCACACGGATGCTACACGTCTACCGTTTCGTGGTAAGGCTACCTGCAGAAATTCAACCAATCATCAGACTCGGCTGCACACCGAGCCCGGAATCCATACAGTTGGTACATCCGGCCGTCATCACTCGCCCGGATGTTCTCAAGCCAAACACGCCTTGAGTTACGTGTTCACGTTTCAGACCACGTGACGGGGTCTCCCATGTTGCACCACGCACGCCAGGGACAGACATTGCTCGAATACCCCAAACGACATGAAGAGTCGTAGAGGATATCAAAGCGGGTCGGGTTACCTGCCACCCGTGGGGCTCCACCCTTCAGCTTGTGCGCACTGGTGGACAGCGCTTACGTGCACCCCCCAAGACATGAACGTCCCGAGATGCACGATTTTCCGACATAACAAATAAGTTAATAAGCCACTTTCTATATACTAATAACATCCTTATACGGGCTACTAACTCGTTCCTCACTGGATTTTTGAAAAAGAAGACCTTTGTACTGTGTTAAACCTCAAGCGAGCTCTGATACCACGCTGACACGACCCCACTGGTCCTGTCGAGCCAGGATCACGCTGAGGGGTGCTGCGTTGCACAACACCGTATAACACACGTCAAAGGTACAAAGCGGAAGCGGAAGCTTTATTACATAAACAAGTTTATTAACATGTTTACATCAAAATAAGTTTAGTCCACACTCGCGGGCGTAGACTAAGCATCAAGTGCACGTTCAGCCCTCGAACGTGTCCTTGCTAGCACACACGCACACTAACTCTGCGGCGTGCACGACTCCCACTCGACGGGGTTCCCCTCCTGGGGTTCCGTCTCCTCTTCGGGAGCCCCTTCCTCATAGAACCCTGCAAAAGCTTCAAACACAAGCAGTGAGCACGAAGGCTCAGCAAGTCTGACCCGTCTCACCTAAACATGGAACTTCTACATGAGGGTAATGGGTTGCATGAGGTAAAGATCATTTGCAAGGACTCGCCTAATTAGTAGAACCTTACTTTCAAGTTTTAGCAGCAGGTTGTGGAGAACCTTACGCTAAGGCACATGAGAGATCCGCAATCAAACAAGAAACGCATTTCTCTCATGTACTTTGCCCAAAGTTGAAAAGAACTTTAATTAGCTCTAAGCTACAGCATATCATTAACAATCAATGTCCAGCTTTCAATCAGCAACATTTTAACATGTAACTAACCTGTTCTTTCTACGTCACGGTACAGTGAACAAGTGGTACTCACTGACCGCGAGGGACGGCGATTATAATCGATTTACACCTGCAGGGTTACCCGAACAACCCGTCACGTACGCCCGTACTCGATGTTGCCTACAACAACCATCACGGACGCCGTACGCGACTACCTTTCACCCGTTAGCCAAATATTGAACCGGTCCCATCGTCCCGAGCAAGAGGTCCCTGCACGCGCATCTCTGTGCCGCCAGCTGATTTACACCTCGAGCTCTCAACCTACCCTCTGAACGACGGGCAATGCCTCAACACCCAGCTACCCGAGTTACATCAGTTTCCCGGTTCCCATATAGCCGGTAGGTCTTCGGTACTGTTCTAGCTTGTTCAACAGGCCCGCACACGGCTCGGTCCTCAATTGACACAAGCGGAGCTACAGCACACAGGCCCCAAAGTCCTGCTGCCCTTACTCTCCGCTCGGTCTCATTTTCTTGCCATGTGTTTCATGTGCTATCTCTACCCGAGCAATGTGCCTCTAGCCTATTCTCGCGAGTAGTTCCAACTACTCGACTTGTACCGAATCCTACTCTATTCTAGCAATGCAGTGGCTAACGAGGTTTTCGATCCTAAACCCAACCCATGGTTTTCTTGGCTGTGCAGTTGGGTTTCCAATCAAGACTCTAATGCAACGAACAAAGGGAAACAAGTATGTGCTCAAAACAGTAAAAATTTATAAAATGGTTAATGCAAACCGGGGCTTGCCTTGCTGCTCTTGGTCGTAGGCTAGCTGTTCCTCCGGAGTAACGAAGTCTAGGACTTCGGGTTCCTCCTCGACCTTAGCGACTACATGATAAGAACAATGTATGTATTAATTAAATGCCTTTGCATTAACTTTGAAGTTGTGAAGTCTATAAACCTTTTTAGACAGACCTAATGACTGTGAAACTTTTACTGTGGCTTGGTTACAACCTAAACAAAGACTTGGTCAAGTTTTAGTTGCAGTGAAGCTCACTTGAGCCCTCCACAAATAATTATGTCCTTGACCTCAATTGGAACTCTTAGGGTGTTCTAGGAATTTTCATGAGACAAACTATGACTTTCTGAAAACTAGATTTTCAGAGGGTTCTACTGGAGTTGGTCTCACTTAATTTGGAAGTCTCTAACTGAAGATATGAGCTAAACAATTTCAGAGAAAATTCTGAAAATGTTTCTGAACATTTTCCATTTTCTCTGGAACAGTTTTACTAATCACACCATTAGGTGGACTAAATGAGCTCAAATGGATCTGAAATTTTTATGGTAGTTCAAGGATATTTTGGTGAACATCTCAGCAAAATTTCAGGATTTTCCTCCAAAGGATTCTCCAGTTAAAATTCCTAACAGTTTAAACTTTGAGGAATTAATTCTGGAGAATTAAGGAATTTCATGAAGTGAAACTTGATTTTCTGGAAAGTACTCAGAGAGCTGAATCCAGCAAAATTTGGTTCACTCAATTTGGAGCTTTCTAGCCAAAGTTATAAGGATTTGAAGTTTGAAGGAAATCTGAAAATCGGGAAAAAGTTTAAACTCGCGCGTGGGCCCAGGGGACACGCGTCGCACGCCGAAGCGATAGCACACCGCGGCCCACAAGGCTTTTGCGCGCCAGCATACCCGATCCCGGCCGCAGCCGGATCCCGATTCAAAATATCGGCCGCTGACAGCTGGGGTCCACCCCCTTCTTCAACCTCGCGACACCCGCGCTCCGCCGCCGAGGGACCTCGCCGGAGAGCTCGCCGCTGGCTGCTGTACCGCTCCAAACTTCTTGATTCTGGCCGCCCCTGCCTACTTTTACTTGGGGAACATGATCCGAGGGTCAGCTGCTCATGACAACGGCCGGAGCATGGTCGGCGACGAGCCGCCATATCGGAACGACTTCGGCCATGTCGACTGATGCTCCTAGTGCCTCAGCTACTTGGGAAACCGGTCGGGGAGCATCAGTGGACCTCAGAGAAGGTCGACATGAACTCGGGGCAGCTCGGGGAAGGCCCGAAATAGGTCCTCACCGTGCGCCCGATACCCCCCGTGCGTTCCGCCATTAGTAGACCTTGAATTACGCCGGGCACAGAAGTTCTCCGGCCCAGAGTTGTGAAGGCAACTCGTGCGTCACCGTGTCTAGTTCGTGTGGGAGTGGCCTGAGGCCCTCTAATCCTTTCTAGAGCACGAATTAAACAGAATCGTACCCGAAGGTCGTTCTGCACACAGAAAGGGGAAAAGTGGAAATTCGCCGCCGGTGAGCAACCACTCGAGCTGTGGCTCGGGGATGAGCAGCACCGGTCACCTGCGCGTCCAAGGGTGCCTTGGCTCGGGCGTAACAACGCCCAGGTTGGGCTGTCCACGAGAGCCCGAGGTGCGGCGGTTTCCAGTTCCGAGTTTGATCTTTCGGCACAGCCGATATCACTCGGTTTCAATCGATTTCTATCAATGGGAAGGATGGAGGATGGTTGCTAGTACCTTGCTGGGACCTTGGAATGGAAAGAGGGAGCTGCGATCGGCTTGATCAAGCAGGAACTCGAGCGGCGGCGATGGCAGTGGGAAAAGCAGTCGCGCACGTCGGTAGCTCGGGGAAATGGTGACTGAGGCACGCCGGGGAGGGAATAAATAGCTCGGCCGGCTGGCCTCCGGCTTGGGGCACGCAGCAGGAGCTGGCGCCGGCTGCCCCCTTCGGTGGCGCGCGCGCACAGCTGCCGGGAACCGACTGAACTGTGGTTCAGTCGGTTTGCTTTGAGGCAGAGGCTGACATGTGGGTCCCACTTCTCTTTTAACCTCTGAAATTTATTCCTAACAGCTGTGGTAAACAGTGAACCCTATTCTACCCTTGGCAACTCAATTTATTCACCCAAGAGCCATTTGAATTGATCAAAGTTCAAATGAGGTTTGGTTTGAATGAATTTCAGCACAAGTGCAGTTTGAAATTCAAATAAAGTTTGAATTTCTCCCCCTTAGCTCATGTCAAGATCAACTCCAAATGGAGTGAAAATTGGTGTGTGAGCTCACAAAAATGTGCTGAGCAACAATATGCCTTCCACTTTTAAATTCAGTGGGTGAAAACAGTTTGAATTTGAATATGTTTTCAAACTGCCCCTTTCCTATCTACACCCAAGATGACCTCAAAAAGGTTTTGAATTTGGGTGAAACTTGGCATGGACATCCTTAGCAAAGTGTAGGAGTTTTCATATGTCCAGCCCATCTATATCACATGTGGGAAGTACCACTTTTGCAATGTGTGAGTTTGTTCCCTAATGAGCATGTTGATAATTGTTACTTGCTCTTTATTTGTGTTCATCATACTTCCTCAAATGAGGTGTGTGGTGTGGTGATGAACACTGCAATTGAGTGTCAAAAACTGAGGCCCTTACAGCTTTCATCCAGGCGCAAGGCTTCGCAATATGGGAAAAGGTGTAAAAGCCTTATGATATGCCGCCAAACGATCAAGTCACGGCTACGAACATTAGAGATGTCGACAACAACAACAAAGCACGGAACTTGATCATACAAGGATTAACTCAAAGTGACTTTGACCGTGTTGCACACCTCTGATCTGCATACGATGTATCGACCACTTCGTGACTACCATGAAGGATCCAACACGATCAAGGAGATAAGACAAGATATGTTCAAGAAAGAATACATGTGCTTCGAGATGCAACCCGGTGAGTCAATCGATGACCTCTTTGCTCCCTTCAATAAAATTCTCAGCAACTTGCATAGTGTCAACGTTAATTTTTCAGATGCTAAAAATGCTAGGCAATTACTAAGTGCATTGGACATGTCAATTTGGGAGATGAAAGTTATATTTATTCATGAATCTACTATCATGAGTACACTTACATTAGATGTGCTATATTCTAAGTTAAAAACTCATGAAATTTGACATAATATCACGTAAGAACCCCAACAAGTCTCTTGCATTTGTTTCACAACGTGACATGCCTAGCTCTAGTCAATCTTCATCTTTTGATACACTTTATTTGTTGTCCTCTCTAACCCTTGAACAGATTGAAGAGTTTCTAGAAGAAGAACTTGCACTCATCTCTACTCGGTTCTCAAAAACATTGCAAAATGTGAGAACTAGAAGGAGAGGAAGTGTCGGACCTCAACGATGCTTCGAATGTGGTAAGACAGGACATTTTCATACGGATTTCCCTAAACTTTCAGGTCCTACTTCCCGTGATAAAAAGCAAACTAGGACGAAGCACTCCTCTGCAAACGATAAAAAAGAAGAAGGGTTTTATAGGACGCCAATTGGTAAATAGTTTTATCTCTGCACTTCAAGAACTTGGCTCCAGCGATGTGGACATTGGAAGTGACGAAGATGAAGATGATTTGGCAAACTTATGCTTCATGGCGGGCAAGTCAAGTTCAATTATGGAGGAGGCAGATCACAACAGCAACAACAAAGAGGTATGTCCTACTTGCGAAGAAATGTGTGATGCTATTTCTCTTGCCACTGTTATAGTTAAGAAAAAGGACAAAAAAACTTAGGGGCAATGCTGTTAAAATTGAGTCACTAGAATCTGAAATTAATCGTTAGAAATCTTTGATTCCTAGTGATGATTCTTGTTCCTCATGTGATTTAATATATGAACAATTGTCCTCTCTAAGAAGAGCACATACCTCCACACTTGATAAACTTGAGTTAGAGATTGAAAAGAACAGAGAGCTTGCTGCACTTAATGATAAAAACTTGATGAGCTTGCTGCATTGTTATACTTGTGATAATCTTAATAAGAAACTACAAGATGCTATGAATAAAATTTATATATTGAACAATGCTTTACGTTCTCATGAAGTTAAGTATTGTTCCAATTACGAACTAAAAGGAAAAACTTCATGTCAAAACTCCCTAGACTTGTCTAAGAAAGTTGATGACATGAATAGGACACTGGAGAGGTTTTATAATGGGAATAAGAATCTGAACTTGCTTTTGAATTCTTCTAAATCTTGCAATGAAAAACTGGTTTAGGTTTTGATTCCCATGCTCATGGTAAAACACCTCCACCTAAAATTGTAAAGTCATTAGGAAGTGGTTTGATTAAAACAGTTACTAAACAAAAAGAAGTGGTTTTTATATCTGCAGGATTGTTGTCTCATTCGGTTTCAAATAAACATGTTGTCTGCTCATCTAGACATGAACATAAAGTTAAATTTCATTGTACCTACTGTGGTAGAGATGGTCATGTCATAGATTTTTGTTATAGACTAGCTAAGCAAGAGAAAAATAAAAGATGATTGCTAGATCACATAACAACTGTGCAAAACCTGTTGCGTGCGCTGAACCGAATGTTAGGAATATGCAACCTGCTGTAATGAGTCAAAAATTTGCAAAGTTTGCTTCCGGACCTACTGTTTTTAGTGCTACTCATGTAACACCTCGTAGGTCAGTAGTTGGGTACAAAAATCCTCAAACTTTGGCTCATAAACCTGCTGTTTTATCTCAGCCTTTGCGTGTTACTTCTGTTGTACATCGTGTGACTCAGTACTGGATTCCTAAATGCCTTTTGACTAACCCCAGTATTGAGTCATCGACGTATTATACTTCTATGTATGTTACATGCTTGAGGAAGGAGAACATTTGGATTGTGGATTCAGGATGCTCACGCCACATGACCGGTAACAAAGAATGGTTCTCCTTCCTCTCTTTTGTGTCACATGTAGAAAATGTTACTTTTGCCGATAATTTGTCACACCCGGTTTTTACGAAGAACAAATGAGTGACTCCCACATGTATGCCAGGATCATTTTCTCATACATGTGATGACAAATAGTGAAGCATCATTATATTACAAGCCAAGTGTTCAAATATAAATAAGTCTTACATAACGTCTCGATGGACGATAACATGTTCACAACATAGAAATAAACAAACAGCGGAAGATAAGTCTTGTGGGCTCCGTCACATGCGTTGCCCGGGGGACTCCGTGAACCTAGAATTCTTCTTCGGGTCCGAAGTTTTGGTCGTTGTACACCACGTCGTTCCCTTGGCCTGAGCAGGAATTTAAACCAACAGAAAAGCAAGCTTGAGTACCGTTGGTATTCAGCAAGTGTGGAAAGGTTATGTCATGCATGGCTAGAACAAGGAAATGTTGATCTCATGGTTAAAGCACTACGCAATTAATACCTATCACCTTAGCTTATTAAGCTCCTACATTACTACATAGGTGAAATGGTCCCAATCCCCCAACCCATCATCAATAACCATAACTTCATTTCCAATGTCAAGCTCCCCGCTTATAATCCTCAACTTCCCAATTCATCATCCTCTAATCATGAATAAGTCCAAGCCGCTCTTGACCGTGAGCACGGCTGTCATGACAGTTTTGACTCTGCAGAGTTTGCAGCACTGTACCCACATGTAGTGATTTCATCCCCCATTGCCGGGTGGACTAGAGAACCTCCATTATGCCAGTGGCCACGAACCACGTTCACACTTCCGAGGTGTGTAGCCAGGAGATCACTACGAGGCCTTCACAAAGGGATTCCCGACGAGTGTGGGCCCACTGAGGTTTCACCCCTAACAGCATCCAGGAGGCTCCAACCCCCGCTGCAGTGGCCCCCTCATGAGCCTTGAGGTTCATATGGTAGTCCAGCTTACACCTATTCCCCGCACCATCCAAACACACATACTACGCCGGGGATACAACTAATTATTTTTGCAAGCTGCACCATCTCAGCATGCGGTTGGCACTGTAAAGCTAGGTTACATGCTCCATGAACCGGTCCTTAGGATCCAGGCAAGCACTAAACACAAACCCGTATCTCGTGCACGCAGCACCAAAAAAAGCGTCCAACTTGCCTAGATCCCTATCTCTACATAATTCATAATAATCCATTCAAAGGTAAAGTAATCAAGGTGATGATCTCATATCCCATTTATCCCATTCTAAGAATGGCTAAGCATGAGCAGTATAAACGAATGACATAAATAACTCCTGACCCAGGCTACAAGGAAGCAAGATAATGAAAATCTAGGGAAACTTCCTAGCATGGGTATCATATTCCAAATTGACAATGCAATTAAATTCTAACTACACATCCTAGTATAGGATCAAAGTGGTCAAGGACACTTGCCGTCTTCCTGCTGCTCCTGGAATTGAAAGTCTTGGTCTTGGAAGGTGAGAACCGGCTCTGGGGCTGGTTCTAATCATGCCAACACACATAGCAAAAGAAAACAACATTCCATAAGAAGCCACCAACACATACACTCATGCAAGTCATACATGCATCCACATTAAAGCCATACACATAATTAAGTTTTGTGTTCACCCTAGATAGGTTGCTCCTATGCATGCATGCACCTTTAAACATCCATATTATTTCTAACTTTGATTATTCAGACTTCCAAGTATACCCTAACTCTAGGTTTTCAATTTGAACTATTTCCTACATTGAATATTACCCTTCTTACTTTCCAACTTGTATAAAATGTATATTCCCACTCCAAAATGATTCTCAGGCCCTCTACATTATCTTAACTTGAAGTTTTGGAGTTGGAGACCCCATTTGACATTTTCCCATTATGTATACCTATTTTCCTATATTTTCAGATTTATTTTCTATACCTAAAAGTGAACTTCAATACTAATATAGTAAATTACATCACCTACACAGGATATGTTTTGATCTAAAATGCCCAACAAAATATCTTTTGACTTCCTTTCTGATGGATCAATTTAAATTTATTTTTACCTATTTTCAGAATTATTTCTAGCCTAAAAATGAATTTCAGCACTAAAACAGCAAAATAAATTCATACACAAATTTTATACTGTTCCAATTATCTAAACAGAACCTTTATAAATTTTCCCTACCCTTTTTGGTTACTTAGATTCATTTTTTCCAGTTATTTAAATTTGTTTTATACCTAAAGGGTATATTTCAGAAATAAATAGCAAAACAGCAACCTTATTTAAATTTTAAAGTTTATTTCCCCTCTAAATTTAAACTTCAGATTTCACTTGCAGCTTGGGATTAGTCCTCTAGTCATTCCAATTATTTTCAAAGTGCTAGGGAAGTTAAATTTATGTTTCCCCATGTGTTTGCATCACTATTTGAATTTAAATTCTACTCATATGTTCAAATTTCTGAATTTAATGTCCTATAGGGTCTGAAGTGCAAATCCACCCTACTGCAGGGTCCAATTTTCTATTTCCCGAATTCCCAAGGGCCTAACTATACAAAACAGAGAGGTTTTTCCTAATTCTCAAGTTGTTCAGGGGCTAGATCAGCATTTTATATGGGTTTGCATAGTTTTCCGGAAGTCCAGGGGCTAGATCAGAAGAATCCGGGGCTAGCTACTCTTTTCTCACAAACCCAGGGGGTAGCGCGTAATTTTCCCGGGGTTTATGCTGCGGGGCTGATGTGGGCCGTTGGATTTAAAATGGGCGGCTGAGATTATAACGCGAAGGGGTACGCGGGAGATCTATTCGGGACCGCACGATTTAAAATGGACGGGCTGCAATGGGCCACGTCGCCCTGGCCGAAGCCAGCCTGCGCGTGCGGCGGCGCGCGGTGGCGGGGGGGGGGGGGGGCGGCGATCTCGCCGGCAAATCCTCTGAATTGCCCCTATCTACGCGGAACCTTGCATTTCTTTGCATAATTCAGTAGAGAAGGGGTAGGGGGCCTCACCTCGAGGGTTTTCTTGATCCCTACGTGGCTAGATGGCGGTCGGCGACGAGCTTCAATGGCGATGGCCCTCGGTGCTCATCGAAGCAGTGGCTGGGACGCAATTTCCGGGATTTTCCATCACCTGCGAGCTCCCCGGCGGTGGTGGAAAATGACTTGCCCGTTAGATCAACACAACTGAGAGGAATCCGAAGGGAAACATCGATGAAAGTTTCGGTTCTCACCGGGAGTGAAAGTGGGTTCAGCGGGGAGAAAAGAGGGCGGACTTCGGTGGTTAAATGAGCGAGGAGGCGGCGGGGGCGAGTGGGGTTCGTGCTGCATCGAGAGAGGCCGCAGATCGTGGCTCGGGGCGTGGAATTCGGATGGGGTGGGCGCGCGGCGCTCGGAGGCAGTAAAAGAGGGCGACGGTTGGAGGAGGAAGACAGCGCCGACAGGTGGGGCCGTGCGGCAGTGAGAGGAGAGGGGGGGGAATGGGTCGTGGGCCGCTGGGCCGGTTTGGTGGGTTTCGGCCCATTGGACATTTTCCTTTTTCTCTTTCCTTTTTCTTTTCTATTTTTGATTCAAATTTGTATTCCAGTTTGAGTTTGAATTTTTCTCCACATGCATTACGTCCACAAATTTTGAATTCACATTTTTGACACATTTTGGGTTGTTACAACTCTAGCCCCCTTAAAATAAATCTCATCCTCAAGATTGGTGACTCCAGGGAAACAGATCCGGAAACTATGCCTTGAGGTCGTCTTCCCGTTCCCATGTGGCTTCTGCTTCCGAGTGTTGCTTCCACTGCACTTTGCACATTCGGATCCTTTTGTTCCTTGTGATGCATTCCATCGTCTCCAGAATCTTCACCGGTCGTTCGGCATACAAAAGGTCTTCTCAGACGTCCACCTCATTCATGGGTAACCTCTCCTCGGTTGTTCTTAAGCATTTCTTGAGTTGTGACACATGGAACACGTCGTGCACATCCGATAGGCGAGCCGGTAGTCCTAGCTGATATACCACTTCGCGGTTCCTCTCCAGAATCTGGAAGGGTCCGATATATCGGGGTGATAGTTTCCCTTTCACTTTGAACTGACGAAGTCCTCTGATAGAAGACACCTTGAGATAGACGTAGTCCCCTACATTGAAAGTGAGCTCTCTTCTTCGTATATCAGCATAGCTCTTTTGTCGGGTCTGGGCTATTCTCAAGTTGTTGCGGATTTCTCGCACTTTCGCTTCGGCATCTTGTAGTACCTCTGGTCCAAACACTTTGCTCTCCCCAGTTTGATTCCAAAACAATAGAGTTCTGCACTTCCTCCCATACAACGCCTCAAAGGGTGACATCTTCATACTAGCCTGATAGCTGTTGTTATAGGAGAACTCCGCATACGGTAAGTTCTTATCCCAACTCCTATTGTTCTTGAGTGCACAAGCTCTCAGCATATCCTCAAGGATTTAATTGGTTCTTTCGGTCTGCCCGTCGGTTTGTGGATGGTACGCAGAACTGAAATTCAAATGAGTCCCCATGGTCTCATGTAACTTCTTCCAGAATCTTGAGGTGAATTTTGTTCCTTGATCTGACACTATCTTCTTCGGTACTCCATGGAAACACACAATTCTTGACATGTACAACTCTGCCAATTTAGATCCGCTGTAGCTTTCTTTCACGGGGACGAAATGAGCTACATTAGTCAACCTGTCGATGATGACCCATATCGAATCTGTAAGGGCCTCAGTTTTTGACACCCATTTGTAGTGTTCATCCCCACACCACACACCTCAGTTGAGGAAGAATGATGAACACAAATGAAGAGCAAGTAACAATTATCAACATGCTCATTAGGGAACAAACTTACACATTGCAAAAGTGGTATTTCCCACATGTGATATAGATGGGCTGGACATAGGAAAAACTCCTACACTTTGCTAAGGATGTCCATGCCAAGTTTCACCCAAATTGAAAACCTTTTTGAGGTCATCTTGGGTATAGATAGGAAGGGGGCAGTTTGAAAACATATTCAAATTCAAACTGTTTTTATACCATGAATTTGAAAGTGGAAGGCATATTCTTACTCAGCACATTTTTGTGAGCTCACACACCAATTTTCACTCCATTTGGAGTTGATCTTGACATGAGCTAAGGGGGAGAAATTCAAACTTTATTTGAATTTCAAACTGAACTTGTGCTGAAATTCATTCAAACCAAACCTCATTTGATCTTTGATCAATTCAAATGGCTCATGGGGGAATAATTTGAATTGCCAAGGGTAGTATGGGGTTCACTGTTTACAACAGTGATTAGAAGTAAATTTCAGAGGTTAAAAGGAAGGGGGTGGACCCCAGCTGTCAGCGGCCGATATTTTGAATCGGGATCCGGCTGCGGCCGGGATCGGGTGTGCTGGCGCGCAAAATCCTTGTGGGCCGCGGTGTGCCATCGCCTAGGCGTGCGACGCGTGTCCCCTGGGCCCACGCGCGAGTTTAAACTTTTCCCCGATTTTCAGATTTCCTTCAAACTTCAAATCCTTATAAATTTGGCTAGAAAGCTCCAAATTGAGTGAACCAAATTTTGCTGGATTCAGCTCTCTGAGTACTTTCCATAAAATCAAGTTTCACTTCATGAAATTCCTTAATTCTCCAGAATTAATTCCTTAAAGTTTAAACTGTTAGGAATTTTAACTGGAGAATCCTTTGGAGAAAAATCCTGAAATTTTGCTGAGATGTTCACCAAAATATCCTTGAACTACCATAAAAATTTCAGATCCATTTGGGCTCATTTAGTCCACCTAATGGTGTGATTAGTAAAACTGTTCCAGAGAAAATAGAAAATGTTCAGAAACATTTTCAGAATTTTCTCTGAAATTGTTTAGCTCATATCTTTAGTTAGAGACTTCCAAATTAAGTGAGACCAACTCCATTAGAACCCTCTGAAAATCTAGTTTTCAGAAAGTCATAGTTTGTCTCATGAAAATTCCTAGAACACCCTAAGAGTTCCAATTAAGGTCAAGGACATAAATATTTGTGGAGGGCTCAAATGAGCTTTGCTGCAACTAAAACTTGACCAAGTCTCTGTTTAGGTTGTAACCAAACCACAGTAAAAGTTTCACAGTCATTAGGTCTATCTAGCAAAGGTTATAGACTTCACAACTTCAAACTTAATACAAATGCATTAAATTAATACATGTAATGTTTCTATCATGTAGTCGCTAAGGTCGAGGAGGAACCCGAAGTCCTAGACTTCGTTACTCCGGAGGAACAGCTAGCCTACGACCAAGAGCAGCAAGGCAAGCCCCGGTTTGCATTAACCTTTTTACAAATATTTATTGTTTTGAGCACATCTTTGAATATTGTTCTTTGCATTAGAGTCTTGATTGGAAACCCAACTGCACAGCCAAGAAAACCATGGGTTGGGTTTAGGATTGCAAACCCCGTTAGCCACTGCATTGCTAGGATAGAGTAGGATTCGGTACAAGTCGAGTAGTTGGAACTACTCGCGAGAATAGGCTAGAGGCACATTGCTCGGGTAGAGATAGCACATGATACACATGGCAAGAAAATGAGACCGAGTGGAGAGTAAGGGCAGCAGGACTTTGGGGCCTGTGTGCTGGAGCTCCGCTTGTGTCGATTGAGGACCGAGCCATGTGCGGGCCTGATGAACAAGCTAGAACAGTACCGAAGACCTACCGGCTATATGGGAACCGGGAAACTGATGTAACTCGGATAGCTGGGTATTGAGGCATTGCCCGTCGTTCAGAGGGTAGGTTGAGAGCTCGAGGTGTAAATCGGCTGGCGGCACAGAGATGCGCGTGCAGAGACCTCTTGCTCGGGACGATGGGACCGGTTCAATATCTGGCTGACGGGTGAAAGGTAGTTGCATACGGCGTCCGTGATGGTTGTTGTAGGCAACATCGAGTACGGGCGTACGTGACGGGTTGTTCGGGTAACCCTGCAGGTGTAAATCGATTATAATCACCGTCCCTCGCGGTCAGTGAGTACCACTTGTTCACTGTACCGTGACGTAGAAAGAACAGGCAAGTTACATGTTCAAATGTTGCTGATTGAAAGCTGGCCATTGATTGTTAATGATATGCTGTAGCTTAGAGCTAATTAAAGTTCTTTTCAACTTTGGGCAAAGTACATGAGAGAAATGCGTTTCTTGTTTGATTGCGGCTCTCTCATGTGCCTTAGCGTAAGGTTCTCCACAACCTGCTGCTAAAACTTGAAAGTAAGGTTCTACTAATTAGGCGAGTCCTTGCAAATGATTTTTACCTCATGCGACCCATTACCCTCATGTAGAAGTTCCATGTTTAGGTGAGACGGGTCAGACATGCTGAGCCTTCGTGCTCACTGCTTGTGTTTGAAGCTTTTGCAGGGTTCTATGAGGAAGAGACTCCCGAAGAGGAGACGGAACCCCAGGAGGGGAACCCCGTCGAGTGGGAGTCGTGCACGCCGCAGAGTTAGTGTGCGTGTGTGCTAGCAAGGACACGTTCGAGGGCTGAACGTGCACTTGATGCTTAGTCTACGCCCGCGAGTGTAGACTGGACTTATTTTGATGTAAACATGTTCATAAACTTGTTTATGTAATAAAACTTCCGCTTCCGCTTTGCACCTTTGACGTGTGTTATACGGTGCTGTGCAACGCAACACCCCTCAGCGTGATCCTGGCTCGACAGGACCAATGGGGTCGTGTCAGCGTGGTATCAGAGCTCGCTTGAGGTTTAACACAGTACAAAGGTCTTCTTTTTCAAAAATCCAGTGAGGAACGAGTTAGTAGCCCGTATAAGGATGTTA
Source organism: Neostapfia colusana (assembly GCA_030760725.1). Classification (NCBI taxonomy): domain Eukaryota; kingdom Viridiplantae; phylum Streptophyta; class Magnoliopsida; order Poales; family Poaceae; genus Neostapfia; species Neostapfia colusana. The sequence continues at coordinate 29,867,173 of JASWHV010000019.1, read as the reverse complement.
TTAGCATATAGAAAGTGGCATATTAACCTATTTGTTATGTCGGAAAATCGTGCATCTCGGGACGTTCATGTCTTGGGGGGTGCACGTAATCGCTGTCCACCAGTGCGCACAAGCTGAAGGGTGGAGCCCCACGGGTGGCAGGTAACCCGACCCGCTTTAGTATCCTCTACGACTCTTCATGTCGTTTGGGGTATTCGAGCAACGTCTGTCTCTGGCGTGCGTGGTGCAACATGGGAGACCCCGTCACGTGGTCTAAAACGTGAACACGTAACTCAATGCGTGTTTGGCTTGAGAACATCCGGGCGAGTGATGACGGCCGGGTGTACAAACCGTATGGATTCCAGGCTCGGTGTGCAGCCGAGTCTGATGATTGGTTGAATTTCTGCAGGTAGCCTTACCACGAAATGGTAGACGTGTAGCATCCGTGTGCGAGTGACGAGTAGTGCCACTGAACTAACGAAGCCGGCTAAGTCCGGTATAGGTTTTTCCTTTGTGAGGACGTAGTACCGACATAATCTGGTGACGCCTCGACGTCACATCCAATTAAATGAACAACTTCATTTAAAAACTTGAAGGTTTTGATCCAAAGTAGTAAAACTTGATGTAACTCCTTCCCTGGAACAGGATATTCAAAGTTAACAAACTTTCAACTTATAGGATGTTAAGGACAGAGCACTCTGTTTTCAGCTGAATCAAGGCTGAAGTTAATCAGAGGTTAGAGGTTGAGTTCTTTCGAGGTTGGGGTCGTATGATACATTTATGGAAAGCTTTGGAGGAGCTTTACAACTTTTCTGTTGAGTTCCAGAGGTGTTTCATCCCTTAACCACTCGAAAAATGCAGTAGAGTTGAAACTGTCCAGAAAACAGGACAGAGCAAGACTCTCTGTAAACTCTCTGTAAATTAAGCATAACTTCCTGCTTAAAAATCCAAAAATAGGAAATGAGGTAGTTCTGGAAAGCTTATGAGATGGGTTACAACTTTGTAACAGAAAGTTTTGTCATATTAGGAACAGAATTAACTGGGATTCTTGGATCAAATCAGTACCTAAGGCAGGGAGGTGCTGTCCAATTATTTCCAGAAATTCTGTTAACTTTGACATCTCATAACTTTTGAACCAGGACAGATCTTAGGCCAACCAAATACTTTCTGGAAAGCTATTGAAGTTAAATTTAACTTTGATGTTGAGCTCCAGGACTGGTTTTGCTTTTAACCTGGCCTAAATCAGATTGATATGGAAACTGGTCAGGGCTGTCATGGTAACAGCAGATCAGCAGTCAAATTTGTTTAAAATTTTTAACTATGTTTCCATGTGTTATGGGTTCAATGACATATCTTATGTTATAACTCAATGGTTTACTGTTTAAATAAATATTTGACATTTCTCAAATATATTCTTACAGATGGCAGCAGATAAACGGTTGGAGAACGGGTGGGTAGTTTCCCACTGCTCTGACCGCAGCGGCTACCCGGAAGCATTGTGGCAAATGCTCCAAATTTTCGGGTACAACCAGATGCCGCAATACTTCGCCAAGGAAGAAGGCGAAGAGGGGAACAAGACGTGGACGATCCATGTCGAGGTTCCCGCAGGACCTACGCCACCCGGTTGGGTGCCATTCACCGTCACGGTGAGAGGAAGACAACCGGAAGGGATGTGGCAAGTGGCAGCCCGTGACACTATGTCACGTTTCTGCCAACTACACGTGCAGGCTATGGAGGGCACACCATACGCACTCGTTCCGGTGGAGGGGCGAGCTCAGCATGTGTGGGAAGAAAGGTACCTGGAGGCAACAGACCCGAGTTGCCCAAGGTACAACCCCGCGGAGGCAAACCTCAGCCTCCAAATGAGGGCGGGAAACGCTGTGATGGACAGCCAAGCTGTTCATACGGAACATCTCGCCACCAAGCTCAAGGAGAGCACAAGCCGTGGAGATCAATTCGAGGGTGCTCACAGCGCACTCCGCAATGTGCTCCTTCCGACGATCAAGCGACTGAATGAACAACACAATCAGTTGCGTCGTCTGAAGAAGGCAAAGAAGAAGAGCCGTGTTGACATCGCGGCGTTGCAAGAGCTGGTGCAGACCCTAACCCAGCAGAATGAGGACCTTGCTCAAGAGCGGGACGACGCTATTGAGGAAGGACAAGGCTGGGAAGAGGACTACAACCAGGCTATGGAGGAGGTGCATGCATTGCAGGACCTCGTGCCCCCGGTATTGGGCGTACCGGTAGTCTTGGGTCTTCCAGCCATGGGAGAGCCCGGAATGGGAGAAGAGGTGGTAGACCCCGAACCACCAGCCGAGGTACCGGAGGAGGACGACCCACAGGAGGTCGAGTTCTACTCCGAGTAGGGGGTTACGGTTGCCAAGTAGGGCAGCTAGGGTAGCGTAACCCAACTTTTGTAATCGGTGACATGTCGTGTAGACAGTAGCTTATGTATAGATAGTGACGACATGAGCACGACTTCTCGGAGATCCGAGAATAATGTATCTTGTATAAAGTTTATTCTTTATCAATATATGTGAATGTTGTGCAAGTTAATCATGCGTCGCTTCAATACCTACTGCTGTTTATGGAATTTTGAGTAAGACATGTGCTAATTGCTGCTGTGTTGAATTTCAGAATGACGCGTACTCGTGCCAACCCTGATGTTGGAGGTACTAGACAAGGGGGAGAAACCTCCCAACCGCCTCCCGAGGACTCCTCGGGACAGCAGTAGCAACAGCAACAGCAAACACCGCCACCGCCACTGCCAACGGTTACATTGGCCGACATTGTCGCGGCAATGGCGGGTTCACATCAGCAGCACACAGAGCTGCTGCAAACGTTAATTGCGAATACGTCTCGCCCAGAGAGACGTCAAGATCGTGAGGAGCGCCAATAGAGCTCCTACTCCGACTTCCTGGCGACTCATCCCCCTGTATTCTCAAGGGCGGATGAACCACTTGACGCGGACAACTGGCTCCGCGCCATAGAGATGAAGTTCGGGCTACTCCAAATCAGCGAGCAGCGCAAGACTCAGTTCGCGGTCCCGCAGCTCCAAGGATCCGCGAGCGCGTGGTGGGCCAACTTCTGTGCTTCCCAGCCCACCGACCGAGTGATGACCTGGGCGAAGTTCCGGACGGCCTTCAGGGCCTATCATATACCGCCCGGTTTGATGAAGAGGAAGACGCAGGAGTTCCTACACCTGCAACAAGGGAGCCGGAACGCGCTGGAATATTCCAGGGCGTTCAACGATCTCGCGCTCTACGCGTCGTATCACACGGATACAGACGAGAAGCGGCGAGACCATTTTTACCAGGGGCTTAACCCGCTCCTGAAGGACAAGTTGGCGATGTTCAATCGTGGCAGCCTCAACGACATCATTGATGCTGCGATTGTTCAGGAGGACTCCGGCAAGGAGTTGGCGGCGGCAGAGCGAAAGCGAAGCGCGCCGCAGAGCAGCGGAGAAGGAGGTGGTCCTTCTCAGAAGTTTCGGATGGTGAATCGCCCACCATCAGGTCCACGCTGGCAACCACCACAGCGGTCGATGCCGTTCCGCGGTCGGCCGTACTCTTCACCGGCATTCCGGCCGGCACTGCCAGTACCACCGCAACAACAGCAGCAGCAGCGGGCGATGCCGCGTGCGTTTGCACCTCCGCAACGCATGCCGGGCTTTCGTCCCCCGAGTACTCCACCAGCAGCGGCCACATGTTACAAGTGTGGTCGTCCAGGACACTTCGCGAGCAGTTGCCCGGAGAGGCAAGGCGGCGGAGTGGCACCACAGTTTCCGGGGAGGAATCAACCCCGGAACCCTACTAATGCGCGGCGGGCAAACCCTAGGCCCGGCACTGTCCACCAGCTTGCCATTGAGGACGTGCCGGAGGGCGAGCCAATCCTTGCGGGTATGTTCCAACTCCACCAGCATCCCGCTATAGTACTATTTGATTCATGCGCCACACATAATTTTATTAGCCAAGCTTTCATTGCTAAACACAGCTTGCCAATACTACCCACCGATAGTCCATATTTAATTTGTTCACCGGGTGGGAAGATTTCAGCAAGCGTAATGGTCTCCAAAGCACCATTATGCTTAGCGGGTAGAGTGTACCCCACGTCTCTCATTATCTTAGAGGGGCAGAAGGTTGATGTCATCCTAGGGATGTCGTGGTTAACCTGCCACGGCGCTGTTTTAGACACCGTCCTTCGAGTCGTGCACTTAAACTCAGAAGTGCACGGTTCTCACTCATTATTTCTGGACAGTCCAGAAATAAAACTTCCAAGTGTCTATCAAGCCACAACCATCAGATTGGAAGACATTCCAGTGGTCCGAGAGTTCCCTGATGTATTCCCGGACGATTTGCCGGGGATGCCACCCGATAGAGAGGTGGAGTTCAAAATTGAACTCGCACCGGGAACCATGCCAATATCCCGAAGGCCGTACAAGATGGCGCCCAAGGAGTTGGCTGAACTGAAGACTCAGCTCACGGACCTTCTGGAGAAGGGTTTTATTAGGCCGAGCTCCTCGCCATGGGGCTGTTCGGCATTATTTGTCAAAAAGAAGGATGAAACGTTGCGGCTTTGCGTGGACTACCGTCCATTAAATGCCGTAATCATCAAGAACAAGTACCCGTTGCCACGGATCGACATGTTGTTTGATCAGTTGGTCGAAGCAAAGATCTTTTCCAAGATGGATTTAAGATCCGGGTACCATCAGATTAAGATAAGGGCGGAGGACATTCCAAAGACAGCTTTCTCGACAAGGTATGGACTTTATGAGTACCTGGTCATGTCCTTTGGCCTCACCAATGCTCCAGCTCACTTCATGTACTTAATGAACTCGGTGTTCATGCCGGAGCTGGACAAGTTTGTCGTGGTCTTCATCGATGACATTCTGGTATACTCCAAGTCGGAGGAAGATCACAAGAAACATCTGCGTATAGTCTTGCAACGGCTGCGGGATCACAAGTTATACGCAAAATTCAGCAAATGCGAGTTTTGGATATCGCAAGTGCCTTTCCTCGGGCATATCATCTCAGCGGAGGGTATCGCTGTGGACCCGAGCAAGATCACGCAAGTGCTGAATTGGAAATCCCCGAGAACTGTTCATGAGGTACGGAGTTTCCTCGGACTCGCGGGATATTATCGGAGGTTCATTCCGAACTTCTCGAAGATTGCCAAGCCAATGACAGAGCTGCTGAAGAAGGCTACCAAATATGTTTGGAGTCCAGCATGTGAAGCAGCATTCAAGGCTTTAGTCAAGCACCTGACATCAGCACCGGTTTTGGCGCAGCCAGACACAACAAAACCGTTCGATGTGTACTGCGATGCATCTGGCATTGGGCTCGGATGTGTGCTGATGCAAGACCGAAGAGTGGTCGCGTATGGATCACGGCAGCTTAGGAACCATGAGCAAAATTATCCAACTCACGACTTGGAGCTCGCTGCCGTGGTACTTGCACTGAAGATGTGGAGGCACTACCTACTCGGTAACCTCGTACATTTATATACCGACTACAAAAGCCTCAAGTACATATTCACTCAGAAGGAGCTGAACATGAGGCAATGAAGATGGTTAGAACTGATAAAGGATTACGAGATAGAGATCCATTATCATCCGGGCAAGGCAAACGTTGTGGCGGACGCGCTAAGCCGCATGTCACACGTCAATAATCTGACCATCACACCGTTGGAAGAGAGCGAACCACCACTACATGTGATTCCACACGGAGCTCTCTACAACCTAGCTTTGATCCCCACCATCCGTGAAGAGATAGCGGCAGCCCAGAAGAATGATAAGGGCATGTCACATTTGCGGAGACGTATAGACAGTGGGGAGTTGAAATGTTTCCGGAAGGACGGAGACGGCGTCCTGTGGTTCAAGGACCGGATTGTCGTACCCCGAAACCCGGAGCTACGAAAGAAAATCTTTGATGAGGCTCACTTATCAAAATTTTCTATTCACCCCGGCAGCAACAAAATGTATCAAGAACTCAGAAGAAAGTTTTGGTGGACACGGATGAAGCGAGAGACTGCAAAATACGTGTCCGAGTGTGATACATGTCGAAGGGTGAAGGCAGACCACATGCGGAAACCGGGACTGCTGCAACCACTGGGCATTCCTGCCTGGAAGTGGGAGGACGTGAGCATGGATTTCGTCGTCGGTTTACCCACCACCTTACAGAAACATGATTCTGTGTGGGTGATCGTCGATCGACTCACCAAAGTTGCCCATTTCATCCCGGTCAACACCAACTACAACGCCAATAAGTACGCTGAACTGTACATCTCACGGATCCTATGCTTATACGGCATACCCCGTACCATCGTATCGGACCGGGGCACTTTATTTGTGTCCCGTTTTTTGGAGCAGCTACACGCTGCCTTGGGGACGAAGCTGATCCGTAGTTCAGCCTACCACCCGCAGACGGATGGGCAAACTGAGCGGGTAAATCAAATCCTAGAAGACATGCTACGAGCTTGCGCTATCGACCACGGCAAGAATTGGGATGATCACTTGCCGTTAGCCGAGCTCTCGTACAACAATGGGTACCAAGCCAGCATCAGGATGGCGCCCTACGAGGCGCTATACGGAAGAAAATGCCGCACACCATTGAACTGGTGTGAGTCTGGCGAAAGGGTTACCTTCGGGATTGACCTTGTCAACGACGCGGAAGAAAAGGTTCGACTGATTCAAGCGAACCTAAGAGCCGCTCAATCCCGACAGAAACAGTATGCGGACCGGAGAAGGCGCCCATTACAATTCGAAGTTGGAGATCACGTATACCTACGAGTGTCTCCAATGAAGGGTGTAAACAGATTTGGGGTGAGAGGAAAGTTGGTACCCCGATTCATCGGTCCATTCCAGATTACCGAAAGATGTGGATCGGTAGCATACCGGCTGACATTACCAGAAGCACTTTCCGGTGTGCACGACGTCTTTCACGTTTCCCAGCTGAGGAAGTGTCTCAAGCTATCAACTACCGTTCAGCTGGAAGACATTGAAGAACTGCAACCGGATCTCACCTATCGGGAGGAACCGGTGCAGATTATTGATGAGAAGGCCCGAACCACACGCAACCGTACGTTGTGGTTCTACAAGGTTCTGTGGAGTAATCACTCCGTGGACGAAGCGACATGGGAGAGCGAAGAATTCCTTCGCGCTAACTACCCCGACTTTCTCACGTCGCATATCCGGTAATTTTCCACCGTCCTCTCTCTCATTTTCACCTTATAATCTCGGGACGAGATTCTTTTAAGGGGGGAGGAATGTAAGGGCCTCAGTTTTTGACACCCATTTGTAGTGTTCATCCCCACACCACACACCTCAGTTGAGGAAGAATGATGAACACAAATGAAGAGCAAGTAACAATTATCAACATGCTCATTAGGGAACAAACTTACACATTGCAAAAGTGGTATTTCCCACAAGTGATATAGATGGTCTGGACATAGGAAAAACTCCTACACTTTGCTAAGGATGTCCATGCCAAGTTTCACCCAAATTCAAAACCTTTTTGAGGTCATCTTGTGTATAGATAGGAAGGGGGCAGTTTGAAAACATATTCAAATTCAAACTGTTTTTATACCATGAATTTGAAAGTGGAAGGCATATTCTTACTCAGCACATTTTTGTGAGCTCACACACCAATTTTCACTCCATTTGGAGTTGATCTTGACATGAGCTAAGGGGGAGAAATTCAAACTTTATTTGAATTTCAAACTGAACTTGTGCTGAAATTCATTCAAACCAAACCTCATTTGAACTTTGATCAATTCAAATGGCTCATGGGGGAATAATTTGAATTGCCAAGGGTAGTATGGGGTTCACTGTTTACAACAGTGATTAGAAGTAAATTTCAGAGGTTAAAAGGAAGGGGGTGGACCCCAGCTGTCAGCGGCCGATATTTTGAATCGGGATCCGGCTGCGGCCGGGATCGGGTGTGCTGGCGCGCAAAATCCTTGTGGGCCGCGGTGTGCCATCGCCTAGGCGTGCGACGCGTGTCCCCTGGGCCCACGCGCGAGTTTAAACTTTTCCCCGATTTTCAGATTTCCTTCAAACTTCAAATCCTTATAACTTTGGCTAGAAAGCTCCAAATTGAGTGAACCAAATTTTGCTGGATTCAGCTCTCTGAGTACTTTCCAGAAAATCAAGTTTCACTTCATGAAATTCCTTAATTCTCCAGAATTAATTCCTTAAAGTTTAAACTGTTAGGAATTTTAACTGGAGAATCCTTTGGAGGAAAATCCTGAAATTTCGCTGAGATGTTCACCAAAATATCCTTGAACTACCATAAAAATTTCAGATCCATTTGGGCTCATTTAGTCCACCTAATGGTGTGATTAGTAAAACTGTTCCAGAGAAAATAGAAAATGTTCAGAAACATTTTCAGAATTTTCTCTGAAATTGTTTAGCTCATATCTTTAGTTAGAAACTTCCAAATTAAGTGAGACCAACTCCATTAGAACCCTCTGAAAATCTAGTTTTCAGAAAGTCATAGTTTGTCTCATGAAAATTCCTAGAACACCCTAAGAGTTCCAATTAAGGTCAAGGACATAATTATTTGTGGAGGGCTCAAATGAGCTTTGCTGCAACTAAAACTTGACCAAGTCTCTGTTTAGGTTGTAACCAAACCACAGTAAAAGTTTCACAGTCATCAGGTCTATCTAGCAAAGGTTATAGACTTCACAACTTCAAACTTAATACAAATGCATTAAATTAATACATGTAATGTTTCTATCATGTAGTCGCTAAGGTCGAGGAGGAACCCGAAGTCCTAGACTTCGTTACTCCGGAGGAACAGCTAGCCTACGACCAAGAGCAGCAAGGCAAGCCCCGGTTTGCATTAACCTTTTTACAAATATTTATTGTTTTGAGCACATCTTTGAATATTGTTCTTTGCATTAGAGTCTTGATTGGAAACCCAACTGCACAGCCAAGAAAACCATGGGTTGGGTTTAGGATTGCAAACCCCGTTAGCCACTGCATTGCTAGGATAGAGTAGGATTCGGTACAAGTCGAGTAGTTGGAACTACTCGCGAGAATAGGCTAGAGGCACATTGCTCGGGTAGAGATAGCACATGATACACATGGCAAGAAAATGAGACCGAGTGGAGAGTAAGGGCAGCAGGACTTTGGGGCCTGTGTGCTGTAGCTCCGCTTGTGTCGATTGAGGACCGAGCCGTGTGCGGGCCTGATGAACAAGCTAGAACAGTACCGAAGACCTACCGGCTATATGGGAACCGGGAAACTGATGTAACTCGGGTAGCTGGGTATTGAGGCATTGCCCGTCGTTCAGAGGGTAGGTTGAGAGCTCGAGGTGTAAATCGGCTGGCGGCACAGAGATGCGCGTGCAGAGACCTCTTGCTCGGGACGATGGGACCGGTTCAATATTTGGCTGACGGGTGAAAGGTAGTTGCGTACGGCGTCCGTGATGGTTGTTGTAGGCAACATCAAGTACGGGCGTACGTGACGGGTTGTTCGGGTAACCCTGCAGGTGTAAATCGATTATAATCGCCGTCCCTCGCGGTCAGTGAGTACCACTTGTTCACTGTACCGTGACGTAGAAAGAACAGGCTAGTTACATGTTAAAATGTTGCTGATTGAAAGCTGGCCATTGATTGTTAATGATATGCTGTAGCTTAGAGCTAATTAAAGTTCTTTTCAACTTTGGGCAAAGTACATGAGAGAAATGCGTTTCTTGTTTGATTGCGGCTCTCTCATGTGCCTTAGCGTAAGGTTCTCCACAACCTGCTGCTAAAACTTGAAAGTAAGGTTCTACTAATTAGGCGAGTCCTTGCAAATGATTTTTACCTCATGCAACCCATTACCCTCATGTAGAAGTTCCATGTTTAGGTGATACGGGTCAGACTTGCTGAGCCTTCGTGCTCACTGCTTGTGTTTGAAGCTTTTGCAGGGTTCTATGAGGAAGAGACTCCCGAAGAGGAGACGGAACCCCAGGAGGGGAACCCCGTCGAGTGGTAGTCGTGCACGCCGCAGAGTTAGTGTGCGTGTGTGCTAGCAAGGACACGTTCGAGGGCTGAACGTGCACTTGATGCTTAGTCTACGCCCGCGAGTGTAGACTGGACTTATTTTGATGTAAACATGTTCATAAACTTGTTTATGTAATAAAACTTCCGCTTCCGCTTTGCACCTTTGACGTGTGTTATACGGTGCTGTGCAACGCAGCACCCCTCAGCGTGATCCTGGCTCGACAGGACCAATGGGGTCGTGTCAGAATCATATCTCGACTGGGTCCTAGGCAGTCCCACTATGAAGTCCATACCTATTTCTTCCGATTTCTATTCGGGCACTTTGAGTGGCTGCAACAGTCCTGCTGGTCGTGGGTGTTCTGCTTTCACCAACTGACATGTGTCACATAGGGCAACATGTTCCGTGACATCTCGCTTCATGCCATACCACCAATATCTGCTCTTGAGTTCATGATACATCTTCGTACTCCCAGGATGGATGGGATAGTCGGAATCATGGGCTTCTCTCAAAATTAGTTCACGGATCTCCTTTACCTCAGGCACACAGATTCTTTTCCCATGCCACACCGTACCTTGTTCATCTTCTCTAAACCCAGGAGCTTTATTCTCTTTGATGAGTTCTCTGATTTCTTGTATTTTCTCGTCATTCTTCTGACTGTTGCGTATGCCTTGCTCTGATGTGGAGTCCACTTCCATGGCGATGGCCTCACCATTATTCACCAGGCATAGATTGAGTTTTGCAAATTCCTTCCTCAATTCCGTAGGCGTGTCGTTTAAGCTCAACATGTTGACATGCACATTCCGGCTTAAGGCATATGCCACGGCGTTCGCTTTCCCAAGATGATAGTTGATACCCACATCAAAGTCGTTGATTAGCTCTAACCATCTCCTTTGTCTGAGGTTGAGGTCTGGCTGTGTGAAAATGTACTTTAAGCTCTTATGATCTTTATATATCTCTGTCCTCTTTCCCATCAAGTAATGCCTCCAAAGCTTCAATGCGTGGACCACTGCGGCGAGCTCTAGGTCGTGCGTAGGATAGTTCATCTCGTGTTTTTGAAGCTGCCAGGATGCATAGGCAATGACATGCCCCTCTTGCATAAGAACACATCCCAACCCGTGTCCAGGAGCATCACAATATACCGAAAAATTCTTCTGCATGTGTGGCATAACTAGCACTGGGGCTGTTGTCAATCTTTTCTACAGCTCTTGGAAACTTGCCTCACACTCCGGAGTCCACGTGAATGTGATTCCCTTCTCTAGCAATTTGGTGTGGGGCCTTGATATCTTGGAGAAGCCCTCAATGAACCGTCGATAGTACCCAACCAATCCTAAGAAGCTTCGGATTTCCCCGACGTTTTCCGGGGTCTTCCACTTTTGCACATCCGCGACTTTGGTGGGATCCTAAGAAGGGGACTCTCTTCAGCCAAAACCCACATTTGCTTAGCTTGGCATATAGTTGGTGTTCTCTCAACTTTTGCACATCCGCGACTTCCGAGATTATGTGTCCTAAGAAGGGGACTCTCTTCAGCCAAAACCCACATTTGCTTAGCTTGGCATATAGTTGGTGTTCTCTCAACTTTTGCAACACCAGCCTTAAATGTCCTTCATGTTCTTCTTCATCTTTGGAGAAGATGAGAATGTCATCAATGAAAACCACCACAAATTTGTCCAAATATTCCATGAATACCTTGTTCATGAGATACATGAAGTACGCCGGGGCATTAGTTAGCCCGAACGGCATAACGGTGTATTCATACAGCCCGTACCGAGATATGAAAGCTGTCTTGGGAATGTCGGTTGGTCTTATCTTCAGTTGGTGATATCCCGACCTGAGATCAATTTTTGAAAATACACAAGCCCCTCTCAACTGATTAAATAGGTCTTCAATGCGAGGTAATGGATACTTGTTCTTGATGGTTACCTCATTCAAGGCACAATAGTCTAGGCATAGCCTTTGGGTTCCATCCTTCTTAGGCACAAATATCACTAGAGCTCCCCATGGCGAGGAACTAGGACGAATAAACCCTTTCTCTGTCAATTCCTGGATATGTTCTTTGAGCTCTTCTAGTTGTTTAGAATCCATCCGGTAAGGCCTCTTGTATATCGGGGCGGTTCCAGGCATTAGTTCAATCGCGAACTCCACTTCACGATCCGGGGCCATACCTGGCAACTCTTCAGGAAAAATGTCCGGATATTCCTTGATAACCCTTATCTCTCCACTTCCACTTTCACTTGATTGAGTTTAATGTCCCTCTTAGGTTCTTGTATAGCTATGAATTTCACTTTTCTGCCACTAGTGTGAGTTAGTTCCACCGTTCTTGTCGAACAATGGATGATGTCCTTATGTTCGGTCAACCAATCCATACCCAAAATAATATCTATCCCTTGCGAGTTTATCACTATGAGGTTTGCAATAAATACTACCCCATTAATGTCTAGGTTCACTTTGGGGCACACTTGTCTTGTTCTTATTTCTCCACCTAGAGAGTTCACTGCTAATACATGATTCATTTGTGTTGTTGCTAGATCATGCTTCTTAACAAATCCTTCAGCAATGAACGAGTGGGTAGCACCAGAATCGAACAAAATGGTTGCAATGTGTAAATTTGCAGGGAACATACCAATTACCACATCAGGTGCCTCCTGTGCTTCTTCCATGGTCATGTGGTTCACCCGTCCTCGCATCATATTCTGCTGCTGTGGCTGCATAGACTTCTTCTTTGGGCACTTACGAGCGTAGTGCCCCACTTCACACAGTTGAAGCATTGCACCCCAATTTTAGGTGCCTGGCCTTTGTTGTCTTGGGGTGGGTTCTGTGGCCCTTGTCCTGCTGGTCGAGGTTGATAAATGGGGTGTGGCTGCTGCACAAACTGACGCTGCGGCTGTACTGGTGCTGATGGAGGCCTGAAGTTCGGGCTGTACCCTCTCGGTGCTGAGTAGGGTACCACAGCACGACTCATATGCCCTGCAGGTTGCTGTATAAGACATGGGCATGTGTTGCTGCTTGACGCTTGATGTGTCCATCCCGCCTTCCTCTTGTGTTCATTCTCCAAGGCCTTCATCTTCCTCTCCACTATGAACACCCTGTCCACCATCTTTTGGAAACTTTCATATTTGTCGGAGGACATGGCACATTGCATTTCCATGGTGAGCCCTTCCATAAAACAGTCATGTTTCTGCTCATCAGTTTCAATGTCCCGCTGTGCATAACGGGACAGTTGGGTGAACTTTGTGAGGTACTCCCTCACTGTCATGTTGCCCTGCTGCAGTCCGAAAAACTCCTTCCTCTTGTTCTTGAGTTCTCCCGTTGGTATGTAGTGGTTTCGGAAGCTGCGCTTGAACTCCTCCCAAGTTATGTTCTCGGGATCATGGTGGGCTGCCACGTAGGCGGTCCACCAGTCAGCAGCAGGTCCATGCAATTGATGAGAGGCAAACAGCACCCTCTCATATCCTTGGCATTGTATGATCCTCATCTTGTTCTCAATGGTCTTGAGCCAATCGTCTGCCTCCAGAGGTTCAGCAGCACTTGCAAATTTTGGGGGTTGAGTTCCTAGGAACTCACTCAACCTTGGTTGACGTGGTGCAGCCTGTGGGGGTGGAGCTTGGTGCAAGTTGGCCACCACTTGAGTCAAATTCTGGATGAGCTGATTTTTATTGTCGATCATTTGGTAGATAGGATCAGCTCCTCCTCGGCGACCACCCCTACCTTGCCATCCAGGAAGGTGAGGATTGGCAGCCTCATTGTTGTTGTTGTTGTTGTTGGGGTTGGCACCACGACCTCTTCCTCTTCCGGCCATCTAATATGATTAACCAAATGTCAACTTAATCATTATGCATTAATTTCCCAAATTGCTTGTATAAACTTAAACTTTTGAGACATTAAAATTTATACAATTTCTGAAAATCTCGGATAGATATTTAGGCACCATGTCTCATACGAAAATAAATGCAACTATTGATTCATAGGGTTTCACACACAAAAGCAAATGCAATCATAAAGACGAGGTTGTGGACAAGTGCTCATGGCTCCCACAACTCACGTCACACACCAAACATTAACAAGCAAATAGATAGGTTCTTGACTCGACTACTCGATAACATGCTGAAATAAGGGAAATGACTCTAAACGACTCGTATCACTAAGCTGGCTCGTCAGGGTCTTCCTCATCATTGCGGCTGCCCTCTGACTCCGCTCTAGGTGGGGAAGCTGCTGGTGGAGAAGTGAGGCGACGCTTGTTCGCCCGGCGGTCTGGGGAGTCAGGAGTCCATGTGTCATTCTCCGTGACACACAGTTCGTTCCTATCTCCTCTCTCCCTCGCCCTCAAGCTGGCGCGAAGCAACGCCCCAGTTTCCTTCAGGGTGTCACGGACATCCTGAAGCTCCTGCTGGCACTCCTGCAGTCGAGTGCTGAGAATAGCTGCATCCTCCAAGCACATGTCCATGTGATCATGGGAAGTCCCCTGCTGCACCGGCGGGTACTTGTACTCCGCGGTGCCACTCTCACGCTGGAGGATATACATGTACTCAGTCCTGTCCAGGTGGCCACGGTTGATGTAACTCTAGCAGGTGATGGCCTCCCACGTGACATCCTTCTTAGCATCGGCCTGAGTCGCCCGACAAGTTGGAGAGCGGTGGATCTTGAGCAGCTTGTTGTCGTGGATGATCCTCATCTCTGAGCTCCATTCATCACGCTTTTCACGGATGGTCTTGGTGGAGCTGTAATGTATGATCAGCTTGCCGACGTTGCCGGCGGTGTGAAGCATACGCCGAAGAAGGCGCAACAAGCCTCCTACCGCCAACCCGTAGGAGTGGTACGTCACTGGACGGTTTTCCTACCTCAAGGCAAGTGCAGCTATAGGAACTCTCCCTCCGGTGGACTTGCGAGTGGTGCGGACCATGCGAACCATCTAAAACATAAAACATTTAAAATCAAGTTAGAAAATAATTAAATAAATGTTGTGTTTTGAATAAAAGTTGAGGCAAGATGAACAAATAAAATAAAGGAAAAACATTAATTAACACTTTTACCCCACACCTTTCAAAGGTAAAGTAATCAAGGTGATGATCTCATATCCCATTTATCCCATTCTAAGCATGGCTAAGCATGAGTAGTATAAATGAATGACATAATAAAATAACTCCCAACCCAGGCTACAAGGAAGCAAGATAATGAAAATCTAGGGAAACTTCCTAGCATGGGTATCATATTCCAAATTGACAATGCAATTAAATTCTAACTACACATCCTAGTATAGGATCAAAGTGGTCAAGGATACTTGCCTTCTTCCTGCTGCTCCGGGAATTGAAAGTCTTGGTCTTGGAAGGTGAGAACCGGCTCTGGGGCTGGTTCTAATCATGCCAACTCATATAGTAAAAGAAAACAACATTCCATAAAAAACCACCAACACATACACTCATGCAAGTCATACATGCATGCACATTAAAGCCATACACATAATTAAGTTTTGTGTTCACCCTAGATAGGTTGCTCCTATGCGTGCATGCACCTTTAAACATTAATATTATTTCTAACTTTGATTATTCATACTTCCAAGTATACCCTAACTCTAGGTTTTCAATTTGAACTATTTCCTACATTGAATATTACCCTTCTTACTTCCCAACTTGTATAAAATGCATATTCCCACTCCAAAATGGTTCTCAGGTCCTCTACATTATCTTAACTTGACGTTTTGGAGTTGGAGACCCCATTTGACATTTTCCCATTATGTATACCTATTTTCCTATATTTTCAGATTTATTTTCTGTACCTAAAAGTGAACTTCAATACTAATATAGTAAATTACATCACCTACACAGAATATGTTTTGATCTAAAATGCCCAACAAAATATCTTTTGACTTCCTTTCTGATGGGATTAATTTAAATTTATTATTACCTATTTTCATAATTATTTATAGCATAAAAATGAATTTCAGCACTAAAAAAGAAAAATAAATTCATACACAAATTTTATACTGTTCCAATTATCTAAACAGAACCTTTATAAATTTTCCCTACCCTTTTTGGTTACTTAGATTCATTTTTTCCAATTATTTAAATTTGTTTTATACCTAAAGGGTATATTTCAGAAATAAATAGCAAAACAGCAACCTTATTCAAATTTTAAAGTTTATTTCCCCTCTAAATTCAAACTTCAGATTTCACTTGCAGCTTGGGATTAGTCCTCTAGTCATTCCAATTATTTTCAAAGTGCTAGGGAAGTTAAATTTATGTTTCCCCATGTGTTTGCATCACTATTTGAATTTAAATTCTACTCATTTGTTCAAATTTCTGAATTTAATGTCCTATAGGGTCTGAAGTGCAAATCCACCCTACTGCAGTGTCCAATTTTCTATTTCCCAAATTCCCAGGGGCCTAACTATACAAAACAGAGAGGTTTTTCCTAATTCTCAAGTTGTTCAGGGGCTAGATCAGCATTTAAATGGGTTTGCATAGTTTTCCGGAAGTCCAGGGGCTAGATCAGAAGAATCCGGGGCTAGCTACTCTTTTCTCACAAACCCAGGGGGTAGCGCGTAATTTTCTAGGGGTTTATACTGCGGGGCAGATGTGGGCCGTTGGATTTAAAATGGGCGGCTGAGATTATAATGCGAAGGGGTATGTGGGAGATCTATTCGGGACCGCACGATTTAAAATGGATGAGTCGCAATAGGCCACGTCGCCCTGGCCGGAGCCAGCCCATGCGCGCGGCGGCGCGCGGTGGCGGGGGGCGGCGATCTCGCTGGCGAAGCCTCTGAATTTTCCCTATCTACGCAGAACCTTGCATTTCATTGTATAATTCGGAAGAGGAGGGGTAGGGGGCCTCACCTCAAGGGTTTTCTTGATCCCTACGTGGCTAGATGGCGGTCGGCGATGAGCTTCAACGGCGATGGCCCTCGGTGCTCGTCGAAGCAGTGGCTGGGACGCAATTTCTGGGATTTTCCTTCACCTGCGAGCTCCCCGACGGCGGTGGAACATGACAAGCCCGTTAGACCAACACAACTGAGAGGAATCCGAAGGGAAACAGCGATGAAAATTTTGGTTCTCACTGGGAGTGAAAGTGGGTCGAGCAGGGAGGAAAAGGGCGGACTTCGGTGGTTAAATGGGCGAGGAGGCGGCGGGGGCGAGTGGGTTCGTTCTGCACCGTGAGAGGCCGCAGATCGTGGCTCGGGGGCGTGGAATTCGGACGAGGTGGGCGCGCGGCGCTCGAAGGCGGGAAAAGAGGGGCGACCGTTGGAGGAGGAAGACAGCGCCGACAGGTGGGGCCGTGCGGCAGTGAGAGGAGGGGGGGAATGGGTCGCGGGCTGCTGGGCCAGTTTGGTGGGTTTCGGCCCATTGGCTGTTTTCCTTTTTCTCTTTCCTTTTCCTTTTCTGTTTTTGATTCAAATTTGAATTCCAGTTTGATTTTGAAATTTTCTCCACATGCATTACGTCCACAAATTTTGAATGCACATTTTTGACACAATTTGGGGTGTTACATAATTCTTCAGCTCCTATAATTGCTAAGCGTTCGGTTAGAGTAAATAATCACTACACTTTAAAAGATGTGGCACTTGTTAAAATTTTGAAATACAACTTGCTTTCTGTTTCACAATTGCTAGATGAAAATCTGGAAAAAAATTTCACTAAAAATTGTTGCAAGGTTGTAGATTCAAATAGTGAGCTCATTTTTAATATGTCATCCTCTAAGCATAGATGTCTAGTTGCTAATGATTCAAAAGACTTATATTTTTTTTGCATCGTAGACTTGGTCACGTAGGCTTTGATCATCTCACACGTGTTAGTGCTATTAATCGCATAAGTGGGCTGCCTAAGTTTAAAGGAGTCAAAGAAATTGTGTGCTCTTCCTGTAGACATGCTAAGATGGTTGCAGGTTCACATGCTCCACTCACAATGACCATGATAACTGAACCGGGTCAACTTTTGTACATTGACACCGTAGGACCTTCACGTGTTCAATCCTTCGGAGCTAAGTGGTATGTTCTTGTCATTGTTGATGACTATTCTAGATACTCCTGGGTTTATTTTATGGCATCTAAGAATGAAACTTTTAGTCACTTTATAACCTTATTTCTTAGATTATCAATTGATCACCCAGGATCTTTAAAAGCAATTAGAAGTGATAACGGAACCGAATTTAAAAATCAATTGTTTGATTAATTTTGTGCTGAAAATGGAATAGATCATCAATTTTCTTCACCATATGTACCTCAACAAAACGGTTCTGTAGAGAGAAAGAATAGAATCTTAGTTGAGATGGCTAGGACTATGCCTGATGAATATCAAAATCCTAGAAAATTTTGGGCTATGCAATTGCAACTGCTTGTTATGTCTCAAATCATGTTTTCTTGCATGCTAAGCTAGGTAAAACACCATAAGAACTTCGGTTTGGACATAGGCCTAGTGTCACACACTTTTGGGTCTTTGGTTGCAAATGCTTTGTTAAGAAACATGGTAATCTTGATAAATTTGAACCTAGATCGGTTGATGGCATGTTTCTTTGTTACCCATCTCATACTAGAGGCTACCGTGTGCTTTTACATGACACTGACAAAATTGTGGAGACTTGTGAGTTTTCTTTTGATGAAGCTAGCCCAGGTACTAGCTCTAATATTGCAGGACCAGACCCATATCCGCAGGGGGAGAGTATTTTCATCGAAGAAGATGAAGAAGTGATGCTGCTGCCCGAAATTTCAGGAGCTAATGACATTGTTCCAGCTCCTGATTTTGATTCACAACCAGCACCGACGACCACCATTGCTGGTCCAGATCGTCCTCATGTCACAAGTTCTTCAATTTGTGATGAACATGAAGAAGAAGGAGCTTGTGAATTGTCTACTCCCCTCCGGGTCCTCAAAAGTCATCCTCCACAACAAATGATTTGAAGCTTGCACGAACGAGTCACACGGTCCAGGTTTCCTGATCCAAACTCTCACGCTCATTCTGCATTTGTTGCTTCTTTTGAACCCAAAGATATATCACACGCACTCACTAATGAATTTTGGATTATTGCCATGCAAGAAGAGTTAGAAAATTTTGAAAGAAATAATGTTCCGAAACTTGTACCTCCACCTCAAGGTCACACTCTAATCGGAACTGAATGGGTGTTCAAAAATAAACAAAGTGAGGATGGGGTTGTGGTTAGGAATAAGGCTAGGTTGGTTGCTCAAGGTTTCACACAAGTTGAAGGACTAGATTTTGATGAAACTTTTGCTCCTTTTGCTAGATTGGAAGCCATAAGAATTTTGTTAGCATTTGCGGCATCTAAAGGTTTCAAGTTATATCAAATGGATGTTAAAAGTTCTTTTCTTAATGGCTACATTGATGAGGAAGTTTATGTCCAGCAACCACCGGGTTTTGAAAATCCAAATTTTCCTAATCATGTTTACAAACTGTCGAAAGCCTTGTACGGTCTTAAACAAGCCCTAGAGCATGGTATGATAGGTTAAAAACATTCTTACATGATAAGGGGTTTACCATGGGCAAGGTTGATAAAACTCTTTTTGTGCTTAAGCATGGCAATGACTCATTATTCGTTCAAGTGTATGTGGATGATATTATCTTTGGTTGTGCTTCTCATGATCTTGTGTCCAAGTTTTCAGCTATGATGAGTTCAGAATTTTAGATGAGTATTATGTGAGAACTCACATACTTTTTGGGCTGCAAATCAAGCAAACCAAGGAGGGTACTTTTGTGCATCAAACAAAGTATACAAGAGACCTTTTTAAGCGCTTCAACATGGATAAAAACAAGTCCCTTCGGACACCAATGGGTACAGCAACGACACTTGAACTTGATGAAGATGGTGAACCCGTGGATCAAAAAGAATATAGAAGTATGATTGGATCATTTTTGTACCTTGCGGCATCAAGACCGGACATACAATTCAGTGTATGTCTTTGTGCATGATTTCAAGCTTCCCCACGTGCTTCACATCGTCAAGCCGTCAAAATAATTCTCAGGTACTTACATGGAAATCAACAATTTGGGATTTTTCTTCCTTCTTCCTCAACCGTTACATTGAAAGCTTTTTCGGATGCTGATTCTGGGGAATGTAGAATTGATAGGAAAAGTACTTCGGATGCTTGTCATTTTCTTGGTAATTCACTTGTTGCTTGGTCCGATACAAAACAAAATTCAGTTGCACAATCCACAGCCGAATCTGAATATGTAGCTGCTGCTAGCGCTTGCTCACAAATTCCTTGGATTGTTCAAACACTTAAGGACTATGGAGTTGATCTAGATAGTGTTCCACTATTCTGTGATAACACTAGTGCCATTTGCATTGCTAAAAATCCCGTGCAACATTTGAGAACAAAGCACATTGACATTAGGTATCACTTTCTTCGTGATAATGTTGAAAAAGGAAACATTGTGCTTCACCATGTAGACCAATTGGCTGACATTTTTACAGAACCTTTGGATTTCACTCGTTTTTTTTTCTTCGTTGTGAAATAGGGGTTATGCATCCTCATGGATTAAATTCAGGGGGAGTTTTGAAACTTGGGAAGTCTATGTGTAAATCTGAATTTAAAATAATATTATCATAGTATTTCATACATATATGACTTTGTGATTCCTTTTATATGCTGAAAGTTCTTACTACATTATTTATGTTATACATTTTGTAGTTTTTTCCATATTTACACTAAATCTGGTCATGATCGAACTTTCTTGCTGTTTTAAACTTGTTGCATGCTCACAAGTGCTTTTAATAATGAAAAAATAATCAATCAACTATTCACATGTTGAGCTTTTATGTTCAAATGAAAAATTGAGAAAAAGATCAAGAGAATACTCATGCATCACACTTCTTCTTTTGAGATGGCTTATCATTGCACTTAAATATGAACTTGGAAGAAGTTGTGTATGACTAAAACCATGTGCTTAAGCTTCTGATTGTCAGATGACATAGGCTTGGCTTGGTTGGTTAGAATAAGGCTGATGCGGCATATAATGTCTTGCACATGTCATATGATCAGAATTTGTGCTTTGAAAAATAATTAAAATGCAGCAACAAGTGTCATTCTTTCAGGTCTTGACATAGTTAATTTGTGAGATCATGACTTGCTTAAATTGAAAATTACACTTGATCTCTAGCATGACTTACACTACTTTATGTATCTCATTGATGTGATAGTGTAAGTTACTTGATAGTATGGCTTGGATGAGCTTTGATTTATATGTATATGTTATAAATATGCTCATAACAATTAAAATTTCTCTTTTGAACCTTGCTGAATACATTGCCAAAGGGGGAGAAATTGATCACACATTGCACGATTCACAAGTGTTTTGGCACGGTTCTTCTCAGGGCAGAATTTTTGTTTTTCTTCTCATTTTATTTATGATTTACAAAGGGGGAGAAATATGTATAGGGGGAGAATTTTTTTGAAATTTCTTTCTCATTTGATTGTTTTCAAAACTTTTCATGTGAATAAGCCAATGTTCAGATTTTAAGTCGTGTTGCCAATGCATTCACCAAGGGGGAGATTGTGAGACCTATGTGTGCTGAATACATTGGCTATGATGATAAAAGTTTTGAATTCTGCCAAAACAATCTTTTTGTCAAGGTCCTACTCTAGGTCCGAGCTCCGATAAGATCCGACGTAAGGTCCGACTTGCTATGGCTAGTCCAATATGTGTTTGGTTAGCTCCAGTGGTAGGTCCGACTAGCTTTGGTAAGTTCCGGTGCTAGGTTCTGCTAGCTTTGGTAAGCTCCGGCTCAAGGTCCGGTTAGCTTTGGCAAGGTCCGGAGCTAAATCGCAATGGTTCTGTTTTTACCATGCAAATGTTTCAAACTTGCTTTACATCTATGGAAATTTTGCTTAGAATTCTTTTACTAAGTTTTTGAAGTGTTATTGCTGTTTACAGTGGTTAACATTTTGCTATGGTTTACAACATGCTTATGTGAGGTGTTCACATAAGGTGTTGTGGTTTTCGGAACTAACATGACTCAAGTCACGGATTTTTGCTCCAAAGTATTGGTTGTTTATTCATGTGCAGGTGTTGCTTGAGTTCAAGATATGGCTGGTGACGGGATCCATTGAACTAGTCTTAGGGAGAAGATGAGGTTCAACAACCAAGTTCGGGAGGAATTGAGGTTGAGTTGATCGGGAGGTCGCGCAGCATGTTTGGATCAAGAACAATGCATATGAAGGTATCGTAGACATTGTTGGAAGGTGTTTGCATGTGTGCAAGGAGTGCATGGACGTGGCAACATGGTTCCAAGGCGCGGTGAAGAGATATGGAAGTGGAGATATGGTTGAAAAGGTTCAACAGGCTGGATTTTGCGCTCAGGCTGCGGCTGAGGCAGTTATGGTTTGTTTATGGAAAGTTTCAGGTTGGTTATAATAGGATTTCATGTTATGGATGAAGTAGAGTTGTTTTAGGAATGTTTAGGACGTTTCTAAGGTGTTTGGAAGTCTTAAGATTGCTTCTATCTGCGTATAGAAGAGTCTTGAGCAGTATTGGAAAGTTACAGATTGAATCCAAGTAGGAGTAGGAGTCCTAGTTTGAATTGGGTTGGCCTTAGAGCTGGTTATATAAGCAAGGGAGGCCAAGGCTCGTGGAGAGCATGACTTTGGGCTGTTCCTCTTATGTTTTGATCAATAAAATTCGTAATTTAGAGGAGCTTTTGTGCCTTGTTAGTACGACTTGTTTTTGTCAAGTCTTTCTCGTCGAGTTTCTGGACAGCACGACAGTGCTTCGGTGTTTTGATCATAACTTGAGTTTTACATATCCAATTGACGTGATTGTTTTTGGGTTGTCTTCACAAATTGATTATCTATCATCTATGAAAATTTCACGGCCATTGTATTTATAGTTTCTGATCTATACAAGTTTATTTGCAGTGTTGCAGATCTGGTTTTTTCTCGAGTAGAACAGACTGACCCTCGTTTGATCTTTCGATCATAACTTGAGTTTTTTTTATGGATTTCTGTGATTCTTGTTATCGTGTCTTCATGAATTGATTCTGTATAATGTATACCACTTTTGTCATGGTTGAACACGTTTAGATTAGTCGCATACACGGTTTCTTTAACAGATCGATTTTCTGCTGAGGGTGTTTTTGTTGCTTCCGCTAAAAAGTTTAAATCTACCATTCACTCCCCTCTGGTAGATTTTCACGTGCTCTTCAATCCTACGCTTTCCCATGTCGCTTCATCTACGGAGTGATTACTCCATAGAACTTTGTAGAACCACAATGTACGGTTGCGTGTGTTTCGGGCCTTTTCATCAATTATCTTAACCGGTTCCTCCCGATTTCGAATTGTAAAGGACGCCTTCTCTGGTCCGCATACTGTTATTGTCGCGATTGGGCAGCTTTTAGGTTTGCTTGAGTCAGCCGAATCTTTTCCTCCGCATTGTTGACAAGATCAATCCCGAAGGTGACCCTTTCGCCAGACTCCCACCAATTCAGCGGTGTGCGACATTTTCTCCCGTATAACTCTTCGTAAGGCGCCATCTTGATACTGGCTTGGTACCCATTGTTGTACGAGAACTCGGCCAACAGTAAGTAATCATCGCAATTATTACCGTGGTTGACAGCACAAGCTCGTAATATATCTTCTAAAATTTGATTTACCCGCTAAGTTTGCCCATCCGTCTGCGGGTGGTATGCTGAACTATGGATAAGTTTCATCCCCAAAGAAGCATGTATCTGCTCCCAAAAACGAGACACAAATAAAGTGCCCCGATCCGATATGATGGTGCGGGGTACGCCAAACAAGCATAGGATCCGTGAGATGTACAATTGAGCATACTTCATAGCGTTGTAGTTGGTGTTGACTGGGATAAAATGGGCAACTTTGGTGAGCTGGTCGACGATCACCCACACTGAATCATTTTTCTAGAATGTGGTGGGTAGACCGACGATGAAGTCCATGCTCACATCTTCCCACTTCCAGGCAGGAACGCTCAGTGGTTGTAGCAGTCCCGGTTTTCTCATGTGGTCTGCCTTCACCCTTCGACATGTATCACACTCAGACACATACTTTGCGATCTCCAGCTTCATACGTGTCCACCAAAACTTCTTTCTGAGTTCTTGATACATCTTGTTGCTGCCGGGGTGAGTAGAAAACTTTGACAAGTAAGCCTCATCAAAGATTTTCTTTCGTAACTCCGGGTTACGGGGTACGACGATCCGAACCATAGAACACCGTCTCCGTCTTTCCGGAAACATTTCATCTCCCCACTGTCTACACGTCTCCGCAAATGCGACATGCCCTTGCCATGTTTATGAGCTGCCGCTATTTCTTCACGGATGGTGGGGATCAAAGCTAAGTCGTAGAGAGCTCCATGTGGAAGCACATGCAATGGTGGCTCGCTCTCTTCCAACGGTGTGATGGTGAGATTGTTGACGTGTGACTTGCGACTCAGCGCATCCGCTACTACATTTGCCTTGTCGGTGTGATAATGGATCTCTATGTTGTAGTCCTTTATCAACTCCAACCATCTTTGCTGCCTCATGTTCAGCTCCTTCTAAGTGAATATGTACTTGAGGCTTTTGTGGTCGATATATAAATGTACGAGGTTACCTAGTAGGTAGTGCCTCCACATCTTGAGTGCGAGTACCACGGCAGCAAGCTCTAAGTCATGAGTTGGATAATTCTGCTCATGGTTCCTGAGCTGCCGTGATCCATACGCGACCACCCTTTGGTCTTGCATCAGCACACATCCGAGAGCAATGCCGAATGCATCTCAGTACACATCGAACGGTTTTGTTGTGTCTGGCTGCGCCGAAACCGGTGCTGATGTTAAGTTCTTCACTAATGCCTTTAATGTGCTTCAAATGATTGACTCCAAACATATTTGGTAGCCTTCTTCAGCAGCTCGGTCATAGGCTTGGCCATCTTCGAGAAGTTTGGAATGAACCTCTGATAATATCCCGCAAGTCCGAGGAAACTCCGTACCTCATGAACAGTTCTTGGGGACTTCCAATTCAGCACTTGTGTAATCTTACTCGGGTCTACAGCGATACCCTCCGCTGAGATAATATGCCCGAGAAAAGGCACTTGCGATATCCATAATCCGCACTTGCTGAATTTCGCGTATAGTTTGTGATCCTGCAGCCGTTGCAAGACTATACGCAGATGCTTCATGTGTTCTTCCTCCGACTTGGAATATACTAACATGTCATCAATGAAGACCACGACAAACTTGACCAGCTCCGGCATGAATACCGAGTTCATCATGCACATGAAGTGAGCTGGAGCGTTGGTGAGGCCGAAGGACATGACCAGGTACTCATAAAGCCCGTACCTCGTCGAGAAATCCGTCTTCGGTATATCGTCAACCCATATCTTAATCTGATGGTACCCGGATTTTAAGTCCATTTTGGAAAAGATCTTTGCTTCGACCAACTGATCAAACAACATGTCGATCCGTGGCAACGGGTACTTGTTCTTGATGGTTACGACGTTTAGTGGACGATAGTCCACGCAAAGCTGCAACATCTCATCCTTCTTCTTCACAAATAACGCCGAACAGCCCCATGGCGAGGAGCTCGGCCTAATAAAACCCATCTCCAGCAGGTCCGTAAACTGCGTCTTCAGTTCTGCAAATTCCTTTGGCGCTATCTTGTACGTCCTTTAGGATATTGGCATAGTTCCCAGTGTAAGTTCAATCTTGAACTCCACCTCTCGGTCGGGCGGCATCCCCGCTAAATCATCCGGGAACACGTCTGGGAACTCATGGACTACTGGAATGTCTTCCAATCTGATGATGGTGGATTGATAAACGCTTGGAATTTTTATTTCTGGACTGCCCGGAAATAATGAATGTGACTCGTGCATTTCTGAGTGTAGATGCACGACTTGGAGTATGGTGTCTAAAACAGCGCCATGGCGGGTTAACCATGACATCCCTAAGATGACATCAATCTTTTGTCCCTCTAAAGATAAGAGACGTGGGGTATACTCTACCTGCTAAGCATAATGGTGCTTTGGAAACCATCATGCTTGCTGAAATCTTGCCACCTGGTGAACAAATCAAATATGGACTTTCAGTGGGTAGTATTTGCAAGTTGTGTTTAGCAATAAAAGCTTGGCTAATAAAATTATGCGTGGTGCCTGAATTAAATAACACTATGGCTGGATGTTGGTGGAGTTGGAACATACCCGCAAGGATTGGCTCCCCCTTCGGCACGTCCTCTATGGCGAGATGGTGGATGGTGCCAGGCTTAGGATTTGCCCGTCGCGCATTAATGGGGTTCCGGGGCTGATTCCTCCCCCGAAACTGTGGTGCCACTCCGCCGCCTTGCCTCTCAGGACAGTTGTTGGCGAAGTGTCCTAGGTGACCGCATTTGAAACATGCGGTTGACTACTGGCCCGTGTTTGGGGGACGAAAGCCCGGAATGCGCTGCTGAGGTGCAAACGCACGCGGCATCGTCCTCTGTTGCTGTTGTTGCTGCGGAGGTGGTGCTGGAAGTGCCGGCCTGAACACCAGTGGGGAATACGGCCGACTGCGGAATGGCATCGGCCTCTTTGGTGGCTGCCAGCGTTGACCTGATGGTGAGCGATACACCATCCGGTATTTTTGAGAAGGACCACCTACCTCTCCGCTGCTCTGCAGCGCGCTTCGATTCTTCTCCGCCGCCGCTAACTCCTTGCCAGAGTCCTCCTGATCAATCACAGCATCAATAATGTCGTTGAGGCTGCCATGATTGAACATTGCCAGCTTGTCCTTCAGGAGCAGGTTAATCCCCTGGTAAAAATGGTCCCGCCGCTTCTCGTCAGTATCGGTGTGATATGACGCATAGAGCCTGAGCTCATTGAACGCCCTGGAGCATTACAGCGCGTTCCTGCTTCCTTGCTGCAGGCGAAGGAACTCCTGCGTCTTTATTTTCATAAAACCTGGCGGTATGTGATAGGCCCTGAAGGCCGTCCGGAACTCTGCCCAGGTCATAACTCGCTCCGTAGGTTGCGAGGCACAAAAGTTTGCCCACCAAGCGCTCGCGGACCCTTGAAGCTGTTGGACCGCGGACTAAGTCTTGTGCTGCTCACTCACTTGGAGCAGGCCAAATTTCATCTCCATCGTAAGGAGCCAGTTGTCCGCATCGAGGGGTTGATCCGCCCTTGAGAATACCGGGGTATGAGTAGCCAAAAAATTGGAGTAGGAGCTTTGTTGGCCTCATCGCGATCTTGACGCCTCCCCGGTCGAGACGTATTTGCGATTAAGGTCTGCAGAAACTCCGTGTGCTGCTGATGAGAACCCATCATAGCCGCAACGATGTCGGCCAATGTAACCGTTGGCGGTAGCGGTGGCGGTTGTTGCTGTTGCTGTCCCTATGAATCCTCGGGAGGCTGTTGGGAGGCATCTCCCCCCTGACTAGAACCCCCAACGTCTGGGTTCGCACGAGTGCGAGTCATTCTGAAATTCAAAACAGCAGCGATCAGCACATGTCATTCTTAAAATTCCATATAAAACAGTAGGTATTGAAGTGACACATGAATAAACTTGCACAACATTCACATATATTGATAAAGCATAAACTTTATACAAGATACATTATTCTTGGGTCTCTGAGAAGTCGTGCTCATGTCGCCACTACTTATACATATACTACTGTCGACCCGACATGTCACCGATTACAAGAGTTTTCATACATCGCCCTTGCTACCCTACTTGGCAATGGTAACCCCCTACTCGGGGTAGAACTCGACCTCCTACGGGTCGTCCTCCTCCGCTACCTCTACTGGTTGCTCCGGTTCCATGACCAACTCTTCCGGTTCAGGTTCCCCCATGCCGGGATCCCCAAAACCACGGGTACGGCACCTACCAGCGGTAGTCCCACTACCGGAGGTACGAGGTTTTGCAACGTGTGCACCTCGTCCATGGCCTGGTTGTAGTCCTCCTCCCAGCTCTGGCTCTCCTCAATGGCATCATCACACTCTTGAGTTAGGACCTCATTTTGCTGGGTCAAGGCCTGCACTTGCTGTTGTAAAACCGTGATGTCGACGCGGCTTTTCTTATTCGCCTTCTTCAGACGATGCAACTGATTATGTTGTTTGTTCAGCCACATTATCATCGGAAGGAGAACATTGTGGAGTGTGCTATGAACACTCTCGAAATGGTCTCTATGGCTGGTGCTCTCCTTGAGCTTCATGGCAAGACAATCCGTATGGACAGCTTGGCTGTCCATCAGGATCTTCCCTGCCCTCAACTGGAGTGTGACACCCGGTTCAGAAAATAGAACCAAGTGAATGCATATGTGTGCCCAGGATGTTCATCACACATACACATGTAATCCACAAACTGAATTCAGAATATAACGATGAATAAATAGTGTTTAAGTACTTTGTTACAATGACTCAAAGTCTCACTCTTGAATCTCTAACTTATTCTTGCAGCGGAAGTCTCTAAACGACAGCGGAATATCAATAAAGGCAGCAGGCTGCATCTTCAACTCCACAGGCATGTTGACGGTAGTTCACACGCCTAGTACTCCACATGGTCCTCGAAGCACTCTTCTCCTACTGCTGATGTTTATGTGATAATGCAAGGGTGAGTACATGTCGTACTCAGCAAGTGCGGGAAAAGTATGACATGCAGCTTACAACAAGGTAGGGAATAAAATAGCTCATTGCAGCAAGCAAATTTTATTTCACAAAACATGATAAAAACAGCAACTATCTCTAGGTGAGATAAATCCCAACATAACCAAGTAAAACAGCAACATTCTTTCATCAATATTCCTTCACCGTAATTCACCATTTATCAAATCTCAATCATCCATTAATCTTTCTCAAGTTCATCTCATGCTCATAAATATTCATAACCATCTCATATTCATATGACCGAAAACCAAACTCAGTGTCATGACTCAAAACAGTACCAAAACCAATCCCAATGACCATACCATAACCAAACCGAATAACCATCACAAGTTTTCCCTCTAATCATGTGAGTTGGCCAGGTGCTTGTGACCGGAAGCACGGCTATCATGATAGTTTTACACTATACAGAGGTGGCACCACTTTACCCACAAGTTTGTGATTTTGTAACCCGTCGGCGACTGCAGAACCTCCATTATACAATTACACAACCGTCGGTGTATGGCCAAGAGATCACAAAATATCCTTTACAAAGGGGCTACTAGATGTATGGACTCACTGAGGTTTCACCGACAGGCTCGAATCACCATTCTCCCACCCACGGGCCCCCTCTTGTGACATGCAGTTCCCAGGGCAGTCCCTCTCGACTCCCATTCCCCGCGCCATCCACGGTCCATAACAAGCTAGCAATGCACCTAATTAGTCAGCTAAGCCGCACCCATATTTGGCCTTGTGGTGGCACTGTTTTCCTGGCATGTGCTGACATGAACCGGTCTTAGATCTATGTCAAGCACCACCATCTCATCCATCAACATTCGTGAACCAAGCTTGCCTAGATCTCTCCGATTCCATGCTCATTAACATCATCAAGTTCTCATCATCATTATTCATATGAGTGCAGTAGCTAGACATGTTTTATTTCAGCTTCCCGTGTCCCGTGAATTAAGCGAAGCAAAAAGGAAAAATGACCATACCCAACTCATCAACTTTTCCGGCAACAAGGATGGTTAACAAAACTAGTAAGCTCATATAAAAGGGTGTCCCATCAAGTTGACTCAAGCATACGAGTTTTGGCAAACAAAACAGTTTCAAAACATGGGATCAATATGGTCAAGGGGCACTTGCCTTCCTCCTGTGGTTCTTGTTGCTCAAGCGTCTCGAAGTCTTGGTGCTGTAGATCCTCGTAAATGGTCTCTTGAGCTTGTCCTTCTACTCATTACCATGCACATAAAAAACTTACAGCAATCAATCATCATGCACAAACTTTACTCAAGATGCAAAGGGGTAGATGGATGCAAATCCTATGGTACTGTTTTATTAAACCAGTTTGTACGTGTTATTGCATGTTTTAACGGCTTTCATGGGGTTTTATGATTAGCAAGGGTGTAGGGATCAAGTGTGGGTGTGGTGATGATCTTGACTCGAGATCTAGATCAATTCCACCGTCAAAAATCGATCAAAACACGATCTGTCCACACGTAAAAGTTTCTGCTCGAAGGGGGCGAAGAAAACGGATGCGTAGAAACAGCGGCGACATCGTAAGATGGGTAATGAAGACCTACCTCACTTCCTTTTGGTGGCAGGGTCTTCCTCCTAGCAATGGAAGCATTGGGAAGTTTTTCTATGGAAGATTAGGGCAGGACAGATCGTCGGTTCTTTTCCGGCAACGGCGAGGCGTGACGGGGCTCGTTGGCGTGGCTCGACGACGGGGCTCGACAGCAGGGCTCGACGGCGGGGCTTGATGGTGGGGCTCGATGGTGGGGCTCGACGGCGGGGCTCGTCGGCGGGGCTCACTGGCGGGGCTCACCGGCAACCAAACTCCGGAGAGGGGGGTGCCAACTCGGCGAGTTGGGGGCTAGGGCCTCCAAGTCGCCGACTTGGGAGGAGGAGAGGAGGGGGATGGGGGCTGCGGCCAAAAGGGGGGGTTGAGTTCTATTTATAAGGGGGGATAGGGAAGAATCCTACTCCAGTTGGAACTAAATCCTAACAAACTTTTACCCATTTGATTTGGTGCGGCAGCAATGGGGGGATTCCCCAAATGTGGGAAAAATCCCCTTTTTGGGGAATTGAGGAATTTGGAGATTTCGGGAAAATTTTGGGGAAATTGGAAATAGCTCATTTCAGCTATCTTTTCCCATTCCTCACCATTTCTATGTCACTTGCTCCATTTCTACATTCCCCTCTCCATTTCTATGTCCCACTCTCCATTTCTACATTGCCCTTCTCCATTTCTATGGTTCCTTCCTCCATTTCTATAGTTCTTTCTCCATTTCTATGGTTCCTTTCTCCATTTCTATGGTCCTTTCTCCATTTCTGTGGTTCTTTTCTCCAATTCTATGGTTCTTTCTCCATTTCTATAGTTCTTTCTCCATTTCTACTTCTTTTATAATGTTTCTGTACATGAAAAATATATGCAATGCATGGAAATGAATTTGAGGGTGTTACATGGAGGCTGAGGTTCGCCTCCGCGGGGTTGTACCTTGGGCAACCTAGATCTGTTGCCTCCAAGTACCTCTCCCTCCACACGTGATTAGCTCGCCCCTCCACCAGGACAAGCGCGTATGAAGTGCCCTCCATAGCTCTCACGTGTAGTTGGCAGAAACGCGACATGGTGTCTCGGGCTACCATTTGCCACATTTCCTTCGGCTGTCTACCTCTCACTGTGACGGTGAACGGTGCACAACCGGGTGGCATAGGTCCTGCAGGAACTTCGACATGGATGGTCCACGTCTTGTTCCCTTCCTCACCTTCTTCCTTGGTGAGGTACTGCAGCATTTCCATGTACCTGAAATATTGAAGCATTTGCTTCAACACATCCGGATAACCGCTGCGTTGGGAACAGTAGGATACCACCGACCCGTTCTCCAATTGTCTATCCGCTGCCATCTGTAGAAACATATTTAAAAAAGGTCAAATATTCATTTCGACAGTAAATCATTGAGTTATAACATTAAAACATGTCATTGAACTCATAAAACTTGGAAACACAATTCAAACTTAGACAAAGTTGATTGCTGGTTTGCTGCCCCAAACTGACAGCCCTGACAAGTTTCCATTTCAACCTGATTTATACCATGCTAAAGGCAAACCAATTCTGGATCTTAACATCAAAGTTACAGCTAAGTTCAATAGCTTTCCAGAAAGTATTTGCTTGACCAAAGATCTGTCCTAGTTCCAAAAGTTATTGGATGTCAAAGTTGACAGAATTTCTGGAGAAATTTGGACAGCACCTCTCTGCTTGAGGTACTGATTTGATCCAAGAATTCCAGTTAATTCTACACAAAATTTGACAAAACTTTCTGTTACAAAGTTGTAAAAAATATAATGAACTTTTCAGAACTACCTTATTTTATATTTTTATATTTTTGTGCAGGATGTTATGCTCAATTTACAGATAGTTACAGAGAGTGTTTGCTCTACCCTGTTTCCTGGACAGTTTCAACTCTACTGCAATTTTCTACTGGTTAAGGGATGAAACACCTCTGGACATCAACAGAAAAGTTGTAAATCTCTTCCAAAGATTTCCCTAAATGTATCATATGACCCCAACCTCGAAAGAACTCAACCTCTAACCTCTGATTAACTTCAGCCTTATTTCAGATGAAAACAGAGGACTCTGTCCTTAGTATCCTATAAGTTGAAAACTTGTTAACTTTGAACATCCTGATTAAAGTGAAGAAGTTATATCAAAGTTTTAGTGCTCTGGATTAAAACCTTCAAGTTTTATAATGAGGTTGAACATTTAGTGGGGTGTGATGTTGAAGTGTCACCAGTTCATGTTGGTACTACGTTCCTCACAAAGAAAAACCTATACCGGACTTAGCCGGCTTCGTTAGTTCAGTGACACTAAACTTCTCTAGCACACGGATGCTACTCATCTACCGATTTGTGGTTAGACTACCTGCAAATAATTCATACAATCATCGGGCTCGGCTGCACACCGAACCCAGTCCCAATACAGTTCATACACCCGCCCGTCATCACTCTCGCACGGGTGTTCTCAAGCCAAACACGCCTTGAGCTATGTGTTCACGTTAGTAACCACGTGACGGGGTCTATCAAACTTGCCCATAGCACACCAGGGAAGGACGTTGCTCGAATACCCCAAACGACATGAAGAGTCGTAGAGGATATAAAAGCGGGCCGGGTCACCTGCCACCCATGAGTCTCCACCCTTTAGCTTGTGCGCACTGGTGGACAGCGCTTACATGCACCCCCAGGACATATGACGTCCCGAGATACATGATTTTCCGACATAAGCAAATAGGTTAGTATTGCACTTTCTATATACTAATAACATCCTTATATGGGCTACTAACTCGTTCCTCACCATGTTTTGAAAAAAGATGACCTTTTTCGTGCGTTAAACCTCAAGTGAGCTCTGTACCACGCTGATACGGCCTCACGGCCTCGTCGAGCCAGGATCACGCTGAGGGATGCTGCGTTGCACAGCACCGTATAACACACATAAAAGGTACAAAGCGGAAGCAAAGTTTTATTACATAAATCAGTTTATGGACATATTTAAAACAAAATATTTTCAGTCTACACTCACGGTCGTAGAAACGCACCGAGTTCACGTTTATCCCGTGAACGTGTCCCCGCTAGCACACCCGCACAATAACACGGCGGTGTGCACGACTCCCACTTGACACGGTTTCCCTCGGGGTCCCGTCTCCTCCTCGGGAGTATCTTCCTCATAACACCCTGCAAAAGTTTCAAACACAAGCAGTGAGCACGATTGCTCAGCAAGTATGATCTGTATTTCCTATACATGAAACTTCTACATGCTGGATTATGTGTAATTGGGAATGTAAGTTGCAAAGGACTTGCCTAATTATTTGAACCTTACTTTCATGTTTTAGCAGCAAATTGTGCAGAACATCACTCTAAGGCAAATAAGTGAGCCTCAATCAAACAAGAAACACATTTCTCTCATGTGTTTTGCCCAAGGTTAAAAGAAACTTTAATTTGCTCTAAACTACAACATATCATTAACAATCAAGGTATAGCTTTCAATCAGCAACTTTTACATGACTCTAACCTGTTCTTTCTACGTCACGGTACAGTGAACAAGTGGTACTCACTGACCGTGGGGGACGGTGATTATAATCGATTTACACCTGCAGGGTTACCCGAATATCCCATCACGTACGCCCGTACTCGATGTTTCCTACAGCCACCATCACGGACGTCGTATGCGACCACCTTTCACCCGTCAGCCAAATGTTAAACCGGTCCTATCGTCCCGAGCAAGAGGTCTCCGCGCGCGCATCTGCAGTGCCGCCAGCCGATTTACACCTCAAGCTCTAACCCTACCCTCTGGATGACAAGCAATGCCTCAACACCTGGCTACCCAAATTACATCGGTTTCCCAGTTCCCATATATCCGGTAGGTCTTCGGTACTGTTCTAGCTTGTTCAACAGGCCCGCACACGGCTCGGTCCTCAATCGACACAAGCGGAGCTATGGCACCCAGGCCCCAACATCCTGCTGCCCTTACTTTCTGCTCAGTCTCATTTTTCTTGCCTTGTGTTCCATTTGCTATCTTTATCTGAGTAGTGTGCCTCTAGCCTGTTCTCGTGAGCAGTTCCAACTACTTTACTTATACCGAATCCTACACTATCTTAGATAGTGTAGGATTCGGTACAAGTCGAGTAGTTGGAACTACTCGCTAGGATAGGCTAGAGGCACTCGACTCGGGTAAAGATAGCAAATGAAACACATGGCAAGAAAAATGAGACCGAGCGGAGAGTAAGGGAAGCAGGACTTTGGGGCCTGGGTGCTATAGGTCCGCTTGTGTCGATTGAGGACCGAGCCGTGTGCGGGCCTGTTGAACAAGCTAGAACAGTACCGAAGACCTACCGGCTATATGGAACCGGGAAACCAATGTAACTCGGGTAGCTGGGTGTTGAGGCGTAGCTGGTCATTCAGAGGGTAGGTTGAGAGTTCGAGGTGTAAATCGGCTAGCGGCACTGCAGATGCGCGCGCAGAGACCTCTTGCTCGGGACGATTGGACCAGTTCAACACTTGGCTGATGGGTGAAAGGTGGTTGCGTACGACGTCCGGGATGGTTGCTGTAGGCAACATCGAGTACGGGCCTACGTGACGGGTTATTCGGGTAACCCTGCAGGTGTAAATCGATTATAATCGCTGTCCCTCGCGGTCAGTGAGTACCACTTGTTCACTGTACCGTGATGTAGAAAGAACAAGCTAGATACATGTTAAAAGTTGTACATGACTTGATTTGATAGCTTGTTCACTCTGATTTGAAAGCTGTACATTGATTGTTAATGACTTGCTGTAGTTTAGAGCTAATTAAAGTTCTTTTCAACTTTGGGCAAAGTACATGAGAGAAATGTGTTTCTTGTTTGATCGTGGCTCTCTCATGTGCCTTAGCGTAAGGTTCCCCACGACCTGCTGCTAAAAGTTGAAAGTAAGGTTCCACTAATTAGGTGAGTCCTTTGCAACTTATTTTACCTCATGTACCCTATAACCATTCATGTAGAGTTTCATGTATAGGAGATACGGGTCAGTCTTGCTGAGCTACCGTGCTCACTGCTTGTGTTTGAAGCTTTTGCAGGGCTTTATGAGGAAGGGACTCTCGAGGAGGAGACGAAAACCCAGGAGGGGAACCCCGTCGAGTTGGAGTCGTGCACGCCGCCGTGTTAGTGTGTGTGCGTGCTAGCAGGGACATGTTAACGGGCTGAACGTGAACTCGATGCATAGTCTATGCTCATGAGTGTAGACTGTACTATTTTGTTGTAAAAATGTTCATAAACTGGTTCATGTATTTCTTCCACTTTGTATCTTTGATGTGCGTTATCTGGTGCTGTGCAACGCAGCACCCCTTAGCATGATCCTGGCTCGACGAGGCCGTGGGGTCGTGTCAGCGTGGTATCAGAGCTTGCTTGAGGTTTAACGCACTGAAAAGGTCATCTTTTTCAAAAATTCGGTGAGGAACGAGTTAGTAGCCACTATAAGGATGTTATTAGTGTATAGAAAGTGGCAAACTAACCTAATTGCTTATGTCAGAAAATCGTGCATCTCGGGACGCTTTATGTCTTGGGGGTGCATGTAAGCGCTGTCCACCAGTGCGCACAAGCTGAAGGGTGCAGCCCCACGGGTGGCAGGTAACCCGACCCGCTTTAATATCCTCTATGACTCTTCATGTCGTTTAGGGTATTCGAGCAACGTCTGTCCCTGGCGTGCTTTGGGCAATTTGGGAGACCCCATCACGTGGTCAGTAACATGAACACGTAGCTCAAGGCTTGTTTGGCTTGAGAACATCCGGGCGAGCGACGACGGCCGGGTGTATGAACTGTATGGATACCGGGCTCGGTGTGCAGCCGAGTCTGACGACTGTATGAGTTATTTGCAGGTAGTCTAACCACTAAACGGTAGACGTGTAGTATCCGTGTGCGAGAGATGCTTAGTGCCACTGAACTAACGAAGCCGGCTAAGTCCGGTATAGGTTTTCTTTGTGATGACGTAGTACCGACATGATCTGGTGATGCATCGACGTCACACCCCACTAAATGATCAACTTCAAGGTAAAACTTGAAAGTTTTAATTTATAGCACTAATACTTTGATGTAAATCCTTCCCTTAATCAGGATATTCAAAGTTAACAAATTTTCAACTTATAGGATGCTAAGGACAGAGTCCCCTGTTTTCAGCTGAAATAAGGCTGACGTAAATCAGAGGATAGAGGTTGAGTTGTTTCGAGGTTGGGGTCATATGATACATTTCTGGAAAGCTTTGGAAGATATTTACAACTTTTATGTTGATGTCCAGAGATGTTTCATCCCTTAACCAATCGAAAAATGCAGTAGAGTTGAAACTGTCCAGAAAACAGGGCAGAGTAAACACTCTCTGTAACTCTCTGTAAATTGAGCATAACTTCCTGCATAAAAATCCAAAAATAGAAACTGATCTAGTTCTGAAAAGTTCATGAGATGGGTTACAACTTTGTAACCGAAAGTTTTGTCAGATCTGATGTAGAATTAACTGGAATTCTTGGATGAAATCTGTACCTCAAGCAGGGAGGTGCTGTCCAATTTTCTCCAGAAATTCTATTAACTTTGACATCTCATAACTTTTGAACCAGGACAGATCTTAGGCCAAGAAAATACTTTCTTGAAAGATATTGAAGTTAGATTTAACTTTGATGTTGAGCTCCAGAAGTGGTTTTGCTTTTGGAATGGTCTAAATCAGGTTGAAATTGAAACTGGTCAGGGCTGTCATATTGGACAGCAGATCAGCAGTCAAATTTGTTTAAGATTGAACTATGTTTCCAAGTTTTATGAGTTCAATGACATATTTTATGTTATAACTCAATGGTTTACTGTTCAAATAAATATTTGACATTTCTCAAATATGTTTTTACAGATGACAGCAGATAGACAGTTGGAGAACGGGTGGGTGGAATCCCACTGTTCTCACCACAGCGGCTATCCGGAAGCGTTGAGGCAAATGCTTCAATATTTCTGGTACAGCAAGATGCCGCAGTACTTCGCCAAGGAAGAAGGCGAGGAGGTGAATGACATGGACGATCCATGTCGGAGTCCCTGCCGGACCTACGCCACCCAGTAGGGCGCCGTTCACCATCACGGTGAGAGGTAGACAACCGGAGGGAATGTGGCAAGTGGCAGCCCGCGACACCATGTCGCGTTTCTGCCAACTACACGTGAGAGCTATGGAGGGCACTCCATACACGCTCGTTTTGGTGGAGGGACGGGGTAATCATGTGTGGGAAGGGAGATACATGGAGGCAACAGATCCGGGTTGCCAAAGGTACAACCCCGCGGAGGCGAACCTCAGCCTCCAGATAAGGGCGGGAAAGGCCGTGATGGATAGCCAAGCTGTTCATATGGAATGTCTCGCCGTGAAGCTCAAGGAGAGCAACAGCCATGGAGATCATTTCGAGAGTGCTCACAGCGCACTCCGCAATGTTCTCCTTCCGACGGTTAAGCGACTGAACGAACAATATAATCAGTTGCATCGTCTGAAGAAGGCGAAGAAGAAAATCCGTGTCGATATCACGGCTTTGCAACAACAGGTGCAGGCTCTGACCCAGCAGAATGAGGTCCTTACTCAAGAGCGGGATGAAGCTATTGAGGAGGGGCAAGGCTGTGAAGAGGACTACAACCAAGCCATGGACGAGGTGCACACATTGCAGGACCTCGTACCTCCGGTAATGGGCATACCAGTGGTAGGTGCCGTACCCGTGGTCTTGGGTCTTCCGGCAATGGGGGAACCCGAGCTGGAAGAGGAGGTCATGGACCCAGAGCCACCAGCAGAGTTAGCGGAGGAGGACTCCGGCAAGGAGTTAGCGGCGTCGGAGAGGAAGCGAAGCGCGCCGCAAAGCAGCGGAGATGGAGGTGGTCCTTCTCAAAAATATCCGATGGTGAATCGCCCACCATCAGGTCCACGCTGGCAGCCACCATAGAGGCCGATGCCATTCCACAGTCGGCCATATTCTCCACCGGCATTCAGGCCGGCACTGCCAGTACCACCTCCACAGGAACAACAGCAGCAGCAGGCGATGCCGAGTGCGTATGCACCTCAGCAGCGCATGCCGGGCTTTCATCCCCCAAGCATCAGACCAGCAGCAGCCACATGCTACAAGTGTGGTCGTCCAGGACACTTCGAAAACAATTGTCCGGAGAGGCAAGGCGGAGGAGTTGTACACCAACTTCCGGGGAGGAATCAGCACCAGAACCCCACTAATGCACGGCGGGCAAACCCTAGGCCCGGCACCGTCCATCAACTTGCCATAGAGGACATGCCGGAGGGAGAGCCGATCCTTGTGGGTATGTTCGAACTCTACCAACATCCCGCCATAGTATTATTTGATTCAGACGCCACGCACAATTTTATTAGCCAAGCATTCATTGCTAAATATAGCTTGCAAATACCACCCACCGATAGTCCATATTTGATTTGTTCACCGGGTTGGAAGATTTCAGCAAGCATTATGGTTTCCAAAGTACCATTATGCTTAGTGGGTAGAGTGTACCCTACGTCTCTCATAATTTTAGAGGGACAGAAGGTCGATGTCATCTTAGGGATGTCGTGGTTAACCTGCCACGGCGCTGTTTTAGACACCGTCCTCCGAGTCATGCATCTACACTCAGAAATGCACGAGTCACACTCTTTATTTCTGGACAGTCCAGAAATAAAACTTCCAAGTGTATATCAATCCACAACCATCAGATTTGAAGACAT
Organism: Neostapfia colusana; assembly: GCA_030760725.1. Lineage (NCBI taxonomy): Eukaryota > Viridiplantae > Streptophyta > Magnoliopsida > Poales > Poaceae > Neostapfia > Neostapfia colusana. Next base: position 29,828,420 of record JASWHV010000019.1, on the reverse strand, counting down.
TCCAGTAGTCCGTGAGTTCCCTGACGTGTTCCCAGATGATTTGCCGGGGATGCCGCCCGACCGAGAGGTGGAGTTTAAGATTGAACTTGCACCGGGAACCATGCCAATATCCCGAAGGCCGTACCAGATGGCGCCCAAGGAGTTGGCTGAACTGAAGACTCAGCTAACGGACCTGCTGGAGAAGGGTTTTATTAGGCCGAACTCCTCGCCTTGAGGCTATTCGGCATTATTTGTGAAAAAGAAAAATGAGACGTTGCGGCTTTGCGTGGACTATCGTCCACTAAATACCGTAACCATCAAGAACAAGTACCCGTTGCCATGGATCGACATGTTGTTTGATCTGTTGGTCAAAGAAAAGATCTTTTCCAAGATGGACTTAAGATCCGGGTACCACCAGATTAAAATATGGGCTAAGGATATTCCGAAGACGGCTTTCTCGACGAGGTACGGACTGTATGAGTACCTGGTCATGTCCTTCGGCCTCATCAATGCTCTAGCTCATTTCATGTATTTGATGAACTCGGTATTCATGCCATAGCTGGACAAGTATGTCGTGGTCTTCATCGACGACATATTGGTATATTCCAAGTCGGAGGAAGAACACAAGAAGCATCTGCGTATAGTCTTGCAACGGCTGCGAGATCACAAGCTATACGCGAAATTCAGCAAGTGTGAATTCTGGATATCACAAGTGCCTTTTCTCGGGCATATCATCTCAGCGGAGGGCATCGCTGTAGACCCGAGTAAAATCACACAAGTGCTGAATTGGAAATCCCCGAGACTGTTCACGAGGTATGGAGTTTCCTCGGACTCGCGGGATATTGTCGGAGGTTGAATGTGGCCTAGAGGGGGGCGGGGGTGAATAGGCCTTTAAAAGATTCCTGCACACTTAATAGAGTTATCAGAATCTTGATTGACCGGACTAGTCCGGTTGTGTGGGCGGACTAGTCCGGTGTGCTGAATTATGTGAGTTAATTAAGTGTGTTTCAGAAATTGAATCTTTCAGCAGCGGAATGAGAACAACAGTTTTTATAGATTAATTTTATTGTATGAATGCACGTGCAAACTTATAAGAAACTCAAATGATGATTAGCAAACTAGTGATCTACTGTATCAAAATGTAAAGTAAATGAGAGACAAAAGACATGAATTTTTACCGAGGATCGATCTCACCAAGAGATCTACGTCCTCGTTGAGGAATCTCACACAGAGCCGGGTTCCCAACCCTTTCCCTCTTCAAGTCACCACAAAGGCCGACTTGACTTCACTATCACGGGCAATCACCGAGTTTGTGGGGCTACCTCAGAAGTTGAGGGCTCCCATGAGAATTACAATAAGAACGTGATCAAATACACTCGAAAATAGTACAATGCAGAATAAGAGTGTAGAAAGATCAAACCCCAAGAGCAACACAACGAAAGAACGACGATCTCCCAATCCCGAATCCAAGTGTTCAATTGATTTTGATCTTTTTGCACTTTAGATGTGTGGGGAGATGTGTTTTGGGCTCTTGGGACAAGGTGGCGGCGCTAGGGTTTGTGTTTGCTGCAGTATTAGTCGTGTGTTTCTTTTGGGAGGCCGTGGATCACCCATTTATATGGTTTCCAAAAGATTGTCGTTGTAAAACCTAATACCGGACTAGTCCGGTTCTATATGAAGTGGGGTTCCAGAAAGTTCAGCGGACTAGTCCTGTCGCTTGGATGGACTAGTCCGCAGTCCTCTAAAGAGGACAACAGAGACATGAGCGGACTAGTCCGGTCCAAAACCGGACTTGTCCGGTTGCATTCCAGTAAGCTGATCGGACTAGTCTGGTCCATGAACGGACTAGTCCGGTGTCCAGTGGATTTTAGTTGATTATTAGCCCCTTACCCTTACGAAAAGTTCTGAGCTCTTGGGATGTGTCTCTCACACACACCCTATACATTTACATCTAATTTGCTCTTCTAAATTCCACTAAAGTCTTCCTCTTCGGGCAGCACTTTATTTTTCACCTTTTTGTGTGCACGAGCTAGTTCACTTTGTTGGTCCTGCAATTATTTCATTAGGATCTCATATGCTTGTCATCAATTAGCCAAAACCCACAAGGGATATCCTAGATGCACTTACAATCTCCCCTTTTTTGGTGATTGATGACAACTATTTGAGATATCACAATTGAGAATAAAAAGTTGATTTTCATAAGGTGTGCACATATGAGAATAATAAAGAATTCACAAAAAGCTTCTCACATATGCACACACCTTATGGTGGGGTGCCTAACAGGTGTGTGATAAACAAAATGTGATAAATTAAAGACAAACAATAGTGAACATATAAGTAGGCATTAGAGCATAGTGCATCACACATAAGAAAAGAAATAGTGCATTACAAGATTTTAAAATAGGTACATGTCCTTGATCACAAAAGGGCTTAATAACTAATACTAGATAGTTCGAGTCCAAATCTAATCTCAATCCCTCCCCCTTTGGCATCAAGGCACCAAAAGGGAAAAATTGAGGGGAATCACTCATCGCTGCCTCCTCCTTCAGTCTCAGTCTGATCTTTATCTTCACCAACTTCGGCATCCACGGGAGCAGGATCTTCCCTTGAGTCCTCGGAGGCAGGCGGTGATCCAACGGGCTCAATCTCAAGCTTTGTACAGATAGACTTGATATTGGCATTGACATACTGTTGATGTTTCTTCCTTGCAAGCTTTTCCTTGCGCTGCCTGTCTTCGATCTTGCGGCAGCAGGCAAAGATGGAGGAGAGCACCTTGAGGATGCCACTGGATGATTCTTTGGCAGGTGGGACCCAGGAGGAGCAGCTGCAGGTCTAGTGACATCATGAGCTTGCTTTGATCTCCTCTCCACTGGTGGAGAGGACGGGGCAGTTGGAGCCGGGGGGAGAGTGTACTCGGTGGGTTTTTGCAGCTTCAACCCCGCATGCTTGACATCCTTGACGAACTCGAGTCCCGTCACTTTCTCAATCATGTACATGATATACGGTGCATATCCACAGGACCTATTGGGGGTGATTGAGATGTTCACGATGTTGTTGTAGATATACTCAAAAACATTGAATGGTCTCCTTCCACTAATGACCTTCATGAGAGTCCTCAAGGTCCCTTGTATAGTTCCCGCATCTCTATCCTTCGGAGCTATAGTCTTTCTCAAGACTCTATTGAGGACTACAAAGAAGGGCTTCAGATATTTGATGGTGGGAGGAACATATGGCATCCTTGTGTCATAGAGAAACTCAAGCTCTTCCTTCTCCAGGGGTTTCAGATTATGGATGACCAGTTCATGATCCAAAGTGTGTTGGAGGTGAAGAATCCTAGCAAATTCATCATAAGTGACACTATACTTTGAACCATGAGTCATCCAAGTAAGACTGTCTCCATCACTACGAGCAAAGTAGAGAGTGGAGTAAAACTGGGTAATGACTTCATTGTTCCAGTCATACTCAAAGGATAGCAGGTCCGTCAGACCGTGCCTCTCTAAGGCCTCCACCATCTCACGAAAGGCAGGATACCTCTTCGACTTCAGGTATTCAACATTTAGCCATTGACTCTCTACTACAGGATTCTTCATCTTCATGTACACATGCTCGTAGTAGTCTGCATGGAAGTTGCTCCAGAAACTTGGATCAGAACATTGTTTAGGTCAGTCATACACTTCAATCTTCCTGAAGTTATCAGCTAGCTGACCCCCTTTTCCAGTGAAATCCTCACTTGAAGGCTGCCTGTTGCGATGAACGGGATTTTTCATTTTCAGAGGCCCAATGGGGCCACTAGCAAGTCCCTTCCCTTTATTGAGAACTCTTTTTGGCCCTAACGAGCCCTCAGCAGCATCTTTCCTTTGAGGCCTTTTGACAATGACTTTCCTCTTCTTAGGTAGATTGTCGTCGGAGGGTGGAGAGTGAGCATTGACATCATGTCTCTTCTTCATCACTCCCTCCTTAGCTCTCCTCACTCTTCCACGTTGAACTTCTTCGTCAAGGTGAAAAGAGCCGTCATCTGAGCCTGAAGACATGATGCCTGATAAGGAGTTTAAGGATTATATGCAAATGGATGCATTATCGACTTCAAATGGGAATGTAGGGGTTCAACTGTCAGAGACCGGACTTGTACGGTTTCAGAGTGCGGACTTGTCCGATGGACCAGACTTGTCCGCATCTGAGCGCCGGACTAGTCCGGCCTAGCATAAGAACCCTAATGTTTCATTTGAATCAAATCTCCTATCTAAGGACACAAGGGCAGGAAAGTGGTAGGAATACATCTATTGAGGCAATGTACATCCTTTTGAAATCAAAGGAAACTAGTTAGAACTAGAAAAGTTGAGATTTTGGTTTTAGGGGGAAATTTACCAAGATTTGAAGTTTCGTGTTGAAAGAGCAAGAATCTATCCGGATGAGTCCGGAGAGTAGAATCCCCTCGTCGAGAAGAGGCTTTTTCATGGAGAAAACTCCGAGTTTGAGGGCTTAACTCGAAAATCACATTGGGAGCTAGGGTTTAGGAGGGGGGTGAGACAAAGTGCTTATGAGTGGAGAGGGATGGGTTTGGTCCGGCCAACTGCTTCTATATGCGACTGACCGGACTAGTCCGGTCATGGTAGCGGACTAGTCTGGTGCCCCTTGAAATGACCTAACCAGTTTCGTCTGTCCGGACTAGTCCGATTGAAAATCGGACTAGTCCGTTTCCAACAGACCTGATACATATATAGATGATTAATAGTGATCCAAGGACAATAATTTTGTAAATAGTCTTGGTGATTACGACCAGTAGGCAATCAACAATCAAACAATGGTCATAATCCACAAGATTTCTTCATTAAAACAGTTTTCTGAGTAGAAAAGGAGAAGAGGAGCATTTTTAACAATACAAAGGAACATTTTAAGTTGCAACCAGGTATGCAATGTTTCAAGCCACATTTCGAGAGTCAAGAATGTTTAGCTCATTTATTAGTTCACAAAACCTTTTCTCATCTAATGGTTTGGTAAAAATATCCGCAAGTTGTTTTTCAGTCCTAACATGTGAAATAGCAATGTCACCTTTTAATGAATGATCTCTAAGAAAGTGATGACGGATATCTATGTGCTTAGTTCTTGAGTGTTCTACAGGGTTGTGTGCAATTTTTATAGCACTTTCATTATCGCATAGAAGTGGGATATGACTTAGATTGTAGCCGTAGTCCCTAAGAGTCTGTCGCATCCAAAGTAGTTGCGCACAACAACTACCGGCTGCAACATACTCCGCTTCCGCTGTGGAAAGAGCAATGGAGTTCTGCTTTTTAGATGACCAAGAAACTAGGGACCTACCAAGAAATTGACAAGTCCCTAACGTACTCTTTCTATCGACATTGCATCCTGCATAGTCGGCGTCGGAATACCCTATCAAGTTAAACTTGGATCCTTTGGGATACCAAAGGCCCAAGTTGGGTGTGTGCACAAGGTACCTTAGGATTCTTTTTACAGCAATTAAGTGACACTCTTTAGGTGCGGCTTGAAACCTTGCACACATGCAAACACTAAGAATAATATCTGGCCTAGATGCACATAAATAAAGTAAGGAGCCAATCATGGACCGATATACCTTTTGGTCCACATTTGGACCATCTTCATTGAGGTCTAGATGTCCGTTGATGGCCATGGGTGTCTTGATGGGCTTGGCTTTGTCCATATTGAATTTCTTGAGAATGTCTTGTGTATATTTAGTTTGGCTTATAAATGTACCTTCTCTCAGTTGCTTCACTTGAAATCCCGAGAAGAACTTCAATTCACCCATCATTGACATCTCGAACCTGTCTGTCATTATTTTGCTAAATTCTTCACAGAAGGACTTGTTAGTGGATCCAAAGATAATGTCATCAACATAAATTTGACATACGAATAAATGATCATCAAAATGTTTAGTAAAGAGTGTATAGTCAGCTTTACCAATTTTGAATCCATTTTGAGTCAGAAAGTCTCTAAGGCACTCATACCAGGCTCGAGGAGCCTGTTTGAGGCCATAGAGAGCCTTACGCAGTTTATAGACATGGTTGGGATACTCCTGATCTTCGAACCCCGGTGGCTGCTCCACATAGACTTCCTCCTTTATCGGACCATTGAGGAAGGCACTCTTGACGTCCATTTGATACAACTTAAAATTATGGTGAGTAGCATATGCCAATAAAATGCGAATGGACTCAAGTCTAGCTACAGGAGCGAAAGTTTCATCGAAGTCCAAACCTTCCACCTGAGAATAACCTTTGGCCACCAACCTCGCTTTATTTCTTGTAACTACTCCATGTTCATCTTGCTTGTTCCGAAAGACCCATTTGGTTCCAACGATGTTCGCCCTTGGTCCTTCCACCAGCTCCCACACTTCATTTCTTTTGAAGTTGTTCAGCTCCTCTTGCATCGCAATCACCCAGTCTGGATCCCTTAAGGCTTCTTCTACCCTGTATGGCTCTAGAAAAGACACAAAAGAAAAGTGTTCACAAAGATTTGCAATTTGAGATCTAGTAGTTACTCCCTTAGCAATATCTCCAATGATATTGTTGACAGGATGGTCTCTTTGCACACACTGATGTACTCTTGGGTGTGGAATTTGTATAGTTGCTTGTTCTTCATTGTCTTCATGTGTCATGTCTCCTCCTAGATCATTGCTTCCATGATCATCTTGATCTTCTTGACCTTCCTCAACCTGATCTTGTGTAGGAGCTCCCCCTTGATCATTGCTTCCTTGTTGAAATTCGTCTTGTGTTTCCTCTCGTGGTAGGATATCACCAAGTGCCATTTTCTTCAACGCTTCACATGGAGCTTCCTCCTTATCTAGCATAAACTTATCGACTTGCTCCACTTGTGAGCCGTTAGTTTCATCGAACACTACGTCACGTGCTACTTCAACAAGGCCGGACACCTTGTTGAAGACACGATAGGCATAGGCATTCGATTCATATCTGAGCAAGAATCCTTCATCGGACTTCGAAGCGAACTTCGAGGCCCTTGGTTTCTTGTTCAGAATAAAACATTTGCAACCAAAAACTTTGAAATAAGAAACATTAGGCTTTTTACCCGTGAGAAGCTCATATGGAGTTTTCTTTAGTAGTCGATGAAGGTACAACCGATTTGTGGCATGACAAGCGGTGTTCACTGCTTCTACCCAAAATCGGTCTGACGTCTTGTATTCATCCAACATTGTTCTTGCCATTTCGATTAATGTTCTGTTCTTCCTTTCGGCCACCCCGTTCTGTTGAGGAGAGTAGGGTGCCGAGAATTCATGCTTTATACCTTCTTCATTGAGATATTCTTCAACTTGGGTGTTCTTGAATTCTGTCCCATTGTCACTTCTGATATTCTTTACGGTTGATGAGAATTCATTCTGAGCTCTTTTCAAGAACTTCTTGAGGATTCCCTGAGTTTCTGATTTATCATACAAGAAAAATACCCAGGTAAATCTTGAAAAATCATCAACAATTACTAAACCGTATTTGTTACCGCTGATACTGATGTACGCAATTGGACCAAAGAGATCCATGTGGATAAGTTTCAGCGGTCTAGCGGTGGTCATCACATTCTTGGCGGGGTGTGGTGCTCCAACCTGTTTTCCTGCTTGACAAGCGCCGCACGGCCTGTCTTTTTCAAAAACCACATCCTTAAGACCACGGATGTGACCACCTTTTAGAAGTTTCTGCAGATTTCTCATTCCAACATGGGCTAGCCGTCTATGCCACAGCCATCCCATGTTGGTCTTAGCAACCAAGCAAGTGTTGAGTTCGGCTTTATCTTTGTTGAAGTCAACAAGATAAAGCTTTCCCTTCAACAATCCCTTGAATGCAATCGAGCCATCGCTTCTTCTAAAGACGGTCACACCCTCATTAGTGAATAAACAGTTGTAACCTTTGTCGCATAGTTGAGATATTGATAAAAGATTATAATCTAGAGAGTCTACATGTAAAACATTAGAATAAGGTGTGTTGAGAGGATATTTCAATGTTACCACTACAAAGGACCTTTCCTTGGCTGTTGTCTCCGAAGTATATACCTTCACTTGGATCCTTGTTGCACTCGTACTCCACAAACATATCTCTCTCTCCGGTCATATGATTTGTGCATCCGCTATCTAGCACCCACTTAGATCCGCCGGAGGAGTAAGCCTGCTAAATAGAATTATTCCTTGGTTTTAGGTACCCAAGCTTGCTTGGGTCCTCTCAGGTTAGTCACAAGAGTCTTGGGCACCGACACACAAGTTTTTAAGTTCTTGTGGCGTGGCCCTGTATATTTAGCAATGACTTTCCCATACTTGTTTTTCATGAGAACATAAGAAGCATCAAATGTACGGAACAGTGTTTGTAACTCAGATTCATGGGATTTTTCTTTAACAAAAGTGATTCTATTCTTAGCATGATTTGGAGTAGACATGTGTTTGTTCCTGTCAAAACCAAGACCATCATTGACATTGGGAGGTCTAGTGATCATATATGCACTTCGTGCATATTTGATCTTCTCCTTATCAAAGATGCCGTTTTGAGAAGAATGCATGTCATGAGAGGTTGAAGCATTTGAAATTACATTCTTCTTACTAGAGCAAGTGCAGGTTCTTATTGTTGTCGAACTCATGTCTTTGGAGGAAGAGCTCTTGGAGGAAGAGGAGTCACTTTGTTTGAGCGACTCAACTTGCACCTCAAGGATTTTGTTAACTTTTGACAAGTTAGCAAGTTCTTCCTTGATTGCAATGTGCGAGTCCTCTAAGTTTGAGTAAGTTTCCTTACTCAAGGCTAGCTCTAACTCAAGTGACTCATTCTTCTCTCTTTCAAGCTCAAGAAGCTTTTCAACTTCTTGATATCTCTTCCTCTCACGGATGAGCATATCTTCTTGTCGGTTGACAAGTTCCTCCTTTTTAAAGATTTCGTTCAACAACATTTCTATTTTCTTTAAAGCAATTTTACTTAGCCCTCTAAACATTTCTTCATTATCACTAGAGCTATCAAAGTCATCAATGGAGGAATTTACTACAGGAGGAGTAAGTCGAACCTTTTTCTTGCCTTCCTTAGCCATAAGACAAGTGTGGTTGTTCATGTCCCGTCCTCCCATGTTCGGAAAGAGTGTGGCTCTCATAGTTGGTTTCTTGACTGCGATAGTGGCTATCTCTTCTTCTTCATCGGAGGAGGACTCGTCATTTGAGTCCCACTCCTTCCCAATGTGAGCTTGATGGACTTGTCTTCTTTTTCTGAAAATTTTCTTTTCTTGAGATTTTGTTTCCTTCTTCTTTTTGTTTTCTTCATAAGTACAGTCCACCATGAAGTTACCATACTCTCCGCAGTTGTAGAAAGTGCGTCGAGCCTTGGATTTTCCTTTATCCTTGCTTTTGCCTTCATGTGAATTGTTGCCGTGTCTTCTCTTCATCATGCCTTTGAACTTTTTGATGAAGAGTACCATTTCTTCGTCATCAAGATCGGTGCTCTCGTCGCTTGTATCTCCATCGTCTTGGTCTTCACGAGTTTCATTGAGTTTGGGTCTGCACGTTGCTTTGAGAGCAACTTCTTTCTTTTTGGATGAGGTGAGTTCGGCTAAGTCTTTTACGTATTGGGCTTCTTTCTCCATCATTTCATGATTTATGATCTTCCCTAGTAATTCATCGGGAGTCATTTTGTGAAAACCGGGGCTCTCTCTGATCATTGAGCAAAGTGTGACATTTCTTGGCATAAAGGCTCTAATCATTCTTTTGACCACTTCGTGATCTGTCCATTTCTTACTTCCATAAGCACGAATTTTGTTGATGAGTGCTTTCATCCGGTTGTACATGTCTTGAGGTGATTCGCCTTCTTCAATAGCAAATCTCCCCAACTCTCCTTCAAGCATTTCGATTTTGGCTTCACGAACTGACCTATTTCCTTCGTGAGCTGTCTTGAGGGTATCCCAGATTTCTTTTGCACTTTCTAACCCATCGATCTTGGTGAATTCCTCTCTACTTAGTGATGATGTGATCACGGCGATGGCTTGTGCGTTTCTGTGAATCTCTTGTTCTTGTTCTAGAGTGAGTTCATCATCCGTGTCTGGAATATCTATGCCTGTGCAAACAATGTGCCACAGACTAGGGTTCAGAGATATCAGATGCATCTTCATATTGTACTTCCACATTGTATAGTCACTTCCGTCAAACTGTGGAGGTCTTCCCATAGGAATCGAAAGATAGTGATTGTTTGAATTGAGACGGTTGTAGTTGTAAGGATACCGGGAGTAGTCGTGATGACCACTCCCAGTCGTCTTCTCTTCTTCTTTTCCCTTTTGTGCTAGCAGTTTCTTTCTCAGGAGTGCTTTTAGCTGCCTCACTTCTTCATCATCATGTGGGCTGTCTTTCAGCACATCGAAGGCTTTAGCTTCTTGCTCCTCCTCATTGATGTTCATCTTTGGGATGTCGTTGTTCTTCTCAGAGGCCATGATCTCTCCGAGATGTGAGTCTCTTTGATGGAGAACCTTGCTCTGATACCAATTGAATGTGGCCTAGAGGGGGGGTGAATAGGCCTTTAAAAGATTTCTGCACACTTAATAGAGTTATCAGAAACTTGATTGACCGGACTAGTCCGGTTGTGTGGGCGGACTAGTCCGGTGTGCTGAATTATGTGAGTTAATTAAGTGTGTTTCAGAAATTGAATCTTTCAGCAGCGGAATGAGAACAACAGTTTTTATAGATTAAGTTTATTGTATGAATGCACGTGCAAACTTATAAGAAACTCAAATGATGATTAGCAAACTAGTGATCTAATGTATCAAAATTTAAAGTAAATGAGAGACAAAAGACACGATTTTTTACCGAGGTTCGATCTCAACAAGAGATCTACGTCCTCGTTGAGGAAGCTCACACAGAGCCGGGTTCCCAACCCTTTCCCTCTTCATGCCACCACAAAGGTCGACTTGACTTCACTATCACGGGCAATGACCGAGTTTGTGGGGCTACCTCACAAGTTGAGGTCTCCCAAGAGAATTACAATAAGAACGTGATCAAATACACTCGAAAATAGTACAATGCAGAATATGAGTGTAGAAAGATCAAACCCAAAGAGCTCACAACGAAAGAACAACAATCTCCCAATCCCGAATCCAAGTGTTCAATTGATTTTTTTATCTTTTTGCACTTTAGATGTGTGGGGAGATGTGTTTTGGGCTCTTGGGACAAGGTGGCGGCGCTAGGGTTTGTGTTTGCTGCAGTATTAGTCGTGTGTTTCTTTTGGGAGGCCGTGGATCACCCATTTATATGGTTTCCAAAAGATTGTCATTGTAAAACCTAATACCGAACTAGTCCCGTTCTATATGAAGTGGGGTTCCAGAAAGTTCAGTGGACTAGTCCTGTCGCTTGGATGGACTAGTCCGCAGTCCTCTAAAGAGGACAACAGAGACATGAGCGGACTAGTCCGGTCCAAAACCGGACTTGTCCGGTTGCATTCCAGTAAGCTGATCGGACTAGTCCGGTCCATGAACGGACTAGTCCGGTGTCCAGTGGATTTTAGTTGATTATTAGCCCCTTACCCTTACGAAAAGTCCTGAGCTCTTGGGATGTGTCTCTCACACACACCCTATACATTTACATCTAATTTGCTCTTCTAAATTCCACTAAAGTCTTCCTCTTCGGGCAGCACTTTATTTTTCACCTTTTTGTGTGCACGAGCTAGTTCACTTTGTTTGTCCTGCAATCATTTCATTAGGATCTCATATGCTTGTGATCAATTAGCCAAAACCCACAAGGGATATCCTAGATGCACTTACAGAGGTTCATTCCGAACTTCTCGAAGATTGCCAAGCCTATGACAGAGCTGCTGAAGAAGGCTACCAAATAGGTTTGGAGTCCAGCATGTGAAGCAGCGTTCAAGGCTTTAGTGAAGCACCTAACATCAGCACCGCTTTTGGCGCAGCCAGACACAACAAAACCGTTCGATGTGTACTGCGATGCATCTGGCATTGGGCTTGGATGTGTGCTGATGCAAGACCGAAGATGACACGACCCCAATGGTCCTGTCGAGCCAGGATCACGCTGAGGGGTGCTGCGTTGCACAGCACCGTATAACACACGTCAAAGGTACGAAGCGGAAGCGGAAATTTTATTACATAAACAAGTTTATGAACATGTTTACATCAAAATACGTTTAGTCTGCACTCGCGGGCGTAGACTACGCATCAAGTCACATTCAGCCCTCGAACGTGTCCTTGCTAGCACACACACACACACTAACTCTGTGGCATGCACGACTCCCACTCGACGGGGTTCCCCTCCTGGGGTTCCGTCTCCTCTTCGGGAGTCCCTTCCTCATAGAACCCTGCAAAAGCTTCAAACACAAGCAGTGAGCACGAAGGCTCAACAAGTCTGACCCGTCTCACCTAAACGTGGAACTTCTACATGAGGGTAATGGGTTACATGAGGTAAAAATTCAGTTGCAAGGACTTGCCTAATTAGTAGAACCTTACTTTCAAGTTTTAGCAGCAGGTTGTGGAGAACCATACGCTAGGGCACATGAGAGAGCCGCAATCAAACAAGAAACACATTTCTCTCATGTACTTTGCCCAAGGTTGAAAAGAACTTTAGTTAGCTCTAAGCTACAGCATATCATTAACAATCAATGTCCAGCTTTCAATCAGCAACATTTTAACATGTGACTAGCCTGTTCTTTCTACGTCACGGTACAGTGAACAAGTGGTACTCACTAACCGCGAGGGACGGCGATTATAATCGATTTACACCTGCAGGGTTACCCGAACAACCCGTCACGTACGCCCGTACTCGATGTTGCCTACAACAACCATCACGGACGCCGTACGCGACTACCTTTCACCTGTTAGCCAAATGTTGAACCGGTCCAATCGTCCCGAGCAAGAGGTCTCTGCACGCGCATCTCAGTGCCGCCAGCCGATTTACACCTCGAGCTCTCAACCTACCCTCTGAACGACCAGCTATGCCTCAACACCCAGCTACCCGAGTTACATCGGTTTCCTGGTTCCCATATAGCCGGTAGGTCTTCGGTACTGTTCTAGCTTGTTCAACAGGCCCGCACACGGCTCGGTCCTCAATCGACACAAGCGGAGCTATAGCACACAGGCCCCAAAGTCCTGCTGCCCTTACTCTCCGCTCGGTCTCATTTTCTTGCCATATGTATCATGTGCTATCTCTACCCGAGCAATGTGCCTCTAGCCTATTCTCGCGAGTAGTTCCAACTACTCGACTTGTAACGAATCCTACTCTATCCTAGCAATGCAGTAGCTAACGGGGTTTGCAATCCTAAACCCAACCCATGGTTCTCTTGGCTATGCAGTGGGGCTTCCAAACAAGACTCTAATGCACAGAATAAAGGAAACAAGTATGTGCTCAAAACAATAAAAATTTGTAAAAAGGTTAATGCAAACCGGAGCTTGCCTTGCTGCTCTTGGTCGTAGGCTAGCTGTTCCTCCGGAGTAACGAAGTCTAGGACTTCGGGTTCCTCCTCGACCTTAGCGACTACATGATAAGAGCAATATATGTATCAATTTAAATGCATTTGTATTAACTTTGAAGTTGTGAAGTCTATAACCCTTGCTAGACAGACCTAATGACTGTGAAACTTTTACTGTGGCTTGGTTACAAACTAAACAGAGACTTGGTCAAGTTTTAGTTGCAGCAAAGCTCATTTGAGCCCTCCACAATTAATTATGGCCTTGACCTTAATGAGAACTCTTAGGGTGTTCTAGGAATTTTCTTGAAGCAAACTATGACTTTCTGAAAACAAGATTTTCAGAGGGTTATAATGGAGTTGGTCTCACTTAATTTGAAGGTTCCTAGCTAAAGTTATGAGCTAAACAATTTCAGAGAAAATTCTGAAAATGTTTCTGAACATTTTTCTATTTTCTCTGGAACAGTTTCACTAATCACACCATTAGGTGGATCAAATGAGCTCAAATGGATCTGAAATTTTTATGGTAGTTCAGGGATATTTTGGTGAACATCCCAGCAAAATTTCAGGATTTTCCTCCACAGGATTCTCCAGTTAAAATTCCAAACAGTTTAAAACTTGAGGATTTAATTCTGGAGAATTAAAGAGTTTCATGAAGTGACACTTTATTTGCTGGAAAGTACTCGGAGAGCTGAATCCAGCAAAATTTGGTTCACTCAATTTGGAGCTTTCTAGCCAAAGTTATGAGGATTTGAAGTTTGGAAGAATTCTGAAAATCGGGGGAAAAGTTTAAACTCGCGCGTGGGCCCAGGGGACACGCGTCGCACGCCGAGGCCACAGCACACCGCGGCCCACAATGATTTTGCGCGCCAGCACACCCGATCCCGGCCGCAGCCGGATCATGATTCAAAATATCTCCTGCTGACAGCTGGGGTCCACCCCTTCTTCAACCTCGCGACGCCCTCGCTCCGCCGCCGAGGGACCTCGCCGGAGAGCTCGCCGCCGGCTGCTGTACAGCTCCAAACTTATCGATTCTGGCCGCCCCTGCCTACTTTTACTCGGGGAACAGGATTCTAGGGTCAGCTGCTCATGACAATGGCCGGAGCATGGTCGGCGACGAGCCGCCACCTCGGAACGACCTCGGCCATGTCGGCTGAGTTCCCTAGCACCTCAACTACTTGGGAAATCGGTCGGGGAGCATCAGTGGACCACAGAGAAGGTCGACATGAGCTCGAGGCAGCTCGGGGAAGGCCCGAAATAGGTCCTCACCGTGCGCCCGATGCCGCCCGTTCATTCCGCCATTGGTAGACCTCAAATTACGCCGGGTACAGAGGTTCTCCGGCCCAGAGTTGTGAAGGCAACTTGTGCGTTACCGTGTCTAGCTCATGTTAGAGCGGCTTGAGGCCCTCTAATCCTTTCTAGAGCACGAATTAAACAGAATCGTACCCGAAGGTCGTTCTGCACACAGAAAGGGGAAAAGTGGAAATTCGCCGCCGGCGAGCAACCACTCGAGCTGTGGCTCGGGGATGAGCAGCACCGTTAACCAGCGCGTCCAAGGGTGCCTTGGCTCGGGCGTGACAACGCCCTGGTTGGGCTGTCCACGAGAGCCCGAGGTGCGGCGGTTCCAAGTCCCGAATTTGATCTTTCGGCACAGCCGATATCAATCGGTTTCAACTGAATTCTAGCAACGGGGAGGACGGAGGAGGTCTCTAGTACCTTGCTGGAGCTCTGGAGTGGACGGAGGGAGCTGCGATCGGCGTCCTCCGATCGATTCCGAGCTGCGGAAATTTTCGGCCGGCGCTGAATTCTTGCGGGGAAGAATGGCGGTGCCTCGGCCGGGGAGGGGGACAGGCGCCTTAAGAAGGCTCTGCACCGCCTCACGCCCGCGCGTGGGCAAGCAGCTGCTGGCGCGGCGGCTGCCCTCGGTGGAGATCACTGCTGCGGCTCGGCGACCCGAGTGAAAAAGTCTCAGTCGGTTTGATCTGAGCAGTGGCTGACATGTGGGTCCCACTCCAGTTTTAACCTCTGAAATTTACTCCTAATCACTGTTGTAAACAGTGAACCCCATACTACCCTTGGTAATTCAAATTATTCACTCATGAGACATTTGAATTGATCAAAGTTCAAATGAGGTTTGGTTTGAATGAATTTCAGCACAAGTTCAGTTTGAAATCCAAATAAACTTTGAATTTCTCCCACTTAGCTCATGTCAAGATCAACTCCAAATGGAGTGAAAATTGGTGTGTGAGCTCACAAAAATGTGCTGAGTAAGAATATGCCTCCCACTTTTAAATTCATGGGATCCTCTTCCTAACTATACCCAAAATGACCTCAAAAAGGTTTTGAATTTGGGTGAAACTTGGCATGGACATCCTTAGTAAAGTGTAGGAGTTTTCATATGTCCAGCCCATCTATATCACATGTGGGAAATACCACTTTTGCAATGTGTGAGTTTGTTCTCTAATGAGCATGTTGATAATTGTTACTTGCTCTTCATTTGTGTTCATCATTCTTCCTCAAATGAGGTGTGTGGTGTGGTGATGAACACTGGAAATGTGTGTCAAAAACTGAGGCCCTTACATTCCTCCCCCCTTAAAAGAATCTCGTCCCGAGATTATAAGGTGAAAATGAGAGAGGGGACGGTGGAAAATTACCGGCTATGCGACGTGAAAAAGCTGGGGTAGTTAGTGCGAAGGAATTCTTCGCTCTCCCATGTTGCTTCATCCATGGAGTGATTACTCCATAGAACCTTGTAGAACCACAACGTACGGTTGTGTGTGGTTCGGGCCTTTTCATCAATAATCTGCACCGGTTCCTCCCGATAGGTGAGATCCAGTTGCAGTTCTTCAATGTCTTCCAGCTGAACGGTAGTTGATAGCTTGAGACACTTCCTCAGCTGGGAAATGTGAAAGACGTCGTGCACACCGGAAAGTGCTTCTGGTAATTTCAGCCGGTATGCCACCGATCCACATCTTTCGGTAATCTGGAATGGACCGATGAAGCGGGGTGCTAACTTTCCTCTCACCCCAAGTCTGTTTACGCCCTTCATTGGAGACACCCGTAGGTATACGTGATCTCCAACTTCGAATTGTAATGGCGCCTTCTCCGGTCCGCATACTGTTTCTGACGGGATTGAGCGGCTTTTAGGTTCTCTTGAATTAGTCGAACCTTTTCTTCCGCGTTGTTGACAAGGTCAATCCCGAAGGTAACCCTTTCGCCAGACTCACACCAGATCAATGGTGTGCGGCATTTCCTTCCGTATAGCGCCTCGTAGGGCGCCATCTTGATGCTGGCTTGGTACCCATTGTTGTACGAGAACTCAGCTAACGGCAAGTGATCATCCCAATTCTTGCCGTGGTTGATAGCGCAAGCTCGTAGCATATCTTCTAAGATTTGATTTACCCGCTCCGTTTGCCCATCCGTCTGCGGGTGGTAGGCTGAACTACGGATCAGCTTCGTCCCCAAGGCAGCATGCAGCTGCACCCAAAAACGAGACACAAATAAAGTGCCCCGATCCGAAATGATAGTACGGGGTACGTCGTACAAGCATAGGATCCGGGAGATGTACAGTTCAGCGTACTTCTTGGCGTTGTAGTTGGTGTTGACCGGGATGAAATGGGCAACTTTGGTGAGCCGATCGACGATCACCCACACAGAATCATGTTTCTGCAAGGTGGTGGGTAAACCGACGATGAAGTGCATGCTCACGTCCTCCCACTTCCAGGCAGGAATACCCAGTGGTTGCAACAGTCCCGGTTTCCGCATGTGGTCTGCCTTCACCCTTCGACATGTATCACACTCGGACATGTATTTTGCAGTCTCACGCTTCATCCGTGTCCACCAAAACTTTCTTCTGAGTTCTTGATACATTTTGTTGCTGCCGGGGTGAATAGAAAACTTTGATAAGTGAGCCTCATCAAAGATTTTCTTCCGTAACTCCGGGTTTCGGGGTACGACGATCGGTCCTTGAACCATAGGACGCCGTCTCCGTCCTTCCGGAAACATTTCAACTCCCCACTGTCTACACGTCTCCGTAAATGTGACATGCCTTGTCATTCTTCTGGGCTGCCGCTATCTCTTCACGGATGGTGGGGATCAAAGCTAGGTTGTAGAGAGCTCCGTGTGAAATCACATGTAGTGGTGGTTCGCTCTCTTCCAACGGTGTGATGGTCAGAGTATTGACGTGTGACTTGCGGCTCAGCGCATCTGCCACTATGTTTGCCTTGCCCGGATGATAATGGATCTCTATCTCGTAATCCTTTATCAGTTCTAACCATCTTCGTTGCCTCATGTTCAGCTCCTTCTGAGTGAATATGTACTTGAGGCTTTTGTGGTCGGTATACAAATGTACGAGGTTACCGAGTAGGTAGTGCCTCCACATTTTCAATGCAAGTACCACGGCAGCGAGCTCCAAATCGTGAGTTGGATAATTCTGCTCATGGTTCCTAAGCTGCCGTGACCCATACGCGACCACCCTTCGGTCTTGCATCAGCACACATCCGAGCCCAATGCCGGATGCATCGCAGTACACATCGAACGGTTTTGTTGTGTCTGGCTGCGCCAAAACCGGTGCTGAAGTAAGGTGCTTGACTAAAGCCTTGAATGCTGCTTCACATGCTGGACTCCAAACATATTTGGTAGCCTTCTTCAGCAGCTCTGTCATTGGCTTGGCAATCTTCGAGAAGTTCGGAATGAACCTCCGATAATATCCCGCGAGTCCGAGGAAACTCCGTACCTCATGAACAGTTCTCGGGGATTTCCAATTCAGCACTTACGTGATCTTGCTCGGGTCCACAGCGATACCCTCCGCTGAGATGATATGCCCGAGGAAAGGCACTTGCGATATCCAAAACTCGCATTTGCTGAATTTTGCGTATAACTTGTGATCCCGCAGCCGTTGCAAGACTATACGCAGATGTTTCTTGTGATCTTCCTCCGACTTGGAATATACTAGGATGTCGTCGATGAAGACCACGACAAACTTGTCCAGCTCCGGCATGAACACCGGGTTCATTAAGTACATGAAGTGAGCTGGAGCATTGGTGAGGCCGAAGGACATGACCAGGTACTCATAAAGTCCGTACCTCGTCGAGAAAGCCGTCTTCGGAATGTCCTCAGCCCTTATCTTAATCTGATGGTACCCGGATCTTAAATCCATTTTGGAAAAGATCTTTGCTTCGACCAACTGATCAAACAACATGTCGATCCGTGGCAACGGGTACTTGTTCTTGATGGTTACGGCATTCAATGGACGATAGTCCACACAAAGCCGCAACGTCTCATCCTTCTTCTTGACAAATAATGCCGAACAACCCCATGGCGAGGAGCTCGGCCTAATAAAACCCTTTTCCAGAAGGTCCGTGAGCTGAGTCTTCAGTTCAGCCAACTCCTTGGGCGCCATCTTGTACGGCCTTCGGGATGTTGGCATGGTTCCCGGTGCAAGTTAATCTTGAACTCCACCTCTCTATCGGGTGGCATCCCCGGCAAATCCTCCGGGAATATGTCAGGGAACTCTTGGACCACTGGAATATCCTCCAATCTGGTAGTAGTGGACTGATAGACACTTAGAAATTTTATTTCCGGACTGTCCAGAAATAATGAGTGAGACTCGTGCACTTCTGAGTTCAAGTGCACGACTCGGAGGACGGTGTCTAAAACAGCGCCGTGGCGGGTTTACCATGACATCCCTAAGATGACATCGACCTTTTGTCCCTCTAAAATTATGAGAGACGTTGGGTAAACTCTACCCTCTAAGCACAATGGCGCTTTTGGGACCATCATGCTTGCTGAAATTTTCTCACCCGGTGAACAGATCACATAAGGACTATCGGTGGGTAGTATTTGCAAGCTATACTTATCAATGAAAGCTTGGCTAATGAAGCTATGCGTGGCGCCTGAATCAAATAGTACTATAGCGGGATGCTGGTGGAGTTGGAACATACCCGCAAGGATTGGCTCGCCCTCCGGCACGTCCTCAACGGCAAGCTGGTGGACGGTGCCGGGCCTAGGGTTTGCCCGCCGCGCATTAGTAGGGTTCCGGGGCTGATTCCTCCCCGGAAACTGTGGTGCCACTCCGCCGCCTTGCCTCTCCGGGCAACTGCTCGCGAAGTGCCCTGGACGACCACACTTGTAACATGTGGCCGCTGCTGGTGGAGTGCTCGGTGGACGAAAGCCCGGCATGCGTTGCTGAGGTGCAAACGCACGCAGCATCGCCCGCTGCTGTTGTTGTTGTTGCGGTGGTACTGGCAGTGCCGGCCGGAATGCCGGTGAAGAGTACGGCCGACTGCGGAACGGCATCGACCGCTGTGGTGGCTGCCAGCGTGGACCTGACGGTGGGCGATTCACCATCCGAAACTTCTGAGAAGGACCGCCTCCTTCTCCGCTGCTCTGCGGCGCTCTTCGCTTTCGCTCTGCCGCCGCCAACTCCTTACCGGAGTCCTCCTGAACAATCGCAGCATCAATGATGTCGTTGAGGCTGCCGCGATTGAACATCGCCAACTTGTCCTTCAGGAGCGGGTTCAGCCCCTGGTAAAAGTGGTCCCGTCGCTTCTCATCCGTATCTGCGTGATACGACGCGTAGAGTGCGAGATCGTTGAATGCTCTGGAGTATTCCAGCGCGTTCCGGCTCCCTTGCTGCAGGTGTAAGAACTCCTGCATCTTCCTCTTCATTAAATCTGGCGGTATATGATAGGCCCTGAAGGCCGTCCGGAACTCCGTCCAGGTCATCACTCGGTCGGTGGGCTGTGAAGCACAGAAGTTGGCCCACCACGCGCTCGCGGATCCTTGGAGCTGCTGGACCGCGAACTGAGTCTTGCGCTGCTCGCTTATCTGGAGCAGCTCGGACTTCATCTCTATGGCACGGAGCCAGTTGTCCGTGTCAAGTGGTTCATCCGCCCTTGAGAATACTGGGGGATGAGTCGCCAGAAAGTCGGAGTAGGAGCTCTGTTGACGCTCCTCCCGGTCTTGACGTCTCTCTGGGCGAGACGTATTGGCGATAAGAGTCTGCAGCAACTCTGTGTGTTGCTGATGTGAGCCCGCCATTGCCGCGACGATGTCGGCCAATGTAACCGTTGGCAGTGGCGGTGGCGGTGTTTGCTGTTGCTGTTGCTGCTGCTGTCCCGAGGAGTCCTCGGGAGGTGGTTGGGAGGTCTCTCCCCCTTGACTGGTACCCCCAATGTCAGGGTTGGCACGAGTACGCGTCATTCTCAATAGCTTTCCAGCAAGTATTTGCTCGGCCTAAGATCCGTCCTGGTTCAAAAGTTATGAGATGTCAAAGTTAACAGAATTCTGGAAACAATTGGACAGCACCTCCCTGCCTTAGGTACTGATTTGATCCAAAAATCCCAGTTACTTCTGTTCCTAATCTGACCAAACTTTCTGTTACAAAGTTGTAACCCATCTCATAAGCTTTCCAGAACTACCTCATTTTCTATTTTTGGATTTTTATGCAGGAAGTTATGCTCAATTTACAGAGAGTCTACAGCGAGTCTTTACTGTGTCCTGTTCTCTGGACAGTTTCAACTCCACTGCATTTTTCGAGTGGTTAAGGGATGAAACACCTCTGGAACTCAACATAAAAGTTGTAAAGCTCTTCCAAAGCTTTCCATAAATGTATCATACGACCCCAACCTCGAAAGAACTCAACCTCTAACCTCTGATTAACTTCAGCCTTGATTCAGCTGAAAACAGAGTGCTCTGTCCTTAACAACCTATAAGTTGAAAACTTGTTAACTTTGAATATCCTGTTCAAGGGGAGTAGTTACATCAAGTTTTACTACTTTGGATCAAAACCTTCAAGTTTTTAAATGAAGTTGTTCATTTAGTTGGGTGTGACGTTGATGCGTCACCAGATTATGTCGGTACTACGTCCTCACAAAGGAAAAATCTATACCGGACTTAGCCGGCTTCGTTAGTTCAGTGGCACTACTCGTCACTCGCACACGGATGCTACACGTCTACCGTTTCGTGGTAAGGCTACCTGCAGAAACTCAAACAATCATCAGACTCGGCTGCACACCGAGCCCGGAATCCATACAGTTAGTACACCCGGCCGTCATCACTCGCCCGGATGTTCTCAAGCCAACCACGCCTTGAGTTACGTGTTCACGTTTCAGACCACGTGACAGGGTCTCCCATGTTGCACCACGCACGCCAGGGACAGACGTTGCTCGAATACCCCAAACGACATGAAGAGTCGTAGAGGATACTAAAGCGGGTCGGGTTACCTGCCACCCGGGGGGCTCCACCCTTCAGCTTGTGCGCACTGGTGGACAGCGCTTACGTGCACCCCCCAAGACATAAACGTCCTGAGATACACGATTTTCCGACATAACAAATAGGTTAATATGCCACTTTCTATATACTAATAACATCCTTATACGGGCTACTAACTCCTTCCTCACTGGATTTTTGAAAAAGAAGACCTTTGTACTGTGTTAAACCTCAAGCAAGCTCTGATACCAACGCTGACACGACCCCAATGGTCCTGTCGAGCCAGGATCACGCTGAGGGGTGCTGCGTTGCACAGCACCGTATAACACACGTCAAAGGTACGAAGCGGAAGCGGAAATTTTATTACATAAACAAGTTTATGAACATGTTTACATCAAAATACGTTTAGTCTGCACTCGCGGGCGTAGACTACGCATCAAGTCACGTTCAGCCCTCGAATGTGTCCTTGCTAGCACACGCACACACACTAACTCTGCGGCGTGCACGACTCCCACTCGACGGGGTTCCCCTCCTGGGGTTCCGTCTCCTCTTCGGGAGTCCCTTCCTCATAGAACCCTGCAAAAGCTTCAAACACAAGCAGTGAGCACGAAGGCTCAGCAAGTCTGACCCGTCTCACCTAAACGTGGAACTTCTACATGAGGGTAATGAGTTACATGAGGTAAAAATTCAGTTGCAAGGACTCGCCTAATTAGTAGAACCTTACTTTCAAGTTTTAGCAGCAGGTTGTGGAGAACCTTACGCTAGGGCACATGAGAGAGCCGCAATCAAACAAGAAACGCATTTCTCTCATGTACTTTGCCCAAGGTTGAAAAGAACTTTAGTTAGCTCTAAGCTACAGCATATCATTAACAATCAATGTCCAGCTTTCAATCAGCAACATTTTAACATGTGACTAGCCTGTTCTTTCTACGTCACGGTACAGTGAACAAGTGGTACTCACTGACCGCGAGGGATGGTGATTATAATCGATTTACACCTGCAGGGTTACCCGAACAACCCGTCACGTACGCCCGTACTCGATGTTGCCTACAACAACCATCACGGACACCGTATGCGACTACCTTTCACCCGTTAGCCAAATGTTGAACCGGTCCAATCGTCCCGAGCAAGAGGTTTCTGCACGCGCATCTCAGTGCCGCCAACCGATTTACACCTCGAACTCTCAACCTACCCTCTGAACGACCAGCTATGCCTCAACACCCAGCTACCCGAGTTACATCGGTTTCCCGGTTCCCATATAGCCGGTAGGTCTTCGGTACTGTTCTAGCTTGTTCAACAGGCCCGCACACGGCTCGGTCCTCAATCGTCACAAGCGGAGCTATAGCACACAGGCCCCAAAGTCCTGCTGCCCTTACTTTCCGCTCGGTCTCATTTTCTTGCCATATGTATCATGTGCTATCTCTACCCGAGCAATGTGCCTCTAGCCTATTCTCGCGAGTAGTTCCAACTACTCGACTTGTACCGAATCCTACTCTACCCTAGCAATGCAGTAGCTAACGGGGTTTGCAATCCTAAACCCAACCCATGGTTCTCTTGGCTATGCAGTGGGGCTTCCAAACAAGACTCTAATGCACAGAATAAAGGAAACAAGTATGTGCTCAAAACAATAAAAATTTGTAAAAAGGTTAATGCAAACCGGAGCTTGCCTTGCTGCTCTTGGTCGTAGGCTAGCTGTTCCTCCGGAGTAACGAAGTCTAGGATTTCGGGTTCCTCCTCGACCTTAACGACTACATGATAAGAGCAATATATGTATCAATTTAAATGCATTTGTATTAACTTTGAAGTTGTGAAGTCTATAACCCTTGCTAGACAGACCTAATGACTGTGAAACTTTTACTGTGGCTTGGTTACAACCTAAACAGAGACTTGGTCAAGTTTTAGTTGCAGCAAAGCTCATTTGAGCCCTCCACAATTAATTATGGCCTTGACCTTAATTAGAACTCTTAGGGTGTTCTAGGAATTTTCTTGAAGCAAACTATGACTTTCTGAAAACTAGATTTTCAGAGGGTTCTAATGGAGTTGGTCTCACTTAATTTGAAGGTTCCTAGCTAAAGTTATGAGCTAAACAATTTCAGAGAAAATTCTGAAAATGTTTCTGAACATTTTTCTATTTTCTCTGGAACAGTTTCACTAATCACACCATTAGGTGGATCAAATGAGCTCAAATGGATCTGAAATTTTATGGTAGTTCAGGGATATTTTGGTGAACATCCCAGCAAAATTTCAGGATTTTCCTCCACAGGATTCTCCAGTTAAAATTCCAAACAGTTTAAACCTTGAGGATTTAATTCTGGAGAATTAAGGAGTTTCATGAAGTGACACTTGATTTGCTGGAAAGTACTCGGAGAGCTGAATCCAGCAAAATTTGGTTCACTCAATTTGGAGCTTTCTAGCCATTGGTAGACCTCAAATTACGCCGGGTACAGAGGTTCTCCGGCCCAGAGTTGTGAAGGCAACTTGTGCGTTACCGTGTCTAGCTCATGTGAGAGCGGCTTGAGGCCCTCTAATCCTTTCTAGAGCACGAATTAAACAGAATCGTACCCGAAGGTCGTTCTGCACACAGAAAGGGGAAAAGTGGAAATTCGCCGCCGGTGAGCAACCACTCGAGCTGTGGCTTGGGGATGAGCAGCACCGGTCACCAGCGCGTCCAAGGGTGCCTTGGCTCGGGTGTGACAACGCCCTGGTTGGGCTGTCCACGAGAGCCCGAGGTGCGGCGGTTCCAAGTCCCGAATTTGATCTTTCGGCACAGCCGATATCAATCGGTTTCAACTGAATTCTAGCAACGGGGAGGACGGAGGAGGTCTCTAGTACCTTGCTGGGGCTCTGGAGTGGACGGAGGGAGCTGCGATCGGCGTCCTCCGATCGATTCCGAGCTGCGGAAATTTTCGGCCGGCGCTGAATTCTTGCGGGGAAGAATGGCGGTGCCTCGGCCGGGGAGGGGGACAGGCGCCTTAAGAAGGCTCTGCACCGCCTCACGCCCGCGCGTGGGCAAGCAGCTGCTGGCGCGGCGGCTGCCCTCGGTGGCGATCACCGCTGCGGCTCGGCGACCCGAGTGAAAAAGTCTCAGTCGGTTTGATCTGAGCAGTGGCTGACATGTGGGTCCCACTTCCAGTTTTAACCTCTGAAATTTACTCCTAATCACTGTTGTAAACAGTGAACCCCATACTACCCTTGGTAATTCAAATTATTAACTCATGAGCCATTTGAATTGATCAAAGTTCAAATGAGGTTTGGTTTGAATGAATTTCAGCACAAGTTCAGTTTGAAATCCAAATAAAATTTGAATTTCTCCCACTTAGCTCACGTCAAGATAAACTCCAAATGGAGTGAAAATTGGTGTGTGAGCTCACAAAAATGTGCTGAGTAAGAATATGCCTCCCACTTTTAAATTCATGGGATACAAACAGTTTGAATTTGAATATGGTTTCTAACTGCCCTCTTCCTAACTATACCCAAAATGACCTCAAAAAGGTTTTGAATTTGGGTGAAACTTGGCATGGACATCCTTAGTAAAGTGTAGGAGTTTTCATATGTCCAGCCCATCTATATCACATGTGGAAAATACCACTTTTGCAATGTGTGAGTTTGTTCTCTAATGAGCATGTTGATAATTGTTACTTGCTCTTCATTTGTGTTCATCATCCTTCCTCAAATGAGGTGTGTGGTGTGGTGATGAACACTGCAAATGTGTGTCAAAAACTGAGGCCCTTACAGAAGAGTGGTCGCGTATGGATCACGGCAGCTCAGAAACTATGAGCAGAATTATCCAACTCATGACTTGGAGCTCGCTGCCGTGGTACTCGCACTTAAAATGTGGAAGCACTACCTACTCGGTAACCTCGTGCATTTATATACCAACCACAAAAGCCTCAAGTACATATTCACTCAGAAAGAGCTGAACATGAGGCAGCAAAGATGGTTAGAGTTGATAAAGGATTACGAAATAGAGATCCGTTATCACCCCGGCAAGGCAAATGTAGTGGCGGATGCGCTGAGCCGCAAGTCACACGTCAACAATCTGACCATCACACCGTTGGAAGAGAGCGAGCCACCGTTGCATGTGATTCCACATGGCGCTCTCTACAACATAGCTTTAATCCCCACCATCCGTGAAGAGATAGCGGCAGCTCAGAAACATAACAGGGGCATGTTGCATTTGCGGAGATGTATAGACTGTGGGGAGATGAATTGTTTCCGGAAAGACGGAGACGGCGTCCTATGGTTCAAGGACCGGATCGTCGTACCCCGTAACCCGGAGTTACGGAAGAAAATCTTTTATGAGGCTCACTTGTCAAAGTTTTTTATTCACTCCGGCAGCAACAAAATGTATCAAGAACTCAGATGCAAGTTTTGGTGGACACGGATGAAGCTGGAGATCGCAAAGTACGTGTCCAAGTGTGATACATGTCGAAGGGTGAAGGCAGATCATATGCGGAAGCCGGGACTGTTACAACCACTGGGCATTCCTACCTGGAAGTGGAAAGATGTGAGCATGGACTTCATCGTCGGTTTACCCACCACTTTTCAGAAGCATGATTCTGTGTGGGTAATCGTCGACTGGCTCAACAAAGTTGCCCATTTCATCCCGGTCAACATAAACTACAACACCAAGAAGTATGCTGAACTGTACATCTCACGGATCCTATGCTTGTACGGCATATCCCGCACCATCATATTGGATCGGGGCACTTTATTTGTGTCCCATTTTTGGGAGCAGCTACATGCTGCGTTGTGGATGAAGCTGATCCGTAGTTCAGCGTACCATCTGCAGATGGATGGGCAAACCGACCGGATAAATCAAATTTTAGAAGATATGCTACGAGCTTGCACTATCAACCACGGCAAGAACTGGGATGATCACTTGCCGTTGGCCGAGTTCTTGTACAACAATGGGTACCAAGCCAGCATAAAGATGGCGCCTTACGATGCGCTATACGGAAGAAAATACCGCACACCATTGAATTGGTGTGAGTCTGGCGAAAGGGTTACCTTCGGGATTGATATTGTCAACAACGCGGAGGAAAAGGTTCGGCTGATTCAAGCGAACCTAAAATCCGCTCAATCCCGACAGAAACAATATGCGGACCGGAGAAGACGCCCATTACAGTTTGAAGTCGGGGATCACGTATACCTACGTGTGTCTCCAATGAAGGGCGTGAACAGATTTGGGGTGAGAGGAGTTAGCACCCCGATTCATTGGTCGATTTCAGATTACAGAGAGATGTGGATCAGTAGCATACCGGCTGAAATAACCAGAAGCATTATCCGGTGTGCACAACGTCTTGCACATCTCCCAGCTGAGGAAGTGTCTCAAGCTATCAACTACTATCCAGCTGGAGGATATTGAAGATCTGAAACCGGATCTCACGTATCGGGAGGAACCGGTTCATATTATTGATGAAAAGGTCTGAACCACACGCAACCGTACGTTGTGGATCTACAAAGTTCTATGGAGTAATCACTCCTTGGACGAAGCGACATGGAAGAGCGAAGGATTTCTTCGCGCTAACTACCCCGACTTTTTCACATCGCATATACGGTAATTTTTCCACTGTCCTCTCTTTCATTTTCACGTTATAATCTCGGGACGAGATTCTTTTAAGGGGGGAGAGCAATGTAAAGGCCTAAGTTTTTGGCACATCTTCTAACTGTTCAGCACCACACACACACTTCATTTGAAGAAACTTGATGAGTACATTTGAAGAGCAAGTAAACACCATCAACATGATCATTAGAGAATAAACTCACAAATTGCAAAGGTCGCATTTCCCACATGCATCATTTAGGGGCTGGAGATATGAAAAACTCCTACACCTTGCTATGAATGTCCATGCCAAATTGCACCCAAATCCAAAACCTTTTTGAGGTTTTTTTTGGTATAGCTAGAAAGAGGGTGGTTTGAACTCAAATTCAATTTCAAACTATTTCCATCCCATGAATTCAAAAGTGGAGAGGCATATTCTTACTCAGCATATTTTTGTGAGCTCACCCACCAATTTTCACTCCATTTGGAGATGATCTTGACATGAGTTAAGTTTAGCAAATTCAAACTTTATTTGAATTTCAAACTGCATAGGTGCTGAAAATATATTCAAACTAAAACCAATTTGAAGTCTATCCCATTCAAATGGCCCAGGGGTAGATAATTCAAATGACCAAGATTAATTGGTTCTCTACTTTTTAGAGCAGTGGGGAAAAATTAATTTCAGAGGTTATGGGTGGGACCCACATGTCAGCCTCTATAGCAAATTCAACCGATTGAAGATTCAACAGTCGGTTTCTCGGGCTTCATCCGAGGGCGCCACCGAGCTGGTCGCCGGGACAGCTCCTGCTCGGGCTGGCTGCATCGACCGACGTCGCCTCTCCCTCTTATCCCCGCAGCCGAACCGATCGAAGACAGAACCGCTCAGTCTTTGCTCCCTCACACAAGAAACTGATCAGAGCGGCCCCTGCTCCTCCGATCGTCGGCCACCCACCAATCTCGCGCACGAGCCTCAGCTGAGCAGCAAAACGGCACCACAGCACTCTCCACTACCCCCTCAAACCATCATCAAGTGAGCTCGTGCTCCCTACCCCGAGAATCACATCGACCCGCAGCAGTCGCCACCAAGCCCAGAAGAGGTGCTCCCGAGGGCAGCCTCATCCCGGGCTTGTTACTATCAAGCCAAGCTGTTTTCGGATGCGAAAGAGCTTCCTGCAGCTCATCTCCGAAGCTTGAGCCAAGAGGTTGAGCGTCGACGGTGAATTTTGCAGTTTGCTTCCAGCCGGTGCAAAGTCACCTTCGGGTAAGAAACATTGAAATTCCCATTTGATTCTCGTGTAAATCCCATCAAACTTCGCACATAGGAGCTAGACTTAGTGGCGCACAAGTTGGCTTCACAACACCTAGCATGAGAATCCTTGTACATGGCGTAATTCCAAGCTTGCCAACGGCGGATCATTTGGGCAGCATCGGGTGCATGGTGAGACCCACCTTGAAGCTCTCCCGGAGCCTGCCCATCACCATGTTGAGCTTCCCGAGCCACCAATGGTGCTGTAGAACCATTTCACCAGGCGTTTGGCAGGCTAGTACCTCGGAGCGACATCACCGGACTCTTCCCGAGCCGCTGCACCGTCGCGAGCTCGGTTAGAGCCAACGGCGATGAGAGGAAACCCTCCCAACGTGTTCAGCGCACCAAATTAGGGGCTGGCGGCGAGTTAGAGCTCGGGAGCTGACCGGACGATCGAGTTCGGCGGTGCTCCAGCGACCTCGGCGGCGCTACGCGGGTGGCGCGAGGTAGAAGACGACCGATCCGGGCCCGCTGTCAGTGGTAGGAAACCGGGCGGTTTTGATCTTCTGTGGGCACGGATCGACTGTGGCAGCACGGGAATTAAACCTGTATCCCCATGTGCCGTCGCTTCAGCACCCTACACGTGTATCCGTGGACCCACCAGGAAATTTAAACATTTTTCCGGTTTTCAGATTTAGTTCAAACTTCAAACCCACATAACTTTGGCTAGGGAACTCCAAATCGAGTGAACCAAATTTTTTTGGATTCAGCTCTTTGAGTACTTTCCATCAAATCAAGTTTCACTTCATGGAATCCCTATTTCTCCAGAATTAATTCTTCAAAATTTAAACTGTTTAGAATTTTAACTGGAGAACCCTTTGGAGGAATTTCTGAAATTTTGCTGGGATGTTCACCAAAATATCCCTGGGCTACCAGAAAATTTTCAGATCCATTTGAGCTCATTTGATCCACCTAATGGTGTGATTAATAAAACTGTTCCAGATAAATTAGAAAACGTTGAGAAACATTTTTATAATTTCTCTGAAAATGCAGCACCCCTCAGCGTGATCCTGGCTCGACAAGGCCGTGGGGTCGTGTCAACTAGGGCTCCAGCGAGGTCGTGCACGGTGAATTCTCCACCAAATGATCGGGTTCTTTGCTCTAGAGCATCAGGGGATCATGTAGAAGGTCGACATGGGGTTTAAACGAGCTGGGGAGCGCTCCAAACCTATCGGCACCGTGCGCCCGAAATGGTCCAGCGGTATTCCCTCTAAAAGAACTCGGATTACTCACTCTACACTCAATTTCTTGGTCTAAAATCGATGGAGGAGGTGTGCTAGTCAGTTAAGAACTTGGGTGCGGAGTTTGGAACACATCCAACACGAATTGAGGATGAATTTTGCAATTCCTTACCTCGGGGTCAGTTTGTGCCGCCGGCAGAAAATCTTGAATTCTCCCGCTATGATCAATGGCTAGTTCTGAGCTTCAGAGAGGAGTAGCTTCAGTTGTGGGTGCACCTATGAGTAAGCTCATTTGGGCTTAAACTTGCTCGGATTGAGCTGTCCATGGCAACACAACTCGGTTCTTCGGTGTTTACTCGAGAGCTGCAGAACCTTTGCTGTTTTCTGGTGCAAACATGCTTGGGACAGGGGTGGAAAAGGGCTGGCCGGCTAGAGCACTCGTGGGCGCAGCTTTTTCGTGTGGAGAGCTCGAGCAAAAGAAGTTCAGTTGGTGGCTGGCCGTGGGAAGAACAGAGCACAGCGCCGGTGTTCTCGGGAGAGCGTCGCGTGAGCGAGGGAGAGGAGTGGAAGTTCGATTGTGCAGCCTTCGTGAGCGATAAAGATCGAGGTAAACCGACCCGAACAGCAGGAGGTGGCACCGGCAAGGGATTTCACCGAGCTGGTGTCGTGCTCTCAGGCGAGGAAACAGAGGAGAGTCAGTTCATTTGAGTGTGTGTATGACATGTGGGGTCCACCTCTCCCCCTTCTCCCCTGATTCCGTTTAAAATAGCAAACGAGCTCCAAATTTGATCAAACTCGGAGGATAGGCCAAAAGAAATGTGAGCAACACAATGGAGCACTCAAATTTGAATTTCGGTGAAGCCGGAATTTGAAACTAAGGTTTAAATTCAAATTTGATTTTTCTCCCGTTTAAATTCCAAAAAATAGGAAATCCTTTTCAAATGCTCTGAAAATTTGCCGGGCTACATGTGGATGTGTAGAGAACCAAATGGTAGCTTTAGATCTCCGTGTTCGGGAATTTTTACAAGTTCAAGTTTAGACTTGGAGCTCACACCTTTAAATTCAAAAGTTTAAATTCCCTCACATTTTCACTGTGTGAATTGCTGCTCCACTTGCTAGAATTTTTGGGGATTTCACATCCCTCCATCTTATAAAGATTCTCGTCTCGAGATTCTAAGAGAAGAGATAAAGCGGTAGGGAAGGACTTACCATATGTGAGCGGACAGCAAGTCCGGATAGTTTGAATGGACGTATTCTTAACTCTCCCATGTTGCTTCCTCTGCGGTATGATTGCTCCATAACACCTTATAAAATTGAAGCGTCCAATTCCTGGTCGACCGAGACTTCTCATCAAAAATCCCGATTGGATGCTCGGTATAGGAGAGATCCAGTTGCAATATCTCGAGATCATCATTTTTCTCCGTGATAGTGAATGGACCGATAAACCGGGGAGCGAGCTTTCCTTTTACACTGAATCAGTGAACTCCCTTCATTGGAGATACGCGGAGATATACGTACTCTCCGACATTGAAGTTCAGCGGTCGACGTCGCTGGTCTGCATAAATCTTCTGTCGAGATTGAGCAGCATTTAAATTTGCTGGTATGACCCAAACTCGTTCTTCGGCGTCATTGACAAGGTCAATCCTGAATGTCACTCTTTCACCGGATTCGCACCAATTCAGCAGTGTGTGACATCTCTGGCTGTAGAGAGCCTCATACAGTGCCATCTTGATACTTGTCTGATAGCTGTCATTGTACTAGAATTCCGCCAACGGTAGATAAGCATCCCAATTCTTACCGTGGTGGATGGCACACGCTCTCAACATATCTTCCAAGACTTGATTCACCCTCCCGGTTTGTCCATCGGTTTGAGGGTGATATGCGGAGCTTCTAAGCAATTCGGTTCCCAAAGATGCGTGCATCTGTTCCCAGAAAGGAGAAACAAACAGTGCACCAAGATCTGAGACTATTGTTCTTGGAACTCCATGATGGCATAATATCCGTTCAATGTATAACTCCGCATATTTCTTGGCTTTGAATCCCACATTAACCGGTATGAAGTATGCTGACTTGGTTAATCGGTCAACGATTACCCAAACAGAATCATGCTTCCGAGATGTGAGCGGCAGTCCGACAATAAAATCCATACTCACATCTTCCCACTTTCATGCCGGAATATGAAGGGGCTGCAGAACACCAGGTTTCTTCATGTGATCTTCTTTCACCCTTCGACACGTATCACACTTGGATACGTATTTAGCTATTTCCCGCTTCATCCGTGTCCACCAAAACTTGTTTCTCAAATCTTGGTACATCTTGTGGCTGCCCGGATGAATGGAAAATTTTGATAAATTAGCTTCGTCTAATATTGTGGGTACCTCAATACCGGGTACCCCCGCGCATAGGAGAAAACCGCCTAAGGACCTCGCCCCCTCCGCAGGGGTGAGCTCCGAAGGCGCCACGTGTCCAGTAGGGCCGAGGCTCCCCTCTCCTTAGAGGACAGCTACGGGCCTGCCATGTGGCCAGAAGAGCCGGACATCGCCCCCTCCGCAGGGGCGAGCTCCGAAGGCGCCATGTGTCCAGTAGGGCCAGGGCTCCCCTCTCCTCAGAGGAGAGCTCCGTGCCTGCCATGTGGCCAGAAGAGTCGGACCTCGCCCCCTCCACAGGGGCGAGCTCCAAAGGCGCCACATGTCTAGTAGGGCCGAGGCTCCCTTCTCCTCAGAGGAGAGCTCCAGGTCTGCCACGTGGCCGGAAGAGCCAGACCTCGCCCCCTCCGCAGGGACGAGCTCCAAAGGCGCCACGTGTCCGGTAGGGCCGGGGCTCCCCTCTCCCCAGTGGAGAGCTCCGGGCCTACCACATGGAAGGAAGAGCCGGACCTCGCCACCTCCGCAGGGGCGAGCTCCAAAGGAGCCACGTGTCCGGTAGGGCCGGGGCTCCCTCTCCTTAGAGGAGAGCTCCGGGCCTGCCACAGGGCCGGAAGAGCCGGAGCTCGCCCCCTCCGCAAAGGGTGAGCTCCAAAGGCGCCACGTGGCTGGTAGGGCCGGGGCTCCCTGCTCCTCAGGGGAGAGCTCCGGGACACCACGTGGCCGGAAGAGCCGGACCTCACCCCCTGCGATGGGGCGAGCTCCAAAGGCGCCACGTGTCCGGTAGGGCCAGGGCTCCCCGCTCCTAAGAGGAGAGCTCCGGGCCTGCCACGTGGCCGGAAGAGCCGGACCTCACCCCCTCCGCAGGGGTGAGCTCCGAAGGCGCCACGTGTCTGGTGGGGGCCGGGCCTCTCCTCTTCTCAGAGGTGAGCCCCGGGCTGGCCACGTGGCCAGCAGAGCCGCGCTGCCCACCCCGGCTCGGTAGGCAGCAGGAGTAAAGGCACGCCATGCCATGTCCGTACAAGAAATTCAAGACCTGCACCTTCCCAAGACGCGGAGGCGCGACGCATGCCTGACAGGAGGCATTGTGACCAGTCACAGTCAAGACAGGCACACCATGTCAGAAGCTGTAGACCAATGAATACAGCGACAAGACATGTCCTGCCATCCCTACCATCATCAACCACTATGCCTAGCCTGCGGCATGGGTAGGACGGCAGG
Organism: Neostapfia colusana; assembly: GCA_030760725.1. Lineage (NCBI taxonomy): Eukaryota > Viridiplantae > Streptophyta > Magnoliopsida > Poales > Poaceae > Neostapfia > Neostapfia colusana. The sequence goes on along the minus strand of JASWHV010000019.1, from coordinate 29,795,217 downwards.
ACGACGACAATGGAAGCCATCGCCAGAAGACAGCTACCAGCATTCACGGCAAGACTTTGTAGATGGCAGGAAATCACCCTCGGGGCCACCTGTCGGGTCCCGGGGCCCACCTTGTAAGCCGCCCGAGCCTTGAAGTACAAAAGACTCGGGTAGGCAACGAAGCAAGGGGTTCGACAGTTCGCCACCCAGCCAACTCATCCTCATACGCAAAGAAGCAGTGCACCAAGCACTCCCGTGGACGTAGGGTTTTAAGCACCAGCGGCCCGAACCACGTAAAAATCCTTGTGTCAATCCTATCCAACCAACACGACCCTCTCAGAGGACTAGCCCCTCCGAAAAAGTACCTTCGTGGGCTGCCCCTGAGCAGGCCCGGGGGAAGTGTCGACCGCAAACACTTCAACATTTGGCGCGCCAAAAGGGGCTTTTCTCTCTCGAGACGGGTCAGCCCAAACGAAGATGTCCAAGCTTCCTTCAACGGCTGGCTCTTCGCGCCATCATTACTGGCGAACAACAACTTCAAGATCTGCTGCGGCGCAGAGTGCCACTCAAGCAAGTGCACTAGCCACCGCACGAGCACTCATGCACGATCCGCCTGCTTCGGACGCTCCCCAGGGGGCCACCCACCATTGGATCCACGACATCGACCGCCTTGTCATCGCTGCCATCAACCCTCCGCTGTGACGGGGAGGACGCCCCGGTCAACCAGATGTGTCGTTGTCGCGCACACCAACGGTTGACAGGCATACGTAGACTCCCATTCTACCAGGCTATCAACAGCAGACCTGAGGATAAAGCTGGAGCGACATCGCTTGGGAGAAGATGCTCGCATGACCGTCGAGCGGCAGCGGCAAAGGCGTCACAACCACGAGGCCGACTACAGCATGTCGACTGCCTCGACTCAACCTAGGCCTCAGACGTTCGCCATGCGACCTCTGCCCCAGGCGTATGCCACGCAGCATATGCAGCAGCCATATGCCCTGCAGTCGGCGCCCCCGGGATATGGTGCACCATTGCCCATGCCGGGGTACATCGTGCTAGCAGCAGACCAGGGGTTCGCGGCACCAGGATCTGCAGCAGCAGGGACGGGGTGTGCGGCCCTAGCGCCACACCTCCGCTTCACAGTGTGGCCACGCAAGTTCCGGCCACACCTACTGGAGAAGTACGACAGAAGCGTCAACCCTGCAGAGTTCCTGTAGATCTACACCACTGCCTTCCTTGCCACAGGAGGGGATGAGGCCATCATGGCCAACTACTTCCCCGTCGCGTTGACCGGCCCAGCACGGTCATGGCTCATGTACCTGCCCCAGGGTTCCATAACTACCTGGGGGGAGCTATGTCGACAGTTCACGGCGAACTTCAGCAGCTCCTACACACGTCCCGGCATGGAGCTGGACCTCCACGCCGTGCGACAACAACCGGGGGAATCACTGCGCTACTTCATCCAGCGATTCTCCCAAGTACGGAACACCATCCCTCACATCCAGAACGCATCAGTCGTGGTCGCATTTTGACAGGGTTTGAGGGACAAGAAGATGCTCGAGAAGTTAGCCACCAGGGAGGTGCGAGACATCTCGGAGCTCTTCAGCCTGGCGGACAAGTGCGCCAAAGCAGCAGAAGGGTGTAACTGGCACTCTCGGCCAGCCTCCGAAGCAGGACGGCAGCTCGGAGCTCTCGTTGCCGCAGCTGTAGCACCCAGTGGAGCTTGGCGGCCACACCCGACAAGAGACCGTGGCAGTCTCCCGAGTCATGCAGTCCAGAACAAAGCTCTGGCTGACTTCGTGGCTGAGTGGACGCCATCACCAAGCAACCCAGGGGGCCCTGAAGGTGGGGAACCGGAGCCCCGATCACCGGTCTGCACCGAGCCTCACTAGACGATCTACATCGGCGGCCCCTCTCCTCAGAGGCGAGCCCCAGAGACGTCGGGGGATACCGGCTCCTCTACGTTGGGGGCCAGCCGGACATCCCCGAGCCGGGCCACAGGAATCACCCTTCTCCATGGTATGCGGGGCCAAAGCCGTGCTTCCCCTAGATCACCATGGGGGGTCCCCCCGTATCCGAGCGCACGACGAAGCCACGCAAGACCAGCTCCTGCATGAGGACATCGACCTCGTCGATGAGGCAAGGTGGCAAGAAACGCTCCGAATCGCACCGTACCAGCAGGCGCTCCATCGCTACCACCAGAGGTCCGTGCATGGGAGCTCAAGGCAGCGCGCTCCGGCGCTACCTCCGTAAGTCCTACCCCTAGAACAGTGATGGGACAGGTTTATTCTTACTGTAACAAATCCCATAGAGCCCAGGAGCAGCGCCTGGAGCAACTAAGCCCAGGGGGTGGCCCAAGACTGCATCCGAATGTAAAAGACCAAGAGAAGGGACTTGCAAAAGTGATAAATTGCATCACCTCACAACACCACAGCTCATCTTGTGGATGTCTTGTGAACATTTGTGAAGAGAAAGTAACCACCATCAAAGGGTGATTAGAGGGGAAAGCCCTAACTTCCAAAAAGTGGGATTTCTACACATGAACATGAAACGTTGAGCTCACCCCTAGACTTTATATATTCTTGGGAAGGCTCAGGCCAAATTTCATGCAAATCCAACACTTTTTGAGGCACTTTTGGAGACAATTCAAAAAGGGGCCAATTTGAATGCAAATTCAAATTGCAGCAACTTTCATCACTTGAATTCAAAAGTTAACTTCATATTCAAACTCAGCATATTTTTCTGTGTTATCCCACCAATTTTCATCCCCATTGGAATTCATCTTGTCGGGAGCCAAATTTGCAATAATTCAAAACTGAATTTGAATTTCAGTTCAAATGTGCAGTAAATTTAGCCAAACCAATTCCAAATTGAGGAAATCAAATTCAAACAATGGCTTGGGGACTAAGTCTATCATTCAATTGTGAGTAGCTGGTATCTTTTCAGTGAAAACAGAAATGAAAAATGGGAAAAGAAATTAGAGGGGGAAGGGCAAACTGGTCAGTGACTGTGCTCAGAGGGAAACCCACTTGGTGGTCGTCGGTCAGCCGCCGGGGCTGTTGCCGCCTCCCGGCCTCGCCAGCGCGTGCCTGGATTAGCTCATGCCCCCCTCCCGATCACCACGTACATGGCACAAACCGATTTCGCTGCCTCCCTCGCCTGCGCCGCTCTGCTCAGCTCCCGCGCGCGCAAAAAACGGCAGCGGCGACCGCACCTTCGAGCCTCGGCGCGCACTGGTTCCGATCATCGATCACTCACGGTCCCTGCAGAAAAAAGAAGCGCCAAGGGGTGCTCTAGCTGTTCCCCATGCTGCACCAGCATGTTGCACTCGGGTGTGCGCGGTTTAAGCCGTCGAAGTCCAGAAAACGGAAGGAACTGGCGGAGCTGTGGTTCGGCTCACCGTCAACAGCCCAATCCGGCCATCCTTGCCGACTGCGTGCTACACAAGAAAGGTGCATGGGGATCCCTAGATGGTGTAGCCGCAAACCATTCGGCAAATAATCCATCGTGTAGTAAGAATTTTAGAATGTACCGAACCCTAGTGCAACTGACCGAGCTCGGCAAAAACCAAAAATTCGGCTTACACGCTGAATCAATGGTCAAGCTAGCTCGCAGGTAGCTCCTACACCACCTAGTGTCCCTCCTCGCGGAAGAACTAAGCACAACCGTCCATAAATGGCCGAGTTATAGAAGTTTCCCTACCCGCCGGTGCAAACACGGCTCGGGTCGCTGTCGAGAGTGGGTTTGCAGGCATTTTTAGCTTCCGAGGCTGGTCACGTCGGGTTCCTCATGACCCACTGGTGGTCCCCAAGCAAACCTTGACACTTTTCATGCCTCATAGAGCAAGAACGACCTCGCCGGAACCCTAACCTCCGCGGTTGACATCGCGCGGCCATTTCCGGTCACCGTCGGCGAGCTCGGACCCCGAGGCAAGTTCGACGTGGCGAGATAGGGCTAGGCGGCCAGTTCTAGCCCTGGGGGCGGTCGGGAAGCCAGTTCCGGCAAACCTCGCAGGAGTGCACCACCGCCGAACTCGCGGGGGCGCGCGAGGAGGAAGAAGGCGGGTGGTGGGGCCCACCCGCAGAGTTTAAACATTTCTGGGATTTTCCAGTTTTAGTTCAAACTTCATTTGCATATAACTTCTGCTAGGAAGCTCCAAATTCATTGAACCTAATTTTGCTGAACTCAGCTTCTTGAGTACTTTCCAGCAACACAAATTTCAGTTCTTGAAACTTAATAGTTTTCCAGAATTAATTCCCTAAATATTAAACTGTTAGGAATTTTATCTGGAGAATTACCTTATGAAAAATTTTAATATTTTGCTGGGAGGTTCATTGGAAAATCCTTGAGTCACAGAAAAATTTTCAGAACCATCCAAGTTTATTTAGTCCCCCTAATGTTGTGATTAAGTGAACTGCCCTGAGAAAATAGAAAAATGTACAGAAACATTTTTCAGATTTTCTCAAATCTTGTTTAGGGCATAACTTCATCTATAATCCTTCAAATGACATGAAACCAATTCCATTAGAACCATCTCAAATTCTAGTTTCCAGAAAGTAATGGTTGAAGCCATGAAAAACCTATGGAATTCCTTAGAGGTTCTAATATTGACCAAATAGGCTTTTATTTGTACAAGGCTCAAATAAACTTTGTTTCAAATGAAACCTGGTCAAGACTCTGGTTAGGGGTCTACCAAGCCAACATAAAAATTTCAGAACCAAAGGTGTGTAAAATACCAAGAAAAGGGACTTGCAAAAACTTTTCATCACCTCACAACACCACAGTTTTTGTTGTGGATATCTTGTGAAGAATGAGGAAGAGCAAGTAACCTCCATCAAAAGGATGATTAGAGGGGAAAGCCCTAACTTTCACAAAGTAGAATTTATACCCATGAACATGAGAGGTTGAGCTCATCCCTAGGACTTGAAAAGTCTTGGTAAGGTTCAAGCCAAGTTTCATGCAAATCCAACACTTTTTGAGACACTTTTGGAGGCATTTGAAAAAGAGGCCAATTTGAATGTAAATTCAAATTGCAGCAGCTTTCATCACTCAAATTCAAAAGTTAGCTTCATATTCAAACTCAGCACATTTTTCTGAGTTAGTCCACCAAATTTTATCCCCATTGGACTCCATCTTGTCGGGAGCTAAATTTGCAATAATTCAAAACTGAATTTGAATTTCAGTTCAAACATAAAGCAAATTTAGCCAAACAAAGTTCAAATTGGAGAACTCAAATTCAAACCAAGACTTGAGGGCTAAGTATCACATTCAATTGTGAGTAGCTGGGGATATTTTTCAGCAAAACAGAGGTGAAAAATTGAAAAGATAATTGGGGGAGGAGGGCCCACAGGTCAGAGGCTGTGAGCAACAGAGAACCCACTCGGTGGTCGTCGGTCAGTCTCCACGACCGGTTACCGCCTCACGGCCATGCCAGTGCATGCTGGGGTTAACTCGCGCCCCCCCCTCCCGATCAGCACGTACGCAGCACAAAGCTGAGTTCGCTGCCTCCCTCGCCTGCCGCTCTGATCAGCGCCCGCGCACGCGAAGAACTCGCCGCAGCGCTTGCACCTCCGAGCCCCGGCGTGCACCCGCGCTGATTGTTGAACGCTCACTATCCCTTCAGCAAAAGGGAGCGCCAGGGCGCACTCTAGCGGTTCCCCGTGCTGCTCCAGCAAGCTGCACCCGACTCTGAGCGGTGTGAGACATCGAAGTTGAAGAACCGGGAGGTACCCGCGGAGTCGAGCTTCAGCTCACCGTTGACAGCCCCATCCAGCCCTCGTCGCCGACCACGTTCTACACAAGAAAGGTGCGTGGGGACCCCTAGATGGTGTAGCCGCAAACCCTTGGAAAATGGTCCATCGAGTAGCAAGAATTTTGGAGAGTCCCAAACCCTAGTGCAACTGACCTAGCTCGGCAAGAATCCAAAATTTGGATTACACGCTGAGTCAATGATCAAGCTAGCTCACAAGTAGCTCCTACACCTCCTAGCACCCCTCCTCGAGGAAGAACCAAGCAAAACCGTCCAGAAATGGCCGAGTATTAGTCATTTCCCTAGTCGCCAGTGCAAACACGGCTCGGGTCACCGTCGAGAGTGGGTTTGCTGGCGTTTTCAGCCTCCGAGACTGCTCATGTCGGGTTCCTCGGGACCCACTGATGCTTCTCTGTGAGACCTATGTGTGCTGAATACATTGGCAATTAGGATAAAAGTTAGCATTAACATTCAAAGTTTTGAATATTGCCAAAACATTCTTCTGTGGCAAGGTCCGACAAGTTCTTTGTTAGGTCCGCCAAGTGTTGGCAAGGTCCGACGCAAGGTCCGGAGAGCTCCTGCAAGGTCCGGAGAGCTTCTGTGAGGTCCGGAGCTTGTTTTTAGGGAGCTCCCGTGAAGTTCAACTCGTAGAACTGTAGTGTCTTGTTTTTGCTTTTAACTCGCTATGTTTCAAACTTGCTTTATGGGAAGGTTTGCTTAGTATTAATTTGCTAAGTTTTTGGTGTGTTTTGGTGGTTATGGCTGTTATCATTTGATATGGTTTGCAACATGCTTATGTGACGTGCTCATGTAAGGTGTTGTGGTTTTTGAACTAACGTGAGTCAAGTCGAGGACATGTGCTCGGAAGAATTGGTTGTTTATTCAAGTGCAGATGTTGCTTGAGTTCAAGACATGGCTGGTGACGGAATCCTTGTACTAGTCTCAGGGAGGAGATGAGGTTCCAACAACCAAGTTCGGGAGGAGCTGTGGTTGAGTTGATCGGGAGGTCACGCAGCATGTTTGGATCAAAGGCAGTGCATATGAATGTTGCGTGTACGTCGTTGGAAGGTGTTTGCACGTGTGCAAGGAGTGCATGGACGTGGCAACATTGTTCCAAGGCGTGATGAAGAGAAGTGGACATAAAGAATTGGTCGGAAAGGTCCAACCGGCTGGATTGCGTACTCAGGCTGAGGCTGAGTCAGATATGGCTCAAATATGGAAGATTTGAGTTGGTTATGATAGGATTTCGTGCTAGGCACGAAGTTGAGTTGTTTTAGGAATGTTTAGGACGTTCCTAAGGTGTTTGGAAGTCTCACGATTGCTTCTATCTGCGAATAGGAGAGTCCTGAGCAGTTATGGTAAGTTAGGATACGAGACCAATTAGGAGTAGGAGTCCTAGATTGGATTGATTAGCCTGAGTGCTGGCTATAAAAGCAAGGGAGGCCAGAGCTCTCGTGGGGAGAGAACTTTGGGCTGTTCCTCTTGTGTTTCTATTGAATAAAGTTCATAGTTTCGAGGAGCTTTTGTGCATTGTTCGTCCGACTTGTTTTTCGTTAAGTCTTTCTCGCCGAGTTTCTGGACAGACCGACGTTGCTTCGGTGTTTTGTTCATAACTCGAGTTTTACAGATCCGATTGACGTGATTCTTTCTGGGTTGTCTTCACAACTCAATTATCTATCATCTGTGAAATTTTCACGAGCTTCGGATCTGTAGTTTTTGATATACACGAGTTTCTTTGCAGCGTTGCAGATCTGTTTTATATCGGGTAGAACAGATTGATCTTCGTTTAATGTTTTGATCGTATCTCAAGTTTTACTTCGTGTTTTCAAGTGATTCTTGTTGCATTAGATCCGTGACTTGATTCTCTACCTCTCTACTTGATTTGTCACAGTTGAACACGTTTGAAAACACTTGCACACATGGTTTCTTTAACCGATTGATTTTTTGCTGAGGGGTTTTTGTTGTTTGCGCTGCGAAAAGTTTTAATCTACCATTCACCCCCCCTCTGGTAGATTTTCACGTGCTCTTCAATCCTACAATTATTATCAGAGCCAAGGTGCTCTAATCTTTGTGATTTGCACGTGTTTTGACTAACCATCATGGAGAAGTACTCCGCAAAACCTCGTGTGTTCAATGGCATCGATTTTCAGGTTTGGAAGGCGCGGATGGAGGCCTACACGCAGGTGCAAGGCTTCGCCATATGGGAAAAGGTCTACCGGAACTTCGATGTACCACCCAACGATCAAGTTACGGCTGCGAAATGAGAGATGTTGACAACAACAACAAGGCTCGCAACTTGATCATCCAAGGATTGACTCAAAGCGACTTCGACCGTGTTGCACACCTCCGATCTGCATATGATGTTTGGAAAGCTCTTTGTGACTACCATGAAGGATCCAATACGATCAAGGAGGTAAGGAAAGATATGTTCAAGAAAGAATACATGCGTTTTGAGATGCAACCCGGTGAGTCAATTGACGACCTTTTTGCTCGCTTTAATAAAATTCTCAACAACTTGTGTAGTGTCAATGTTAACTTTTCAGATGCTGAAAATGCTAGACAATTGTTAGGAGCATTAGATATGTCACTTTGGGAGATGAAAGTTACATCTATTCGTGAATCTACTGTCATGAGTTCTCTTACTTTAGACATGCTTTATTCTAAATTGAAAACTCATGAAATTGACATCATCTCACGTAAAAACCCCAACAAGTCTATTGCATTTGTTTCGCAACGTGACATGTCTAGTTCTAGTCAATCATCATCTAGTGGTGCACTCTCTTTGCTGTCCTCTCTAACCCTTGAACAGATTGAAGAGTTTCCAGAGGAAGATCTTGCACTCATCTCTACTCGGTTCTCAAAAGCATTGCAAAATGTGAGAACTAGAAGGAGAGGAAGCTCCGGACCTCAACGATGTTTTGAATGTGGTAAGACAGGACATTTTCGTATGGAGTGCCCTAACCTTTCAGGTCCGACTTCACGTGAAGAAAAGCAAACAAGGCCGAAGAAATCGTTTGCAAAGAATAAGAAGAAGAAAGATTTATCAATGCGCAACATAGTGCATAGTATGATCTCTGCACTTCAAGATTTCGGCTCAAGTGATGTGGACACCGGTAGTGATGAAGATGAAGAAGCTATGGCAAATATGTGCTGCATGGCGAGCAAGTCAAGTTCAAGCTCTGAGGAGGCAGAACACAACAGCGACGATGAAGAGGTATGTCCCACTTGCGAAGAAATGTGTGATGCTATTTCTCGTGCCACTGTTATATTAAAGAAAAAGGATAAAAAACTTAGGAACAATGCTGTTAAAATTGAATCACTAGAATCTGAAATTAATCGTTTAAAAACTTTGATTCCTAGTGATGATTCTTGTTCCTCATGTGATTTGATTTATGAACAATTATCCTCTTTAAGAAGTGCACACGCATCTACACTTGATAAACTTGAACTTGAAATTGAAAATAACAAAGAGCTTGCTGCACTTAATGATAAAAATTTGAAAGATGCTTGTTGTTCTACAATTGATTTGCATTGTTCTTCATGTGATGATCTGAATAAGAAACTAAATGATGCTATGGATGAGATTTCTATTTTGAACAATGCTTTACGTGTGCATGAAGTTAAATATTGTTCAAATTGCAAACTAAAAGGAAAAACTTCATGTGAAAACTGCTTTGATCTGTCCAATAAACTTGATGACATGCATAGGACACTAGATCGGTTTTCTAATGCAAATAAGAACCTAAACTTGCTGCTGAATTCTTCCGGATCTTGTAATGATAAAACTGGTTTAGGTTTTAATTCTCATGCTCATGCTAAGGCACACCCACCTAAAGTTGTAAAGTCATTAGGAAGCGGTTTGATTCAAACAGCTCCTAGACAAAAAGAGGTGATTTTCAAATCTGCAGGAGTACTGTCCCATTCGGGTTCTAATAAACGTGTTGCTTGCTCATCTAGACATGATAATAAGGTTATTTTTCGTTGTACCTACTGTGGTAGAGATGGTCATGTCATGGATTTTTGTTATAGACTAGCTAAACACGATAAGAAACAAAGAATACTTGCTAGATCACATAACAACCAAGCAAAATCTGCTAGACTGAATGTTCGGAGCTTGCAACCTGCTGTAATGAGTCAAAAACTTGCTCCCGGACCTACTGTTTTTTGTGCTACATATAACACATCTTCTAAGTCAGTAGTTGGGAACAAAAAATTTCGATGTTTGGCTCATAAACCTGCTGTACCTTCTCAGCTTTCGCGTGTTATTCCTGCTGGACGTCGTGTGACTCAGTACTGGATTCCTAAAAGTCTTTTAACTAACCCCAGTATTGAGTCATCGACATATTGTGCTGCTATGTAGATTTCACATTTGAGGAAGGAGAACATTTGGATTGTGGATTCAGGTTGCTCACGCCACATGACCGGTAACAAAGAATGGTTCTCCTCTCTCTCTTTCGTGTCACGTGTAGAAAATGTTACTTTCGCCGATAACTCTTCTACTCCCATAATTGCTAAAGGTTCGGTTAGAGTAAACAATCTCTACACTTTGAAAGATGTGGCACTTGTTAAAAATTTGAAATACAACTTGCTTTCGGTTTCGCAATTGCTAGATGAAAATCTAGAGGTTAGCTTTGCTAAAAATTGCTGCAAGGTTGTAGATTCAAAAGGTGAGCTTTTGTTTAACATGTCTAGGTTTGGAAGAGTTTTTAAAGCTGATTTTGATTTGTCAACTTCTAAGCATCGGTGTCTAGTTGCTAATGATACAAAGGATCTATATTTTTGGCATCGTAGACTTGGTCACATAGGCTTTGATCATCTCACTCGTGTTAGTGCTCTCGATCGCATACGTGGGCTGCAGAAGCTTAAAAAGGACAATGATATTGTGTGCTCTTCTTGTAGACATGCTATGTTTGTTGCAGGTTCACATGCTCCTCTCACAATGACCATGACAGCTGAACCGGGACAACTTTTACATCTTGACACAGTAGGTCCGGCACGTGTTCAATCCTTCGGAGGTAAATGGTATGTGCTTGTGATTGTTAATGATTATTCCAGATATTCTTGGGTTTATTTTATGGCATCTAAGAATGAAGCTTTTAGTCATTTTAGAACTTTATTTCTTAGATTATCTATTGATCACCCAGGATCATTAAAAGCAATTAGAAGTGATAACGGAACTGAATTTAAAAACCAATCCTTTGATCACTTTTGTGCTGAAAATCGAATAGATCATCAATACTCTTCACCCTATGTACCACAACAAAATGGTGTCGTAGAAAGAAAGAACAGGACCTTAGTTGAGATGGCTAGGACTATGTTTGATGAATATCAAACTCCTAGGAAATTTTGGGCTGATGCAATTGCAACCGCTTGTTATGTCTCGAATCGTGTTTTCTTGCGTGCTAAGCTTGGAAAAACCTCATATGAGATCCGGTTTGGACATAGGCCTAGTGTTACACACTTTAGGGTTTTTGGTTGCAAATGCTTTGTTAAGAAACATGGTAATCTTGATAAATTTGAAGCTAGATCTGTTGATGGCATGTTTCTTGGTTATCCATCTCATACTAGAGGCTCCGTGTGCTTTTACTTGACACTAACAAAATTGTAGAGACTTGCGAGGTTTCTTTTGATGAAGCTAGCCCAAGTACTAGCTCCGATATTGCAGGTCCAGATCCATATCCGCAGGGGGAGAGTATTTTTGTTGAAGAAGATGAAGTGGTGCTGCTGCCCGAAAACTCGGAAGTAAATAACGATCAAGCTGCTGATTTTGCACCACAACCAGCACCAACAGCCACTACTGCTGGTTCGGACCTTCCTCAATCAAGAAGCTCTCCTAATCAAAGGTCTGAACATGAAGAAGAAGGTGCTTGTGAAATGTCTACTCTCTTCCGAGTACTCAAAAGTCATCCTCCACAACAAATCATTGGAAGCTTGCATGAACGAGTCACTCGGTCCAGGTTTTGCGATCCAAACTCTCATACTCATTCTGCTTTTGTTGCTTCTTTTGAACCCAAGGATATATCACACGCACTCACTAATGAATCTTGGATTAATGCCATGCAAGAAGAGTTAGAAAAATTTGAAAGAAATAATGTTTGGAAACTTGTACCTCCACCTCAAGGTCACACATTAATTGGAACTAAATGGGTATTTAAAAATAAGCAAAGTGAGGATGGGGTTGTGGTTAGGAATAAAGCTAGGTTGGTTGCTCAAGGTTTCACTCAAATTGAAGGTCTAGATTTTGATGAAACATTTGCTCCTGTTGCTAGATTAGAAGCTATAAGAATTTTATTAGCATTTGCTGCATCTAAAGGTTTCAAGTTATATCAAATGGATGTTAAAAGTGCTTTTCTTAATGGCTACATAGAGGAGGAGATTCATGTTAAGCAGCCACCGGGTTTTGAAAATCCAAATTTTCCTAATCATGTTTACAAACTGTCCAAAGCCTTGTACGGTCTAAAACAAGCCCCTGGAGCATGGTATGATAGGTTAAAAACATTCTTACTTGAAAAGGGGTTTACCATGGGCAAGGTTGATAAAACTCTTTTTGTACTTAAGGATGGCAATGACTCATTATTCGTTCAAGTGTATGTGGATGATATTATCTTTGGTTGTGCTTCTCATGATCTCGTGTCCAAGTTTTCAGCTATGATGTGTTCAGAATTTGAGATGAGTATGATGGGAGAACTCACATACTTTTTGGGGCTGCAAATCAAGCAAACAAAAGAAGGAACTTTTGTGCATCAAACTAAGTATACAAAGGACCTTCTTAAGCGCTTCAACATGGACAAATGCAAGCCTCTTCGGACACCAATGGGAACAGCAACAACACTTGAACTTGACGAAGATGGTGACCCGGTCGATAAAAAGGAATACAGAAGTATGATTGGATCACTTTTGTATCTCACGGTGTCAAGACCGGACATACAATTCAGCGTATGTCCTTGTGCATGTTTTCAAGCTTCTCCACGTGCTTCACATCACCAAGCCATCAAAAGGATTCTCAGGTACCTACATGGAACTCAAGAATTTGGCATTTTTCTTCCTTCTTCCTCAACTGTTTCTTTGAATGCTTTTTCGGATGCTGATTTTGGGGGTTGTAGGATTGATAGGAAAAGTACTTCGGGTGCTTGTCATTTTCTTGGTAATTCACTTGTTGCTTGGTCCTCTAGAAAACAAAGTTCAGTTGCACAATCCACGGCCGAATCTGAATATGTAGCTGCGGCTAGCGCTTGCTCACAAATTCTTGGGATTGTTCAAACACTTAAGGACTATGGGGTTGATTTAGATAGTGTTCCACTGTTTTGTGATAACACTAGTGCAATTTGTATTGCTAAAAACCCCGTGAAACACTCTAGAACTAAGCACATTGACATTAGGTATCACTTTCTTCGTGATAATGTTGAAAAAGGAAACATTGTGCTTCACCATGTCGATATCGAACAACAATTGGCTGATATTTTTACAAAACCTTTGGATTTCACTCGTTTTTGTTTCATTCGTAGTGAAGTAGGTGTTATGCATCCTCATGGCTTAAATTGAGGGGGAGTTTTTGAAACTTTGAAAGTCTATGTGTGAATCTGAAACTAAAATAATATGAGCATAGTATTTCATACATATATGACTTTGTGATTCCTTTTATAGGCTGAAAGTTCTTACTACATTACTCATGTTATACATTTTGTAGTTTTTGCCATGACTAGTAATTGGAATAATTACTTACACTAAATCTGGTCATGATCGAACTTTCTTGCTGTTTTGAACTTGTTGCGTGCTCACAAGTGCTTTTAATCATAAAAAATTAATCAAGTGATCAGCTCACATGTTGAGTTTTCAAATAAAAAATTGAGAAAAGATCAAGAGAATATGCATGCATCGCACTTCTTCTTTTGAGATTGCTTATCATTGCACTAAGATATGAACTTGGAAGGAATTGTGTATGACTAAAACCATGTCCTTAAGCTTCTGATTGTCAAATGACATAGGCTTGGTTTGGTTGGTTAGAATAAGGCTGATGTGACATATAATCTCTTGCAAATACCATATGATCAACTTTGTGCTATAAATGATTATGAATAATAATAATGCAGCAACAAGTGTCATGGTTTCAGGTTTTGAAATAGTTGAGTAAGGGAGATCATGACTTGCTTAAACTGAAAAATACATTTGATCTCTAGCATGGCTTACACTACTTTATGTATCTCATTGATGTGATAGTGTATGTAACCTGATAGTATGACTTGGATGAGCTTTGTTTTGTATGTATATGTTATAATATGCTCATAACATTTAAAAATTTCTCTTTTGAACCTTGCTGAATACATTGTCAAAGGGGGAGAAATATGTATAAGGAGAGATTTTTTTTTACACTTTGCATATGTTATACACTTTCTTCCTTCTCTGATTTTAAAAAATGGGGAGAAATTAATAAAGGGGGAGAAATGAGTTTTCAAAGCTTTTCAAAACTTTTCATAAGCCAATGTTCGGATTTTAATTGGTGTTGCCAATGCATTCATCAAGGGGGAGATTGTGAGACCTATGTGTGCTGAATACATTGGCAATTAGGATAAAAGTTAGCATTAACATTCAAAGTTTTGAATATTGCCAAAACATTCTTCTGTGGCAAGGTCCGACAAGATCTTTGTTAGGTCCGCCAAGTGTTGGCAAGGTCCGACGCAAGGTCCGGAGAGCTCCTGCAAGGTCCGGAGAGCTTCTGTGAGGTCCGGAGCTTGTTTTTAGGGAGCTCCCGTGAAGTTCAACTCGTAGAACTGCAGCGTCTTGTTTTTGCTTTTAACTCGCAATGTTTCAAACTTCCTTTATGGGAAGGTTTGCTTAGTATTAATTTGCTAAGTTTTTGGTGTGTTTTGGTGGTTATGGCTGTTATCATTTGAAATGGTTTGCAACATGCTTATGTGACATGCTCATGTAAGGTCTTGTGGTTTTCGAACTAACGTGAGTCAAGTCGAGGACTTGTGCTCGGAAGAATTGGTTGTTTATTCATGTACAGGTGTTGCTTGAGTTCAAGACATGGCTGGTGATGGGATCCTTGGACTAGTCTCAGGGAGGAGTTGAGGTTCCAACAACCAAGTTCGGGAGGAGCTGTGGTTGAGTTGATCGGGAGGTCGCGCAGCATGTTTGGATCAAGGGCAGTGCATATGAAGGTTGCGTGTACGTCGTTGGAAGGTGTTTGCACGTGTGCAAGGAGTGCATGGACGTGGCAACATTGTTCCAAGGCGTGATGAAGAGACGTGGATGTAAAGAATTGGTCGGAAAGGTCCAACCGGCTGGATTGCGTACTCAGGCTGAGGCTGAGTCGGATATGGCTCAAATATGGAAGATTTGAGTTGGTTATGATAGGATTTCATGCTAGGCACGAAGTTGAGTTGTTTTAGGAATGTTTAGGACGTTCCTAAGGTGTTTGGAAGTCTCACGATTGCTTCTATCTGTGAATAGGAGAGTCCTGAGCAGTTATGGTAAGTTAGGATACGAGTCCAATTAGGAGTAGGAGTCCTAGATTGGATTGATTAGTCTGAGGGCTGGCTATAAAATCAAGGGAGGCCAGAGCTCTCATGGGGAGAGAAATTTGGGCTGTTCCTCTTGTGTTTCTATTGAATAAAGTTCATAGTTTCGAGGAGCTTTTGTGCCTTGTTCGTCCGACTTGTTTTTCGTCAAGTCTTTCTCGCCGAGTTTCTGGACAGACCGACGTTGCTTCGGTGGTTTGTTCATAACTCGAGTTTTACAGATCCGATTGACGTGATTATTTTTGGGTTGTCTTCACCACTCAATTATCTATCATTTGTGAAATTTTAACGAGCTTCAGATCTTTAGTTTTTGAGATACACGAGTTTCTTTGCAGCGTTGCAGATCTGTTTTATATCGGGTAGAACAGATTGATCTTCGTTTAATGTTTTGATCGTCTCTCAAGTTTTACTTCGTGTTTTCAAGTGATTCTTGTTGCATTAGATCCGTGACTTGATTCTCTACCTTTCTACTTTATTTTTCACGGTTGAACACGTTTGAAAACACTTGCACACACGGTTTATTTAACCGATTGATTTTTTGCTGAGGGGTTTTTGTTGTTTCCGCTGCGAAAAGTTTTAATCTACCATTCACCCCCTCTGGTTGCTTTTCACGTGCTCTTCAATCCTACATTCTCGAGAAAACCGTAGCCCTTTTCATGCCCCAGAGAGCGATAATGACCTCACCGGAGCTCTAGCCTCCGCGGTGGACGTCGCACGCCCGTTTCCGGTCACCGCCGGCGAGCTCCGACCCCCGGGACAAGTTCCACAGGGCGAGGTGAGGCTAGGCGGCCAGTTCTGGCACTGGGGATGGTCGGGAAGGCGGTTCCAGTGAACCTTGCCAGAGTGCACCGCCGCTGGACTCGCGGGCGCGTGCAAGGAGGAAGAAGGCGGGTGGTGGGACCCACCCGCAAGAGTTTAAACATTTTGTGGGATTTTCCAGTTTAGTTCAACTTCAAATGCATAGAACTTTTGCTAGGAAGCTTCAAATTCAGTGAACTAAATTTTTCTGAATTCAGAATTCTGAGTAATTTCCAGCAATACCAATTTCAACTCATGAAACTTAATAGTTTTCCAGAATTAATTCCCTAAAGTTTAAACTGTTGGGAATTTTATCTAGAGAATTACTTCATAAAAAAATTCGAAATTTGGCCCAGAGGTTCACTGGAAAATATTTGAGTCCCAGTAAAATTTTCAGACTCATCCAAGTTAATTTAGTCCCCCTAAGGGGGTGATTTAGTGAACTGCCCTGAGAAAATAGAAAAATGTATAGAAACATTTTTCAGATTTTCTCAAATCTTATTTAGGGCATAACTTCCAGTAGAATTCTTCAAATGACATGAAACCAATTCCATTAGAACCATCTTAAATTCTAGTTTCAAGAAAGTAATGGTTGGAGCCATGAAAACCCCTGGAATTACTTAGAGGCTCAAATAATTACCATATAGGCTTTTATTTGTACAAGGCTCAAATGAACTTTGTTTCAAATGAAACTTGGTCAATACTCTGGTTAGGAACCTACCAAGCCACCATAAAAAATTCAGAATCAAAGGGGAGGGTTAGCTGGAGTTATTAGTAATTACTTAGGCGAAGGCGAGGAGACTCCGGAAGTACTTGACTTCCTCCTTCCGGACGAAGACCTAACTACTGACCAGCAGCAACAAGGCAAGCCCCGGTTTGCATTAAGCCTTTTATAAACTTTCACTTTGTTTACATACGTAGTGTGAAGTCTGTATGTGCATTAGGTGTAGGATGGATGAATACCCAACTGCATAACCAGAATTTTTCCCCCAGAGTGAGGGTAGTGTCTAGGGCCTCGAATAGACAGGCTATGCTTAATGATTCTTAGGACTTCGGTACAAGTCGAGTAGTTGGAATCTACTCGCGAGTTAGGCTTGGGAGACACGGGATTGGTTCGAGTGATGTGAGATCACCTTAGTAATGAAAATGAGACTTGGCAGGGGCTAGGGCACAGCAAGAGGAAGTCTTGTGTGCGCAGCCCTGTCCGTGTCGATTGAGGACCGATCCGTGTGCGGCCCACGCTGATCAAGTTTGAACGTACCGAAGGCATATCGGATATATGGGCCCCGATAAACCGATGTAACCTAAACCTCCGGGCGTCGGGGCATAACACACCGATTTATAAGTGTAGGCTGAGGGCAGCAAGGTGGAAATCTGCTAACGGGCATAGAGAGATGCTACGTGTAGGGAATCTCCTGCTCGTTTCTGTGCGACCGGTTCGACGTTTGGGCCGTTGGGTGAAAGGTTGTCCCTTACGACAACGAGTGAGCATGCTATGCAGCTCCACGGGTGGGCGTACGTGACGTGCTCTTTGGGTGTCCCCGCAGGTGTATATCGAGTCGATTCGCCGTCCCTCACGGTGAAGAGTACCACTTGGTCACTGAGTGTGAAGTAGGCTAATGTATGAAATTTGATGATTCTATATTGCTGTTATGATATAATTGTATTGTTACATGTGTGCCACCAAATATTGCTCAATAAGTTTCATATTCATGAACTGCTAATTTGTGGCTAAAAGATGAACTAAGGATGAACTTGTAGGCGTGTCCATTTGCTGCAATGTTACTATCCTATGTCATTGTACACCTCATGTAGAGTTTCATGTCTAGGTGAGTCGGTTAAGTCTTGTTGAGCCATCATGCTCACGGTTGCTGCTCAAGTGTTTTTCAGGTGAGGAACCACCCACGGACTGGGTTTTAGGAGTCCACCGGCGAGGGTTACCCTCCGTCGGGGACAACGGCTGAGTGGGAGCCGTACACGCCGCGCTGAGCTGAGGAGTGCAGCTAGTGTGGGTTGCCCTAGGGCTGGGCAACCGACTTTTGCTAGATAGGCGGGTGTGAGTTGTACAAAAAGAAACTTCCGCTGTGTAATATAAAGACTCTAGTTTTGTAACTGAGTAGTGTACTACTTTGTACATTCGGTTTGTCTCCCATGAAATATAATGTGTCCTTACGACGTGTACTGTCGGGTGTCGCATCGTGCGGCATCACCCTCTGCGATCCTGGATGAGCGGATCCCGGTCCGCCACAGCCTGGTATCAGAGCTGCATTGGGGATAGCACAGTACTTAAGGTCTGTATTACGGGAAAACTTAGGCTTACGGTGAGGATTCGGTAGTTGCCCAAGTAAGGACTATATTAGCATAGTTACTTAAAGTGGCAAGACTAACCTATGTGTTATAATTCTGAATTTTAATTATGTAACGACGCACCTACGCTCTGGTAAGATTGGTAAGGAACGACACCAAAAGCGGTTCAATTTCGGTTAGCTCCCCTGACGAGGAACGTGGTTCAGGGATAGGTCTCACAGATTGGTGTGAGACGTCAATATGAGACTCTTGGACTCTTCATGTTCCTGAGTTCATATGAAACGCTGATCCCTAGCGTGCATTAGGCAAGTAAGTGGAGACCCCATCGTGTGGTCAGTAACGCGAGAGTGTGTTCGTCTGGAAATAGCCCAGCAGGACATATGCAGCGCTTGCCATCGGCGTGCCCTGCAGGGCAGTAGGTGGTATCTGTTGGGTTGATAACATTCCCAGAACGTGACGACTCGTTCATGATATACTCGGCTTCCCCGTCGTGTGGTGTTGAAACACGATCACGTACCTTGAGACGTGACCTAACTCAAGGACGGCCGTATGACAATGATACGGGCGTTTGTATTTACTTTTAAATATGGTCCTGCCTGAAATGAACAACCATTGCGTGCATCACTATTGTGTGGTCTTCTGCAGGTACTAACCACGTAGGTATCCGTGTAGTAAACGTGTGCGAGAGACCGTTTAGTGCCACACTTTAGACGTATATGCCGGTATAATCCGGTTAGGATTTTCTTTTGTGAGGAACGTAGTACCGAGGTATCATAGTCATATGCATAAAAATAATGATAACATGGAATTAAAATCACTAGGTTTAACATTTAGGACCCTGGTTGGGTAGAAAAATTGGATGGTGATGAGTGTAGTTCCAAAAGACTGAAAAACAGAGTGCTCTGTTTTGGGCAGCAAGTTTGCTGATCTTCAACAGGGCATAACTCACAGGTCTTTTAGCCCAGGGAGGTGTGGTATATAGTTCTGGAAAGGTATTTAAGTACTCTACAACTTTGTTGTAGACTTCCAGAGCTGAAACGGACCTTAAGATGGCTTAAATCCCAGAGGAGTGTAAACTGTCCAGAATCAGGACAGAGTGAAACACTCTCTGACTGTTCTGTTTTCCAAACATAACTCCCAGTAGAAAAATCTAAAAATTTAATATGATACCTTTTTAGAAAGGGTACAAGATGTGTTACATCTTTGCAATTCAAAGTTTCTGAAATTTCAGCACAGATTTCAGTGGAAACCAGAGTTGAAAACAGTAACTTCCCAAGGGAGGTGCTGTTGAAATTCATCCAGAAATTCTGTTGACTTTGAATCACCCTAACTTTTGAACCAGAGCTGATCTGAGGGCAAATAAGTACTCGTTGGAAATATAATGAAGTTAAATTTAACTTTGGTACTCAGCTTGAGTCATGAAAATGCCCAGAACCAGATCAAAATCTTGGATATGTAGAAACTGGTCATTCTGACAGAGGAATGACAGTTGAACTCATGTGAGAGATTGTTGTACGCTAGAAAGGGTTTGAATACTTCCAATGGGGTAGGAAATGCTCATGAGAGGTTATCTTCAACTAGTGAAAGATATGAGTATAGGTATTACTCAAGTTTCTTTTACTAGAGACCATGTTTGTGTCATATTGAAGGTAAAAGGCGGGGTATACGTGATGACAAAGCGATAGTAACGTCTCGTAGTGACCAAACCTAGTTGTGGTGAGCTTCCAAAGAGGAGGTTCATCAAGTTGGATTAAACTAGCTTGTATTTGGTCTGGTAATGGTGTAGCTTGTGCAAAGTTATTACATTATCTACATACGAGATGTATCGCATGTTTTTATTGTCATTATGTTTTTACGCCTATTTCATTTGACTGCATGAAATATGTTGCGGGACTGATGTTTATTGTCGTATGGTTGCAGATGGTTCGAACTAGGACCACGCATGAGGTTGGTGGCTCTAGATAAAAGGGAGGCGATGACTCCTAGCCACCTGCCTACGACAGCACCCTGCATCAGCAGCCACCACCGCCGCCTCCGCTTACCCTAGCGGAAGTGATAGCGGCACTGGTGGGTGGTCGTGAGGAGCAGACCGACCTGCTCCGCACGATTGTGCAGAATACATCCCAGGAGGGGGGGCGTCAAGAGAGGGGGCCTCGTGAGCCCCATGAGGTGTCGTACTCGGACTACATGAGTACGCACCCTCCATTGTTCACAGAAGCTGAAGAACCACTGGAGGCCGACAACTGGCTGCGGACAATTGAGTCCAAGTTCGGGCTGCTCCAATGCACGAAGCGGCAAAAGACTTTGTTCACAGCTCAGCAACTTCACGGTGCCGCTGGTGCGTGGTGGGCGAACTATGTCGCCTCACGTCCAGCTGGCCATGCCGTGGAATTGGAAGAGTTCCGGGAGGCGTTCCGCGCCTATCATATCCCTCCCGGGATAATAAAGAGGAAGTTCCAAGAATTCTTGGAGCTGAAGCAGGGCGGGAGGAGTGCCCATGACTACTCCCGTGCCTTCAACCATCTGACGCAATATGCGTCAGACTACATCTTCACCGAGGAGAAGAAGCGGGAGCACTTCTATCGGGGTTACACCCCGAGATGAAGATGCATCTCGTTCAGTGGAATCGCGGCACCTTCAACGACCTCGTCAATGCCACGATTATGCAAGAGGACGCTCAGCGGGAGTTGGCAGCTGAGCAGCGGAAGCGCAGCGCTCCATCCAGCAGTGGGGGTGGCGCTCCCCAGAAGTACCGCATGGTGTATCGGACACCGTCCGGACGCAGTGGCGTCCACTGGCGCGATCTCAGCAGTTCAGGGGACGTTCTTTCAAAGCACCCCCGTTCCGACCGCCGATGCCACCACCGAGACAGCAGCAGCAGAAGACGGCACCCCGGGCATTTCCACCGCCACAACGCGCCCCGGGTTTCCGTCCACCGATCAGTGGGGGACCGCCCCGTTTCACTTGCTTCACGTGCGGCCAGGCGGGCCATTTCGCGAAGGACTGTCCCCAGGGGCAGCAGAGCAGCGGGCAAGCCCAGTTCCAGGGCGGTGCTCGAGGCCGACCTCCGGTCAAGAAGGTTGGTCAGCGGACTGGGGGAGTTCGCCACCTCGACAATGAGGATGCCCCGGAGGGAGACAACGTGCTGGCGGGTACGTTTACTCTCAACGACCAAGCCATCATCATATTGTTTGATTCTGGTGCAACCCACAACTTCATAAGTGCTTCATATGTGGTTAAGCATAAGCTGGAAGCCTTTCCAACCGAGTGTTCTTATATGATCTGCTCACCGGGAGGAAAGATTTCAGCAACTATGATGGTTCCGAAAGCACCAATGTGCTTAGGTAGGAAGATATATCCCACCACTATGATTATTCTTGAGGGGCAGAAGATTGATGCAATCTTAGGAATGTCATGGCTAAGCTACCATGGCGCTGTCCTGGAAAATCTATTACGCACAGTTCACCTCAATTCCCCACTACACCGTCCGCAGTCCCTCCTATTAGATAATCCAGTCCGGGAGGTTTCAGCGATCAATAATACTGAAGCTCTCAAGTTAGAGGACATCCCCGTAGTCCGGGAGTACCCCGACGTGTTCCCGGATGATCTTCCGGGCATGCCACCTGAGCGGGATGTCGAGTTCAAGATCGAGCTGGCACCCGGGACTACACCCATATCACGTAGACCATACAAAATGGCTACAAATGAGCTGTCTGAACTGAAAGAACAGCTCAACGATCTGTTGAGCAAGGGTTTCATTTGGCCGAGTTCCTCGCCTTGGGGATGCTCGGCGCTGTTCGTGAAGAAGAAGGATGAATCCTTGAGGCTGTGTGTGGACTACCGGCCACTCAACGCCATCACCATCAAGAATAAGTACCCACTGCCCCGCATCGACATATTGTTTGATCAACTTGTGGGTGCAAGTGAGTTCTCCAAGATGGACCTTCGCTCTGGATATCATCAGATAAAGATCCGGGCGGAGGATATCCCGAAGACGGCTTTCTCAACGAGATATGGATTATATGAATATCTCGTCATGTCTTTTGGTCTCACAAACGCTCCAGCCCATTTTATGTATCTCATGAACTCGGTGTTCGTGCCGGAGCTGGACAAGTTCGTGGTAGTGTTCAGCGATGATATCTTTGTTTACTCCAAGACAGAAGCTGAACATGCCGAACACTTGAGGATCGTTCTTCAACGATTGCGAGACCACAAGCTCTATGCCAAGTTAAGCAAATGCGAGTTTTGGATCAGCCAAGTGCCATTATAGGGACATATCATCTCCGCAGAAGGCATTGCGGTTGACCCAAGCAAGATAGAGCAAGTGCTGAAATGGAAAGCTCCCACTTCAGTTTATGAAGTCAGAAGCTTCCTCGGGTTAGCGGGCTACTATCGGAGATTCATTCCAAGCTTATCCAAGCTTGCTAAAACCGATGACAGAATTGCTGAAGAAGGGAACGAAATATGTTTGGAACACGGTGTACGAAGGGGCGTTCCAAGCATTGGTGAAGCATCTCACAACAGCCCCGGTCTTAGCTCAGCCGGATACAACAAATCCCTTTGACGTGTATTGTGACGCGTCCGGTATTGGGCTCGGCTGCATGTTGATGCAGGAATGACGTGTGGTCGCCTATGGCTCACGCCAACTTCGGAACCATGAGCAGCATTATCCCACTCATGATCTTGAGCTTGCTGCAGTGGTGTTGGCGCTAAAAATGTGGAGGCACTATCTTCTGGGGAATTTGGTGCATCTCTACACCGACCACAAGATCTTGAAATACATTTTCACCCAGAAGGAGCTGAACATGAGACAGAGGAGGTGGTTAGAACTGATTAAAGATTAGGAAATTGAGATTCATTACCACCCCAGCAAGGCGAATGTGGTTGCCGACGCACTGAGTCGGAAGTCACATGTTCATAACCTCACGATTACCCCGGTATAGGAGGAAGAGCTGAGTTTATACTTGGTTCCTTATGGATCGCTGTACATCCTTGCCCTCATCCCTACTATCAGGGAGGACATCATTGCAGCTCAGAAGATTTGTAAGGGCATGGCACATCTCCGGAGACGGATAGACATCGGGGAGATCAAGTTTTTCCGGAAATATGATGAGGGGACGGTATGGTTCAATGACCGCATAGTCGTACCCCGGGATATGGAGTTAAGGGAAAAGATCCTCGATGAAGCTCACTTGTCTAAGTACTCCATTCATCCGGGCAGCAATAAAATGTACCGGGAAATTTTGGTGGACACGGATGAGGCGAGAGGTAGCGATGTACGTATCAGAGTACGATACGTGTAGACGAGTGAAGGCTGATCATATGAGAAAATCAGGGCTGTTGCAACCCCTGAAGATCCCAGCATGGAAATGGGAGGATGTGAGCATGGATTTCATTGTAGGATTACCCCTAACTTCCAACAAACATGATTCCATTTGGGTGATCGTTGACCAACTAACCAAGTCGGCTCACTTCATTTCCGTGCATACACATTTCCATGCCAACAGATATGCGGAGTTATATATTGCCAGGATCCTATGCTTGCATGGCGTACCCAAGACCATAGTCTCAGACCGAGGTGAATTGTTTGTATCTCGCTTTTGGGAGCATCTGCATGCTGCTTTGGGTACTAAACTGATTAGAAGCTCCGCTTACCACCCTCAGACAGATGGCCAGACAGAGAGGGTGAATCAAGTTGTGGAAGACATGTTGAGAGCATGTGCCATCCACCATGGTAGGAACTGGGATGATCACCTACCGTTGGCGGAATTTTCGTACAACAACGGCTATCAGGCGAGTATCAAGATGGCACCCTACGAAGCTCTCTACGGTCGCAAATGACGCACCCCATTAAACTGGTGCGAGTCCGGTGAAAGGATTACATTCGGGGTTGATGTGGTGAACGACGCCGAAGAGTGCGTCCGGACGATTCAAGCCAACTTGAAGGCCACTCAATCCCGGCAGAAGAGCTACGCTGATAAGAGGCGTAGGCCGTTGCACTTTGATGTCGGGGAACACGTGTACCTCCGTGTGTCTCCGATGAAGGGCGTGCACCGGTTCGGTGTGAATGGGAAGCTCGCTCCCCGTTTCATTGGGCCCTATGCTATCACCGAGAAGTGTGGACCAGCGGCGTATAGGCTGGAGCTACCGGCATCTCTGGCTGGGGTCCATGACGTTTTCCATGTTTTACAACTGAGAAAATGTCTGAAGCATACCGCTTCTGTTCCTACCGAAGACATCGGCGAGCTGCAACCGGATTTAACGTATGATGAATATCCGGTGGCGATTATTGATGAGAAAGCCCGAACCACGCATAGCCAAACGTTGTGGTACTACAAGATACTCTGGAGCAACCACACCGCCGAAGAAGAGACGTGGGAGAGCGAGGAATTCCTTCGCTGAAATTACACGGAGTTCATGGCGTCTCAGCACGGGTAAGTCCCTATTACATCGCTGTCTCGTCTTTTGTAATCTCGGGATGAGATTCTTTTAAGGGGGGAGGGATGTAAAAGCCCAAGAAAAGGGACTTGCAAAAACTTTTTATCACCTCACAACACCACAGTTTTTGTTGTGGATATCTTGTGAAAAATGAGGAAGATCAAGTAACCTCCATCAAAAGGATGATTAGAGGGGAAAGCACTAACTTTCACAAAGTAGGATTTATACTCATGAACGTGAGAGGTTGAGCTCACCCCTAGGACTTGAAAAGTCTTGGGAAGGTTCAAGCCAAGTTTCATGCAAATCCAACACTTTTTGAGATACTTTTGGAGGCATTTGAAAAAGAGGCCAATTTGAATGTAAATTCAAATTGCAGCAGCTTTCATCACTCAAATTCAAAAGTTAGCTTCATATTCAAACTCAGCACATTTTTCTGAGTTAGCCCACCAAATTTTATACCCATTGGACTCCATCTTGTCGGGAGCTAAATTTGCATGAATTCAAAACTGAATTTGAATTTCAGTTCAAACATAAAGCAAATTTAGCCAAACAAAGTTCAAATCGGAGAACTCAAATTCAAACCAAGACTAGAGGGCTGAGTATCACATTCATTTGTGAGTAGCTTGGGATATTTTTCAGCAAAACAGAGGTGAAAAATTGAAAAGATAATTGGGGGAGGAGGGCCCACAGGTCAGAGGCTGTGAGCAACAGAGAACCCACTCGGTGGTCGTCGGTCAGTCGCCGTGACCGGTTACCGCCTCACGGCCGCGCCAGCGTGGGCTGGGGTTAACTCGCGCCCCCCTCCCGATCACCACGTACGCAGCACAAAGCTGAGTTCGCTGCCTCCCTCGCCTGCCGCTCTGATCAGCGCCCGCGCACGCGAAGAACTCGCCGCAGCGCTTGCACCTCCGAGCCCCGGCGTGCACCCACGCTGATCGTTGAACGCTCGCGATCCCTGCAGCAAAAGGGAGCGCCAGGGTGCACTCTAGCGGTTCCCCGTGCTGCTCCAGCAAGCTGCACCCGACTCTGAGCGGTGTGAGCCATCGAAGTTGAAGAACCGGGAGGTACCCGCAGAGTCGAGCTTCGGCTCATCGGTGACAGCCCCATCCATCCATCGTCGCCGACCATGTTCTACACAAGAAAGGTGCGTGGGAACCCCTAGATGGTGTAGCCGCAAACCCTTCGGCAAATGGTCCATCGGGTAGCAAGAATTTTGGAGAGTCCCAAATCCTAGTGCAACTGACCTAGCTCGGCAAGAATCCAAAATTCGGATTACACGCAGAGTCAATGATCAAGCTATCTCACAAGTAGCTCCTACACCTCCTAGCGCCCCTCGTCGAGGAAGAACCAAGCAAAACCGTCCAGAAACGGCCGAGTATTAGCCATTTCCCTAGTCGCCGGTGCAAACACGGCTCAGGTCACCGTCGAGAGTGGGTTTGCCGGCGTTTTTACCCTCCAAGACTGCTCACGTCGGGTTCCTCGTGACTCACTGATGCTCTCGAGCAAACCGTAGCCCTTTTCATGCCCCAGAGAGCAAGAACAACCTCGCCGGAGCTCTAGCCTCCGCGGTGGACGTCGCACGCCCGTTTCCGGTCACCGCCGGGGAGCTCCGACCCCCGGGACAAGTTCCACAGGGCGAGGTGAGGCTAGGCGGCCAGTTCTGTCACTGGGGGAGGTCAGGAAGGCGGTTCCGGCGAACCTTGCCAGAGTGCACCGCCGCTGGACTCGCGGGCGCGCGCAAGGAGGAAGAAGGCGGGTGGTGGGACCCACCCGCAGGAGTTTAAACATTTTGGGGGATTTTCCAGTTTAGTTCAACTTCAAATGCATAGAACTTTTGCTAGGAAGCTCCAAATTCAGTGAACTAAATTTTGCTGAACTCAGAATTCTGAGTGCTTTCCAGCAATACCAATTTCATCTCATGAAACATAATAGTTTTCCAGAATTAATTCCCTAAAGTTTAAATTGTTGGGAATTTTATCTAGGGAATTACTCCATGAAAAATTCTGAAATTTGGCCGAGAGGTTCATTTGAAAATCTTTGAGTCCCAGTAAAATTTTCAGACTCATCCAAGTTCATTTAGTCCCCCTAAAGGGGTGATTAAGTGAACTGCCCTGAGAAAAAAGAAAAATGTATAGAAACATTTTTCGGATTTTCTCAAATCTTATTTAGGGCATAACTTCCAGTAGAATTCTTCACATGACATGAAACAAATTCCATTAGAACCATCTTAAATTCTAGTTTCCAGAAAGTAATGGTTGGAGCCACGAAAACCCCTGGAATTACTTAGAGGCTCAAATAATGACCATATAGGCTTTTATTTGTACAAGACTCAAATGAACTTTGATTCAAATGAAACTCGGTCAAAACTCTGGTTAGGACCCTACCAAGCCACCATAAAAATTTCAGAATCAAAGGGGAGGGTTAGCTAGAGTTATTAGTAATTACTTATTCCAGTTTACACATTTCATTTAAATTGACATGTGGTATCTCATTAACGTGTAGTCGCCGAAGGCGAGGAGACTCCGGAAGTACTCCTCCTTCCGGACAAAGACCTATCTACTGACCAGCAGCAACAAGGCAAGCCCCAGTTTGCATTAAGCATTTTATAAAGTTTTACTTTGCTTACATGCGTAGTTTGAAGTGTGTATGTGCATTAGGTGTAGGATGGATGAATACCCAACTACATAACCAGAATTTTTCCCCCAGAGTGAGGGTAGTGTCTAGGGCCTTGAATAGACAGGGTATGCTTAATGATTATTAGGACTTCAGTACAAGTCAAGTAGTTCGAGTGATGTGAGATCACCTTAGTAATGAAAATGAGACTTGGCAGGGGCTAGGGCGCAGCAAGAGGAAGTCTTGTGTGCGCAGCCCTGTCCGTGTCGATTGAGGACCGATCCATGTGCGGCCCACGTTGATCAAGTTTGAACGTACCGAAGGCATATCGGATATATGGGCCCCGATAAACCGATGTAACCTAAACATCCGGGCGTCGAGGCATAACGCACCAATTTATAGGTGTAGGCTGAGGGGAGCAAGGTGGAAATCTGCTAACAGGCATAGAGAGATGCTCCGTGTAGGGAACCTCCGGCTCATTTCAGTGCGACCAGTTCGACGTTTGGGCCGTTGGGTGAAAGGTTGTCCCGTACGACATCGAGTGAGCGTGCTTTGCAGCTCCACGGGTGGGCATACGTGACGTGCTCTTGGTCACTGAGTCGTGACGTAGGCTAATGTATGAAATGTGATGATTCTATATTGCAGTTATGATATAATTGTACTGTTACATGTGTGCCACCAAATATTGCTCACTAAGTTTCATATTCATGAACTGTTCATTTGTGGCTAAAAGATGAACTAAGGATGAACTTGTAGGCGTGTCCATTTGCTGCAATGTTACTATCCTATGTCATTGTAAAACTCATGTAGAGTTTCATGCCTAGGTGAGTCGGTTAAGTCTTGTTGAGCAACGTGCTCACGGTTGCTGCTCAAGTGTTTTTCAGGTGAGGAACCACCCACGGACTCGGGTTACGAGTCCACCGGCGATGGTTACCCTCCGTCGGGGACCACAGCTGAGTGGGAGCCGTACACGCCGCGCTAAGCTGAGGAGTGCAGCTAGTGTGGGTTGCCCTAGGGCTGGGCAACCGACTTTTGCTAGATAGGCGGGCGTGAGCTGTACAAAAAGAAACTTCCGCTGTGTAATATAAAGACTCTAGTTTGTAACTGAGTAGTGTACTACTTTGTACATTCAGTTTGTTTCCCATGTAATATAATGTGTCCTTATGACGTGTGCTTTCGGGTATCGCATCGTGCGGCACCACCCTCTGCGATCGTGGATGAGCGGATCCCGGTCCGCCACAAGGGGAGGGCTAGCTAAAGTTATGGTAATTACTTATTCAGTTCTAAACATTGCATTTAAATAGACATATAGTATATCGTTTACGTGTAGCCGCTAAAGGCGAGGAAACTCCGGAAGTGCTCGACTTCCTTCTTCCGGACGAAGCCTTAACATCTGACCAGCAGCAACAAGGCAAGCCTCGGTTTGCATTAAACCATTCTACAAAGTTTTGTTTTGTTATATAATTAGTATGAGGCATATGAATGTGCATTAGGTGTAGGGTGGATGAAACCCAAGTGCATAAACAGCTTTTCCCTATAAGAGTGAGGGTAGTGTCTAAATCCTCGAGTAGATAGGCTATGCTTAATGATTCATAGAACTTCGGTACAAGTCGAGTAGTTGGAATCTACTCGTGAGTTTAGGCTTTGGGACACACGGGATTTGTTCGAGTGTTGTGAGATCACTTTAGTAATGAAAATGAGACTAGGCGGGGGCTAGGGCGCAGCAAGAGGAAGTCTCGTATGCGCAGCCCTGTCCTTGTCGATTGAGGACCGATCCGTGTGCGGCCCACGCTGATCAAGTTTGAACGTACCGAAGGCATATCGGATATATGGACCCCGGTAAACTGATGTAACCTAAACCTCCGGCGTCGAGGCATAGCACACCGATTTATAGGTGTAGGTTGAGGGCAGCAAGGTGGAAATCTGCTAACGGGCATAGAGAGATGCTCCATGTAGAGAACCTCCTATCCATTTTGGTGCGACCGGTTCGACGTTTGGTCTGTTGGGTGAAAGGTTGTCCCGTACGACATCGAATGAGCGTGCTGTCCTGCTCCACGGGTGGGCGTACGTGACGTGCTCTTCGGGTATCCCTTCAGGTGTATATCGAGTCGATTCACCGTCCTTCGCGGTGAAGAGTACTACTTGGTCACTGAGCCGTGACGTAGGCTAATATATGAAATATGATGATTCAATATTGCTGTTATGACAAAACTTGTATTGCTACATGTGTGCCACCAAATATTGCTTACTAAATTTCTTATTCATGAACTGTTAACTTGTGTCTAAAAGATGAACTAAGGATGAACTTGTAGGCGTGTCCATTTGCTGAAAGTACTATTCCATGTTCGTACCAACTGCATGTAGAGTTTCATGCCTAGGTGAGTTGGTTATGTCTTGTTGAGTCATCATGCTCACGGTTGCTGCTATAAGTGTTTTTCAGGTGAGGAGCATCCCACGGACTCAGGTTACGAGTCCACCGGCGAGGGCTACCCTCCGTTGGGGACCACGGCTGAGTGGGAGCCACACACGGCTTGCTGAGCTGAGGAGTGCAGCTAGTGTGGGTTGCCCTAGGGCGGGGCAGCCGACTTTTGCTAGATAGACGGGCGTGAGTTGTATAAACATAGCTTCCGCGTTTGTAATCTAAACACTAGTTGTAACTGAAGTCCTGTACTAGTTTGTACATATTCAGTTGGTTTTCTATGTAATACGATGTTTTCTTATGATGTGTGCTGTCCGGTGTCACATCGTGCGGCACCACCCTCTGTGATCCTGGATGAGCGGATTCCGGTCCGCCACAGGCTAGTATTAGAGCCGCATTGGGGATAGCACAATAATTAAGGACTGTATTACGGGGAAACTTTGGTTTACAGTGAAGATTCGGTAGTTTGCCCAAGTAAAGACTATATTAGTATAGTTACTTAAAGTGGAAAGACTAACATATGTGTTGTAATTCTGAATTTTAATTATGTAACGACGCACCTACGTTCAGTTAAGAATGGTAAGGAACGCCACCGAAAGCGGGTCAATTTCGGTTAGCTCCCCTGACGAGGAACGTGGTTCAGGGATAGATCTCACAGCTTGGTGTGAGACGTCAATATGAAACTCTTGGACTCTTCATGTTCCTGAGTTCATATGAAACGCTGATCCCTAGCATGCATTAGGAAAGCAAGTGGAGACCCCATTGTGTGGTCAGTAACGCGATAGTGTGTTCTTATTGAAATAGCCAAGGAGTACATATGCAGCGCTTGTCATCGGCATGCCCTGCAGGGCAGTAGGTGGTATCTGTTGGGTTAATGAAATTCCCAACCGTGACGACCCGTTCGCTCTACTCGGGTTCCCCGTCGTGTGGTGTTAAAACACGATCACGTACCTTGAGACATGGCTTAACTCAAGGACGGCCATATGGCAATGATATGGGCGTTTGTATTTACTTTCAAATATGGACCTGCCTGAAATGAACATAACCTTTAAGTGCATCATTATTGGGTGTTCTTCTGCAGGTACTAACCACGTATGTATCCCGTGTAGTAAACGTGTGCGAGAGACCGTTTAGTGCCACACTTGAGACGTATATGCCGGTATAATCCGGTTAGGATTTTCCTTTGTGAGGAACATAGTACCGACATATCATAGGCATGTGCATGAAATATAATGATAACAGGAAACAAAAATCACTAAGTGTCAACATTTAGGACCCTGGTTGGGTAGAAAAATTCAATATTACACTCCAAGGGATTGAAAAACAGAGTGCTCTGTTTTGGGCAGCAAGATGGCTGAACTTTGACAGGTCATAACTCACAGATTATTTAGCCAATGGAGGTGTGGGATATAGTTCTGGAAAGGTATTTAAGTACTCTACAGCTTTGTTGTAGACCCCCAGAGCTGAATCACACCTTAAGATGGTTCAAATTCCAGAAGAAAGTAAACTATCCAGAACCAGGACAGATTTAAACTACTCTCTGGACTGCTCTGTTTTTCAAGCATAACTTCCAGTGGAAAAATCAAGAAAATTTCATATCATGCATCTTTAGAAAGGGTAGGAGATGTGTTACATCTCTGTAATTCAAGGTTTCTGAAATGTCATCACAAAATTTAGTGGAAAACAGAGTTGGAAACTATAACTTCCCAAATGAGGTACTGTTGAAATTCTTCCAGAAAATTCTGTTGATTTGAATTACCATAACTTTTAAACCAGAGCAGATATTAGGGCAAGTAAATACTCGTTGGAAAGAGACTGCTGTTAACTTTAACTTTGGTATTCAGCTTGAGTCATGAAAATGGCCAGAACCAGATCAAAATCTGGGATACGTACAAACTGGTCATTCATACAGAGGAATGACAGTTGAACTTATTTGAGAGATTGTTGTACCCTAGGGGGTTTAAGTACTTCCAATGGGGTAGAACATACTCATGAGTGGTTATCTTCAACTAGTAAAGGATTTGAGTATATGTCTTACTCAAGTTTCTTTTGCTAGAGGCCATGTTTGTGTTGTATTGAATATAAAAGGGTAGTATACGTGATGACAAAGCGATATTAACGTCTCGTAGTGACCAAACCTAGTTGAGATGAACTTCCAAAGAGGAAGTCCGTCAAATTGGATTTAACTAGCTTGTATTTGGTCTGATGGTTCGCACTCGGACCACGCATGAGATTGGTGGCTCTAGCCAGCAGGGGGGTGATGACTCCCGTCACCTGCCTACGACAGCACCCCGCAGCAACAACCACCACCATCGCCTCCGCTTACTCTAGCGGATGTGATAGCGGCACTGGTGGGTGGTCGTGAGGAGCAGACCGACCTGCTCCGCACGATCATGCAGAATACGTCCCAGGGAGGGGGGCTTCAAGAGAGGGGGCCTCGGGAGCGCCATGTTGTGACGTACTCGGATTTCATGAGTACGCACCCTCCGGTGTTCACAGAAGCAGCAGAACCCCTGGAGGCCGACAACTGGCTGTGGACAATTGAGTCTAAGTTAGGGCTGCTCCAATGTACGGAGTGGCAGAAGACTCTGTTCGCGGCGCAGCAGCTTCACGGTGCCGCTGGTGCGTGGTGGGCGAATTATGTCGCCTCACGTCTGGATGGCCATGCCGTGAAGTGGGAAGAATTCCGGGAGGTGTTCCGCGCCTACCATATCCCTCCCGGGATAATGAAGCAGATGTTCCAAGAGTTCTTGGAGCTGAAGCAGGGCGGGAGGAGTGCCCACGACTACTCCCGTGCCTTCAACCATCTGGCGCAGTATGCGTCGGATTACGTCTCCACCGAGGAGAAGAAGCGGGAGCACTTCTATCGGGGGTTACACCCCGAGATGAAGATGCATCTCATCCAATGCAATCACGGCACGTTCAATGATCTAGTCAATGCCACGATCATGCAAGAAGACGCTCAGCGAGAGTTGATGGCTGA
The DNA here is from genome assembly GCA_030760725.1 of Neostapfia colusana. Lineage (NCBI taxonomy): Eukaryota > Viridiplantae > Streptophyta > Magnoliopsida > Poales > Poaceae > Neostapfia > Neostapfia colusana. The sequence continues at coordinate 29,762,410 of JASWHV010000019.1, read as the reverse complement.
GCAGCGGAAGCGCAGCACTCCACCCAGCAGTGGGGGTGGAGCTCCCCAAAAATACCGTATGATGTATCGGACACCATCCGGTCAGCAGTGGAATCCACCGGCGCGACCTCAGCAGTTCGGGGGTCATTCTTTTCAGCCACCCCGTTCCGACCGCCGATGCCACCACCGTGACCGCAACAGCAGCAGCATACGGTACCCCAGGCATTTCCACCACCACAACGCGCCCCTGGTTTCCGTCCGCCAATCAGCGGAGGACTGCCTCGCTACACATACTTTACGTGTGGCCTGGCGGGCCATTTCTCAAAGGACTGTCCCCAGGGGCAGCAGAGCAGTGGGCAGGCCCAGTTCCAGGGCGGTGCTCAAGGCCGACCTCCGGTCAAGAAGGTTGGTCAGCGAACAGGGGGCGTTCGCAACCTCGACAATGAGGACGCCCCAGAGGGAGACAACGTGCTGGCGGGTATGTTCACTCCAAACGATCAAGAAATCGTCATATTATTTGATTTGGGTGCAACCCACAGTTTCATAAGTGCATCCTATGTGGCTAAGCATCAAATGCAAGTCTTCCCAACTGACTGCTCATATATGATCTGCTCACCGGGAGGGAAGATTTCAGCAAATATGATGATTCCAAAAGCACCTCTGTGCTTAGGCGGGAAGATATATCCTCATGGGGCAAAAGATTGATGCAATCTTAGGAATGTCATGGTTACATTACCATGGCGCTGTCCTGAACACTCGGACATGGATGGTCCATTTGAGTTCTCCATTCCACTGTCCGCATTCCATGGTGTTAGACAATCCTGTCCAGGAGGTTTCAGCAATTAATAATACTAAAGCTCTCATGTTAGAGGACATCCCTATAGTCTGTGAGTACCCCGACGTGTTTCCGGACGATCTTCCGGGGATGCCACCTGAGTGGGATGTCGAGTTCAAGATTGAGTTTGCACCCAGGACTACTCCTATCTCATGGAGACCATACAAAATGGCTCCAAACGAGCTGGCTGAATTGAAAGAACAGCTCAATGATCTGTTGAGCAAAGGTTTCATTAGGCCGAGTTCCTCGCCTTGGGGATGCTCGGCGCTGTTCGTAAAGAAGAAGGATGAAATCTTGAGGCTGTGTGTGGACTACCGGCTGCTCAACGCCATCACCATCAAGAACAAATATCCACTGCCCCGCATTGACATCCTGTTTGATCAACTTGTGGGTGCAAGTGTGTTCTCCAAGATGGACCTTCGCTCTGGATATCATCAAATCAAAATCAGGGCGGAGGATATCCCGAAGACGGCCTTCTCGACGAGATACGGCTTATATGAATATCTCGTCATGTCTTTTGGTCTCACCAATGCTCCGGCACATTTCATGTATCTCATGAACTCGGTGTTAATGCCGGAGCTGGACAAGTTCGTTGTGGTTTTCATTGATGATATCTTGGTTTATTTCGGGACAGAAGTAGAACACGCCGAACACTTAAGGATCGTTCTTCAGTGCCTAAGGGACCATAAGCTATATGCCAAGTTCAGCAAATGTGAGTTCGGGATCAGCCAAGTGCCATTTTTGGGACATATCATCTCAGCGGAAGGCATTGCGGTTGACCCAAGCAAAATTGAGCAAGTGCTGAAATGGAAAGCCCCTACTTCTGTCCATGAAGTCAGAAGCTTCCTCGGCTTAGCGGGATACTACCGGAGGTTCATTCGAAGCTTCTCCAAGCTTGCTAAGCCGATGACAGAATTATTAAAGAAGGGAACAAGATATGTTTGGAACGCGGCATGTCAAGGAGCGTTCCAAGCATTAGTGAAGCATCTCACAACAGCCCCAGTCTTAGCTCAACCGGATACAACGAAGCCCTTCGACGTGCATTGTGATGCATCCGGTATCGGGCTGGGCTGCGTGTTTATGCAGGAAGGACGTGTGGTCGCATATGGCTCACGCCAACTTTGAAACCATGAGCAGCACTACCCAACTCATGATCTTGATCTTGCTGCTGTGGTTCTGGCGTTGAAGATGTCGAGGCACTATCTCCTGGGGAATTTGGTGCATCTCTACACCGACCACAAGAGCCTGAAGTACATTTTCACCCAGAAGGAGCTGAGTATGAGGCAAAGGAGGTGGTTATAACTAATCAAAGATTACGAGATTGAGATTCATTACCACCCCAGCAAGGCAAATGTGGTTGCTGACGCGCTGAGTCGGAAATCACATGTCCATAACCTCACCATTACAGCGGTGGAGGAGGAAAAGCCAAGTTTGTACTTGGTTCCTTATGGGTCACTCTACAAACCTGCGCTCATCACTACCAATAGGGAGGACATCATTGCATCTTAGAAGGTTGATAAGGGTATGACACATCTCCGGAGACGTATAGACAATGGGGAAATCAAATGTTTCCAGAAAGATGATGAGGGGACGTTGTGGTTCAATGACTGCATAGTTGTACCCTGGAATATGGAGCTGAGAAAGAAGATTCTTGATGAAGCTCACTTGTCTAAATACTCCATTCATCCGGGCAGCAAAAAAATGTACCAATATTAGAAAAAGAAATTTTGGTGGACACGGATGAAGCGGGAAGTGGCAAAGTACGTATCCGAGTGTGATACGTGTAGACGAGTGAAAGCTGATCATATGAGGAAATCAGGGCTGCTGCAACCCCTGGAAATTCCAGCGTGGAAATGGGAGGATGTGAGCATGGATTTCATTGTGGGATTACCCCTGACTTCCAACAAGCATGATTCCATTTGGGTGATCATTGACTGGTTAACCAAGTCGGCTCACTTCATTCCCGTGCATACACATTTCCATGCCAACAGATATGCGGAGTTGTATATTGCAAGAATCCTATGCTTGCATGGAGTACATAAGACCGTAGTCTCAGACCAAGGGGCACTATTTGTATCTCGTTTCTGGGAGCAGTTGCACGCTGCTTTGGGTACTAAGCTGATTAGAAGCTCCGCCTATCATCTTTAGACAGATGGCCAAACAGAGAGGGTGAACCAAGTACTGGAAGACATGTTGAGAGCAAGTGCCATCCACCATGGTAGGAACTGGGATGATCACCTACCATTGGCGGAATTCTCGTACAACAATGGCTATCAAGCGAGTATCAAGATGGCACCCTATGAGGCTCTCTACAATCGTAAATGCCGCACCCCGTTAAACTGGTGCGAATCCGGTGAACGGGTCACATTCAGGATTGATGTGGTGAACAACGCCGAAGAGTGTGTTGGGATGATTCAAGCTAACTTGAAGGTCGCTCAATCCCTGCAGAAAAGCTACGCTGATAAGAGGCGTAGGCTGCTGCACTTTGACGTCGGGGAGCACGTGTACCTCTGTGTACCTCCGACGAAAGGCGTGCACCGGTTCAGCGTGAAGGGGAAGCTCGCTCCCCGATTCATTGGACCCTATGTCATCACCGAGAAGTGTGGACAAGTGGCGTATAGACTGGAACTGCCGGCATCTCTTGCTGGTGTTCACGACGTTTTCCATGTTTCACAACTGCGAAAATGTCTGAAGTATACGGCTACAGTTCCCACTGAAGACATCGGGAAGCTGCAGCCGGATTTGACATATGATGAATATTCGGTGGCAATTATTGACGAGAAGACACGTACCACGCGTAGCCGGACGCTGTGGTTCTACAAGGTACTGTGGAGTAACCACACCGCTGAAGAAGCGACGTGGGAGAGCAAGGAATTCCTTTGCTCAAACAACCCGGATTTCATGGCGTCTCATCACGGGTAATCTCTTCTTACATCGTCGTCTTTTCCTTTATAATCTTGGGACGAGATTCTTTTAAGGGGGGAGGGATGTAAAAGCCCAAGAGAAGGGACTTGCAAAAGTGATAAATTGCATCACCTTACAACACCACAGCTCATCTTGTGGATGTATTGTGAACATTTGTGAAGAGCAAGTAACCACCATCAAAAGGGTGATTAGAGGGGAAAGCCCTAACTTCTAAAAGGTGGGATTTCTACAATGAACATGAAAGGTTGAGCTCACCCCTAGACCTTATATATTCTTGGGAAGGCTGAGGCCAAATTTCATGCAAGTCCAACACTTTTTGAGGCACTTTTGGAGACAATTTAACAAGGGGCCAATTTGAATGCAAATTCAAATTGCAGCAACTTTCATCAATTGAATTCAAAAGTTGACTTCATATTCAAACTCAGCATATTTTTCTGAGTTATACCACCAATTTTCATCCCCATTGGAATTCATCTTGTCGGGAGCCAAATTTGCAATAATTCAAAACTGAATTTGAATTTCAGTTCAAATGTACAGTAAATTTAGCCAAACCAATTTCAAATTGAGGAAATCAAATTCAAACAATGGCTTGGGGACTAAGTCTCTCATTCAATTGTGAGTAGCTGGGATATTTTCAGTGAAAACAGAAATGAAAAATGGGAAAAGAAATTAGAGGGGGAAGGGCCCACTGGTCAGTGACTGTGGTCAGAGGGAAACCCACTCGGTGGTCGTCGGTCAGCCGCCGGGGCTGTTGCCGCCTCCCGGCCTTGCCAGCCCGCGTCTGGATTAGCTCGTGTCCCCTCCCGATCACCACGTACATGGCACAAACCGATTTCGCTGCCTCCCTCGCCTGCGCCACTCTGCTCAGCTCCCGCGCGCGCGAAAAACCGGCAGCGGCGACCGCACCATCGAGCCTCGGCGCGCACCGGTGCCGATCATCGATCACTCGCGGTCCCTGCAGCAAAAAGAAGCGCCAAGGGGTGCTCTAGCTGTTCCCCGTGCTGCACCAGCAAGTTGCACTCGGGTGTGCGCGGTTTAAGCCGTCGAAGTCCAGAAACCGGAAGGAACCGACGGAGCTGTGGTTCGGCTCACCGTCGACAGCCCAATCCGGCCATCCTTGCCGACTGCGTGCTACACAAGAAAGGTGCGTGGGGATCCCTAGATGGTGTAGCCGCAAACCATTCGGCAAATAATGCATCGGGTACCAAGAATTTTAGAAAATCCCGAATCCTAGTGCAACTGACCGAGCTCAGCAAAAACCAAAAATTTGGCTTACACGCTGAATCAATGGTCAAGCTAGCTCACAAGTAGCTCCTACACCTCCTAGAGTCCCTCCTCATGGAAGAACTAAGCACAACCGTCCAGAAATGGCCGAGTTATAGAAGTTTCCCTAGCCGCCGGTGCAAACACGGCTCAGGTCGCCGTCTCGAGTGGGTTTGCTGGCATTTTTAGCTTCCGAGGCTGCTCACGTCGGGTTCCTCGTGACCCACTGGTGCTCCCCGAGCAAACCGTGACTCTTTTCATGCCTCAGAGAGCAATAACGACCTCGCTGGAGCCCTAACCTCCGCGGTTGACGTCGCGCGGCCGTTTCCGGTCACCGTCGGCGAGCTCTGACCCCCGAGGCAAGTTCCACGTGGCGAGATAGGGCTAGGCGGCCAGTTCTAGCGCTAGGGGCGGTCGGGAAGACAGTTCCGGTGAATCTCGCCTGAGTGCACCGCCGCCGAACTCGCGGGTGCGCGCGAGGAGGAAGAAGGCAGGTGGTGGGGCCCACCCGCAGAGTTTAAACATTTCTGAGATTTTCCAGTTTTAGTTCAAACTTCATTTGCATATAACTTCTGCTAGGAAGCTCCAAATTCAGTGAACCAAATTTTTCTGAACTCATCTTCTTGAGTACTTTCCAGCAACACAAATTTCAGTTCATGAAACTTAATAGTTTTGCAGAATTAATTCCCTAAAAATTTAACTGTTAGGAATTTTATTTGGAGAATTACTTTATGAAAAATTCTGAAATTTGGCTTGGAGGTTCATTGGAAAATCCTTGAGTCACAGTAAAATTTTCAGAACCATCCAAGTTCATTTATTCCCCATAATGGTATGATTAAGTGAACTGCCCTGAGAAAATAGAAAAATCTACAGAAACATTTTTCAGATTTTCTCAAATCTTGTTTAGGGCATAACTTCATCTAGAATTCTTCAAATGACATGAAACCAATTCCATCAGAACCATCTCAAATTCTAGTTTCCAGAAAGTAATGGTTGAAGCCATGAAAAACCTCTGGAATTCCTTAGAGGTTCTAATATTGACCAAATAATCTTTTATTTGTACAAGGCTCAAATAAACTTTGTTTCAAATGAAACCTGGTCAAGACTCTGGTTAGGACCCTACCAAGCCATCATAAAAATTTCAGAACCAAATGGGAGGGCTAGCTAGAGTTATGGTAATTACTTATTCAGTTCTAAACATTGCATTTAAATTGACATATAGTATATCGTTTACGTGTAGTCGCTGAAGGCGAGGAAACTCCGGAAGTGCTCGACTTCCTTCTTTCAGACGAAGCCTTAACATCTGACCAGCAGCAACAAGGCAAGCCCCGGTTTGCATTAAACCATTTTACAAAGTTTTGTGTTGTTATATAATTAGTATGAGGTATATGAATGTGCATTAGGTGTAGGGTGGATGAAACCCAAGTGCATAAACAGCTTTTCCCTATAAGAGTGAGGGTAGTGTGTAAGTCCTCATGTAGACAGGCTATGCTTAATGATTCATAGAACTTCGGTACAAGTCGAGTAGTTGGAATCTACTCGCGAGTTTAGGCTTTGGGACACACGGGATTGGTTCGAGTGTTGTGAGATCACTTTACTAATGAAAATGAGACTAGGCGGGGGCTAGGGAGCAGCAAGAGGAAGTCTTGTGTGCGCAGCCCTGTTCTTGTCGATTGAGGACCGATCCGTGTGCGTCCAACGCTGATCAAGTTTGAACGTACCTAAGGCATATCGGATATATGGGCCCCGGTAAATCGATGTAACCTAAACCTCCGGGCGTCGAGGCATAGCACACCGTTTATAAGTGTAGGTTGAGGGCAGCAAGGTGGAAATCTGCTAACAGGCATAGAGAGATGCTCCGTGTAGGGAACCTCCTATCTGTTTCGGTGCGACCGGTTCGATGTTTGGGGTGTTGGGTGAAAGGTTGTCCTGTACGACATCGAGTGAGCGTGCTGTGCAGCTCCACGGGTGGGCGTACGTGACGTGCTCTTCAGGTATCCCTGCAGGTGTATATCGAGTTGATTCGCTGTCCCTCACGGTGAAGAGTACTACTTGGTCACTGAGTCGTGACGTAGGCTAATATATGAAATGTGATGATTCAATATTGCTGTTATGACAAAACTTGTATTGCTACATGTGTGCCACCAAATATTGCTTACTAAATTTCTTATTCATGAACTGTTAACTTCTGGCTAAAATATGAACTAAGGTTGAACTTGTAGGCGTGTCCATTTGCTGAAAGTACTATCCCATGTTCGTACCAACTGCATGTAGAGTTTCATGCCCAGGTGAGTCGGTTAAATCTTGTTGAGCCATCGTGCTCACGGTTGCTGCTATAAGTGTTTTTCAGGTGAGAAGCATCCCACGGACTCGGGTTACAAGTCCACCGGCGAGGGCTACCCTCCGCCGGGGACCACGGCTGAGTGGGAGCCGTACACGCCACGCTGAGCTGAGGAGTGCAGCTAGTGTGGGTTGCCCTAGGGCGGGGCAGCCGACTTTTGCTAGATAGATGGGCGTGAGTTGTATAAACATAGCTTCCACGTTTGTAATCTAAACACTAGTTGTAACTGAAGTCTTGTACTAGTTTGTACATATTCAGTTGGTTTTCTATGTAATATGATGTTTTGTTATGATGTGTGCTGTCGGGTGTCGCATCGTGCGGTACCACCCTCTGCAATCCTGGATGAGCGGATTCCGGTCTGCCACACCGACTTAGCCTTGTCCTATACCGTAAGCGCGTAGGCCCTGCCCCCTTCACAATGGGGCTGGTCGTTGCCTCCATGTACGGTCTGTCTTCCTCCTATGGACTTACATGAATGAAAAGAACTCTGTCCTAACACGCTTACTTATGTGTTCATTTAAATTACGCATTAATTTATATGATCACATCCCCGTACTCTAGGCAGTGTACGCCCATCGTACACTCGGCTCTCCTTTCCCACTCTCGTGCCTAGTCAGCATTTGCTATCCTGCCGAAGGCGGTTGTGCTTGAGGTACCTGTCAAAGGCCCTGGGGCCTCTCGGACCTCCCCCTGTTAGGGTCCTGTGACGCCAGTTGGTCTCCTCCAGGAAAGACCTATGCCAGAGCGGGAGGTCTAGGGTGTGCAGCCTGCTTTGTCTGGTCCTGTACCCAAAGCGTGCGCACTCTGCCCCCCGGGAGGTCCAGGGTGCGCAGCCTGCTTTGCCTTGTCCTGTACCCAAAGAGTGCGCACTCTGCCTGCCCAGCGCTACGGTCTAGTACTAGGGGCCGGATGGTTACACCCTGACCAAGGAGGGAGCCAGACCTCCGGTACTGAGCGCACTGAGTTACCTAAGCCCCGTATACCGGACCAGGACAGTAAGCCAAATAAGACTAAGAGACAGGGAAGGAAAGACCTCTGTGCAGGATTACCGTTCCCTACTCAGGGTCGGACCTCTCCCTCTCCTCAGAGGTGAGCTTCGAAGCCGGTCGTCACCCCCTCTGCAGGGGTGGACACCGAAGTCGGACCTTGCGCCCTACACTGGGCTGAGGTCCGAAGCTGAACAACACCCCTTCCACAGGGGTGAGCTCCGAAGCCGGTCATCACCCCCTCCGCAGGGGTGAACACCGAAGCCGGACCTTGCGCCCAACACTGGGCTGAGGTCCGAAGCCGGACAACACCCCTTCCGGAGGGGTGAGCTCCGAAGTCAGTCATAACCCCCTCCACAGGGGTGAACACCGAAGTCGGACCTTGCACCCTACACTGGGCTGAGGTCTGAAGCCGGACAACACCCCTTCCGCAGGGGTGAGCTCCGAAGCCGGTCATCACCCCCTCCGCAGGGGTGAACACTGAAGACGGACCTTGCGACCTACACTGGGCTGAGGTCCAAAGCCGGACAACACCCTTTCCACTGGGGTGAGCTCCGAAGACGGTCATCACCCCCTCCGCAGGGGTGAACACCGAAGCCGGACCTTGCACCCTACGCTAGGCTGAGGTTCGAAGCCGGACAACACACCTTCCGCAGGGGTGAGCTTCGAAGGCGGTCGTCACCCCCTCTGCATGGGTGAACACCGAAGCCAGACCTTGCGCCCTACACTCGGCTAAGGTCCAAAGCCGGACAACACCCCTTGCGCAGGGGTGAGCTCCGAAGCCGGTTGGCATCCCCTCCACAGTAGTGAACACCGAAGCCGGACCTTGCGCCCTACACTGGACTGAGGTCCGAAGCCGGACAACACCCCTTCTGCAGCGGTGAGCTCCGAAGCCGGTCATCACCCCCTCCACAGGGGTGAATACCAAAGCCGGACTTCTCCCTCTCCTCAGAGCCGAGCTCCGATGCCGGACCCCGCCCCATCCGTGGGGCTGAGCTCCGAAGAGGGCAAGACCCTACAAGCACAGGGAACACTCAAGACAAGAATGTGTGCGGGGTAGACAAGGGGAAGGCCCCACTCCGGGATAGTTATCTCCCCCGAGATGGGCCCGGGGGCCACTGTCGGTACCCTCAATACCGGGTACCCCCATGCATAGGAGAGAACCGCCTAAGGACCTCGCACCCTACGCAGGGGTGAGCTCCGAAGGAGCCACGTGTCCAGTAGGTCCGGGGCTCCCCTCTGTTCAGAGGAGAGATCCGGGCCAGCCACGTGGCCAGAAGAGCAGGACCTCGCCCCCTCCGCAGGGGCCAGCTAGCGAAGGCGCCACGTGTCCAGTAGGGCCGGGGCTCCCCTCTCCTTAGAGGAGAGCTCTGGGCCTGCCACATGGATGGAAGAGCCGGCTCTCACCCCCTCCGCAGGGGCGAGCTCCAAAGGTGCCACGTGTCCGGTAGGGCCAGGGCTCCCCTCTCCTCAGAGGAGAGCTCGGGGCCTGCCACGTGGCCGGAAGAGCCGGACCTCACCCCTCCGCTGGGGCGAGCTCCGAAGGCGCCACGTGTCCGGTAGGGCCGGGGCTCCCCTCTCCTCAGAGGAGAGCTCCGGGCCTGCCACGTGGCCAGAAGATCCGGACCTCGCCCCCTCCGCAGGGGCGAGCTCCCAAGGCGCCATGTGTCCAGTAGGGCCAGGGCTCCCCACTCCTCAGAGGAGATCTACGGGCCTGCCACGTGGCCGGAAGAGCCGGATCTCGCCCCCTCCGCAGGGGCGAGCTCTGAAGGCGCCATGTGTCCGGTAGGGCCGGGGCTCCCCTCTCCTTAGAGGAGAGCTCCGGGCCTGCCACATGGCCGGAAGAGCCAGACCTCGCCCCCTTCACAAGAGCGAGCTCCGAAGGCGCCACGTGTCCGGTAGGGCCGGGGCTCCCCACTCCTCAGAGGAGAGCTCCGGGCCTGCCACGTGGCCGGAAGAGCCGGACCTCACCCTCTCCGCAGAGGTGAGCTCCGAAGGCGCCATGTGTCCGGTAGGGCCAGGGCTCCCTGCTCCTCAGAGGAGAGCTCCGGGCCTGCCACGTGGCTGGAAGAGCCGGACCTCACCCCTTCCGCAGGGGTGAGCTCCGAAATCACCACGTGTCTAGAGGGGCCGGGCCTCCCCTCTCCTCAGAGGTGAGGCCCGGGCCTGCCACGTGGCCAGCAGAGCCACGCTGCTCACCCCGGCTCGGTAGGTAGCAGGAGTAAAGGCATGCCATGCCATGTCCGTACAAGACATTTAAGACCCGCACCTTCCCAAGACGCGGAGGCGCGGCGCACGCCTGTTAGGAGGCGGTGTGACCAGTCACAATCAAGACAGGCGCATCATGTCAGAAGCTGTAGACCAATACAATGACAAGACATGTCCTGCCGTCCCTGCCATAATCAACCACTATGCCTAGCTTGCGGCATGGGCAGGACGGCAGGACGACGACCAAGGAAGCCATCGCCAGAAGACAGCTACAAGCATTCACGGCAAGACTTGGTAGATGGCAGGAAATCACCCCGGGGCCACCTGTCGGGTCCCGGGGCCCACCTTGTAAGCCACCCGAGCCTTGAAGTACAAAAGACTCGGGTAGGCAACGAAGCAAGGGGTTCGGCAGTTCGCCAACCAGCGAACTCATCCTCATACGCAAAGAAGCAGTGCACCAAGCACTCCCGTGGACGTAGGGTTTTACGCTCCAGCAGCCCGAACCACGTAAAAATCCTTGTGTCAATCCTATCCAACCAACACGACCCTCTCAGAGGACTAGCCCCTCCGAAAAAGAACCTCCGCGGGCTGCCCTTGAGCAGGCCCAGGGGAAGTGTCGACCGAAAACACTTTGACAAATATCTTCTTACGGAGCTTCATGTCCCTCGGTATGACTATACGGTTCATGAACCATAGCGTACCATTCTCTTCTTTCCGGAAGCACTTAGCTTCTCCTTTGTCTATTCTCTTCCGAATATGGGCCATGACCTTATCTTTCTTTTGCACCTCTACAATTTCATCAAGAATTGTAGGAATGAGGGCAAGGTTAAACAATGACCCATAGGGAACCAAGCGCAAGCTCGGTTCTTCTTCTTCTTCCATTGCAGCCATGGTTAGGTTATGCACATGTGATTTCCGACTAAGTGCATCGGCAACCACATTCGCTTTTCCAGGATGGTAATGAATCTCCAGTTCATAATCCTTGATTAACTCTAACCATCTTCGCTGCCTCATATTTAATTCCTTTTTTGTGAAGATGTACTTCAAACTCTTGTGGTCGGTGTAGAGGTGATCTAAGTGTAGGATCGAAGTACACGTTTAAAGCTACCAGAGGGGGTGAATGGTAGATACAAACTTTTCAGCGGAAGCAACAAAATACCCCTCAGCAGAAAACCGATCTGTTAAATAAATCATGTGTGCGACTAATCTAAACGTGTTCAACTGTAACACAACAAGTATAGATTGTATAGAATCAAGTCACGGAGACTTCACAACAAGAATCATGAAAATCCGTTGAGAGAAACTCAAGTTACGATCGAAAGATCGAACAAAGGTCAATCTGTCCTACGCGAGAAAAACAGTTCTAGAATACTGCGAAGATACTCGTGTAGATAAGAAACCACAAATTCAATGACCGTGAAATTTTCAAAGATGATATATAATCAAGTTGTGAAGACAACCCAAAAAGAATCACATCAATTGGATCTGTAAAACTCGAGTTATGATAAAACCACCGAAACAAGGTAGTGCTGAACAGAAACTCGACGAGAAAACTTGTCTGAAACAAGTCAGACGAACAAGGCACGAAAGTTCCTTTAGAATACGAATTTTATTTATCAAAACACAAGAGGAACAGCCCCAAAGTCGTGCACCACGAGCTCTGGCCTCCCTTGCTTATATAACCAGCCCGAAGGCCAACTCAACTCAAACTAGGACTCCTACTCCTACTTGGATTCAAACTGTAACTTTCCAATACTGCTTAGGACTCTTATATATGCAGATAGAAGCAATCTTAAGACTTCCAAACACCTTAGGAACGAATCCCACATTCCTAAAATAACTCAAATTCGTGACCCACATGAAATCCTATCATAACCAACTCAAAACTTTCCATATTTTTGTCAAACACGACTCAGCCGCAGCCTGAGTCCATAACCTAGTTGGTTGGACCTTTCCGACCAATTCTTTACGTCCACATCTCTTCATCACGCCATGGAACCATGCAGCCACGTCCATGCACTCCTTGCACACGTGCAAACAACTTCCAATGACGTCCATGATACCTTCATATGCATTGTTCTTGATTCAAACATACTGCGCAACCTCCCGATCAACTCAACCACAATTCCTCCCGAACTTGGTTGTTGAACATCATCTTCTCCCTAAGACTAGTTCAATGGATCCCGTTACCAGCCATGTCCTAAACTTAAGCAACACCTGCACATGAATAAACAACCAATACTTCTGAGCACAAGTCCTTGACTTGACTCTCGTTAGTTCCGAAACTACAATCATCTTACATGAGCACCTCACATAAGCATGTTGTAAACCATAAAAAAATGATATAAGCCATAACCACCAAAACACACCAAAAACTTAGTAAAATAATACTAAGCAAACTTTCCATAAGAGTAAAGCAAGTTCGAAACATTGCAAGTTAAAAGCAGAACCATTGCAATCAAGCTCCAAACCTTAGCAAAGCTAACCGGAGCTTACCAAAGCTAGTCGGACCCAGCGCCGGAGCTTACTAAAGTTTAGTCGGACCTAGCACGGAACTTACCAAAGCTAGTCGGACCTAGCACCGGAGCTAGCAAAAACAAGTCGGACCTAGCCGAAATAAGTTAGACCTAGACAAAGCAAGTCGGACCTTACATCGGACATTGCCGGAGCTACCCAAAACAAGTCGGACCTAGAGTCGGACCTTGTTAAAAAGGTGTTGGTAGTATTCAAAACGTTTATCGTCAAAGCCAATGTATTCAGCACACGTAGGTCTCACAATCTCCCCCTTGATGAATGCATTGGGAACACCAATTAAAATCCGAACATTGGCTTATTTACATGAAAATTTTTGAAAAAAAAATTATCCCCCTTTGTAAATCAGAAATAAAATGAGAAGAAAAACAAAAATACCAAAAATTCTCCCCCTGAGAAGAATCGTGCCAAAACACTTGTGAATGTGTGCAACGTGTGATCAATTTCTCCCCCTTTGACAATGTATTCAGCAAGGTACAAAAGAGAAATTTTAATTTGTTATGAGCACATTATAACATATACATATAAAACAAAGCTCATCCAAATCATACTATCAAGTAACTTACACTAACACATCAATGAGATACATAAAGTAGTGCAAGCCATGCTAGAGATCAAGTGTAATTTTCAATTTAAGCAAGTCATGATCTCACAAACTTAACTATTTCAAGACCTGAAATCATGACATTTGTTGCTGCATTTTATTTAACATTTAAAGTACAAATTTTGATCTTATAACATTTGCAAGAGATTATATGCAGCATCAGCCTTATTCTAACCAACCAAGCCAAGCCTATGTCATTTGACAGTCAGAAGCTTAAGGACATGGTTTTAGTCAGACACAACTGCTTTCAAGTTCATATCTAAGTGCAATGATAAGCCATCTCAAAAGAAGAAGTGTGATGCATGCATATTCTCTTGATCTTTTCTCATTTTTATTTGAACATAGAAACTCAACATGTGAGTTGATTATTTGATTAATTCTTTATGATTGAAAGCACTTGTGAGCATGCAACAAATTCAAAACAGCAAGAAAGTTTGACCATGACTAGATTTAGTGTAAGTAATTATTCCAATTACTAGACATGGTAAAAACTACAAAATGTATAACACGAGTAATGTAGTAAGAACTTTCAGCACGAAAAAGGAATCACAAAGTCATATACGCATGAAATACTATGCTCATATTATTTTAATTTCAGATTCACACATAGACTTCCCGAGTTTCAAAATTCTCCCTCAATTTAAGCCATGAGGATGCATAACCCCTATTTCACTATGAATGTAAAAAAAAACGAGTGAAATCCAAAGGTTTTGTAAAAATGTCGGCCAATTGTTGTTCAGTATCTACATGGTGAAGCACAATGTTCCCTTTTTTGACATTATCACGGAGAAAGTGATACCTAATGTCAATGTGCTTACTTCTTGAATGTTGCACGGTGTTTTTAGCAATGCAAATGGCACTAGTGTTATCACAAAACAGTGGAACACTATCTAGATCAACCCCATAGTCCTTAAGTGTTTGAACAACCCAAAGAATTTGTGAGCAAACACTTGCAGCAGCTACATATTCAGATTCGGCTGTGTATTGTGCAACAGAACATTGTTTTCTAGAGGACCAGGCAACAAGTGAATTACCAAGAAAATGACAAGCACCAGAACTACTTTTCCTATCAATCCTACAACCCCCAAAATCAGCATCGGAAAAAGCATTCAAAGTAACGGTTGAGGAAGAAGGAAGAAAAATGCCAGATTCTTGAGTTCCATGTAAGTACCTGAGAATCCTTTTGACGGCTTGACGATGTGAAGAACGTGGGGAGGCTTGAAACCGTGCACAAAGACATACGCTGAATTGTATGTCCGGTCTTGATGCCGTGAGTTACAAAAGTGATCCGATCATGCTTCTATATTCTTTTTGATCAACGGGATCACAATCTTCATCAAGTTCAAGTGTTGTTGCTGTTCCCATTGGTGTCCGAAGAGGCTTGCATTTGTCCACGTTGAAGCGCCTTAGGAGATCTTTTGTATACTTTGTTTGATGCACAAAGGTACCCTCCTTGGTTTGCTTGATTTGCAGCCCCAAAAAGTACGTGAGTTCTCCCATCATACTCATCTCAAATTCTGAACTCATCATAGATGAAAACTTGGACACAAGATCATGAGAAGCACAACCAAAGATAATATCATCCACATACACTTGAACAAATAATGAGTGATTGCCATGCTTAAGCACAAAAAGAGTTTTATCAACCTTGCCCATGGTAAACCCCTTTTCAAGTAAGAATGTTTTTAACCTATCATACCATGCTCTAGGGGCTTGTTTGAGACAGTACAAGGCTTTGGACAGTTTGTAAACATGATTAGGAAAATTTGGAATTTCATAACCAGGTGGTTGTTTGACATAAACCTCCTCATCTATGTAGCCATTAAGAAAAGCACTTTTAACATCCATTTTATATAGCTTAAAACCTTTAGATGCAGCAAAAGCTAACAAAATTCTTGTGGCTTCGAATCTAGCAACAGGAGCAAAAGTTTCATCAAAATCTAGACCTTCAACTTGTGTGAAACCTTGAGCAACCAACCTAGACTTATTCCTAAGCACAACCCCATTCTCACTTCGTTTATTTTTAAACACCCATTCAGTTCCAATTAAAGTGTGACCTTGAGGTGGAGGTACAAGTTTCCAAACATTATTTTTTTCAAAATTTTATAACTCTTCTTGCATGGCAATAATCCAAGATTCATTAGTGAGTGCGTGTGATATATCTTTGGGTTCAAAAGAAGCAACAAAAGCAGAATGAGCATGAGAATTAGGGTCAAAAAACCTGGATCTTGTAACTCGTTCATGCAAACTTCCAATAATTTGTTGTGGAGGATGACTTTTAAGAATCCGGAGGGGAGTGGACACTTCACATGCTTCTTCTTCTTCATGTTCATCACAAATAGATGAGCTTGTGACGTGAGTAGGATCTGGACCAGCAATGGTGGTCGTCGGTGCTTGCTGTGAATCAAGATCAGGAGCTGGAACAATGTCATTAGCTGCTGAATTTTAGGGCAGCAGCACCACTTCTTCCTCTTGTTCAACGAAAATACTCTCCCCCTGCGGATATGGATCCGGACCTGCAATATTTGAACTAGTACCTGGGCTAGCTTCATCAAAATAAACCTCACAAGTCTCCACAATTTTGTTAGTATCAAGTAAAAGCACACGGTAGCCTCTAGTATGAGATGGATAACCAAGAAACATGCCATCAACAGATCTAGCTTCAAATTTATCAAGATTACCATGTTTCTTAACAAAGCATTTGCAACCAAAGACCATAAATTGTGTGACACTAGGCCTATGTCCAAACCTGAGCTCATATGGTGTTTTACCTAGCTTAGCACGCAAGAAAACACGATTTGAGGCATAACAAGCGGTTGCAATTGCATCAGCCCAAAATTTCCTAGGAGTTTGATATTCATCAAATAGTCCTAGCCATCTCAACTAAGGTTCTGTTTTTTATCTCTACAACACCGTTCTGTTGAGATATATATGGTGAAGAAAATTGATGATCTATTGCATTTGCAGCACAAAAGTGATCAAACGATTGATTTTTAAATTCGGTTCCATTATCACATCTAATTGCTCTTAAAGATCCTAGGTGATCAATTGATAATCTAAGAAATAAAGTTCTAAAGTGACTAAAAGCTTCATTCTTAGATGCCATAAAGTAAACACAAGAGTATCTAGAATAGTCATCAACAATCACAAGACCATATCATTTACCTCCGAAGGATTGAACACGTGAAGGTCCTATGGTGTCAAGGTGTAAAAGTTGACCCGGTTCAGTTGTCATGGTCATTGTGAGAGGAGCTTGTGAATCTGCAACCATCTTAGCATGTCTACAAGAAGAGCACACAATTTCTTTGTCCCCTTTAAGCTTAGGCAGCCCACGTATGCGATCAAGAGCACTAACACGCGTGAAATGATCAAAGCCTACGTGACAAAGTCTACGATGCCAAAAATATAAATCTTTGGAATCATTTGCAACTAGACATCTATGCTTAGAGGAAGACATATCAAAATCAGCTTTAAAAACTCTTCCAAACCGAGACATGTTAAAAATAAGCTCACTATTTGAACCTACAACTTTGCAGCAGTTTTTATTGAAAATAATTTCCAGATTTTCATCTAGCAATTGTGAAACAGAAAGCAAGTTGTATTTCAAAATTTTGGCAAGTGCCACATTCTTCAAAGTGTAGTGATCATTTACTCTAACCGAACCCTTAGCAATTATAGGAGTTGAAGAATTATCGGCAAAAGTAACATTCTCTACATGTGACACAAAAGAGAGAGAGGAGAACCATTCTTTGCTACCGGTCATGTGGCCTGAGCAACCTAATCCACAATCCAAATGTTCTCCTTCCTCAAGCGTGTAACCTACATAGAAGCACAATACGTCGATGACTCAATACTGGGGTTAGTTAAAAGGCATTTAGGAATCCAGTACTGAGTCACACGATGTCTAGCAGGAATAACATGCGAAAGCTGAGATAAAACAGCAGGTTTATGAGTCAAAGTTTGAGATTTTTTGTTCTTAACTACTGACCTATGAGCTGTTACTTGTGTAGCACGAAAATCAGTAGCTCCAAAGGCAAAAACAGAAGGTCCGGAGGCAAAAACTGAAGCTCCGGAGGCAAAAACTGAAGCTCCGGAGGTAAACTTTGAATATTTCTGACTCATAACAGCAGGTTGCATGTTCCTGACATTCAGTTTAGTATGTGCAGCAAATTTTGCATGAGAGTTATAAGATATAGCTTGCATTCTTTCCTTTTTATGTTGTTTAGCTAGTCTATAACAAAAATCTATGACATGACCATCTCTATCACAATAGGTACAATGAAATTTAACTTTGTGTTCATGTCTAGATGAGCATGCAGTATACTTATTTGAACCCGAATGTGACAACACTCCTGCAGATTTAAAAACCACTTCTTTTTGTTTAGGAACTGTTTGAATCAAACCACTTCCTAATGATTTTACAATTTTAGGTGGATGTTCCTTAGCATGAGCATGTGAATCAAAACCTAAACCAGTTTTATCATTGCAAGTCTTGGATAAATTTAGCAGCAAGTTTAGGTTCTTATTCCCCTTACAAAACCAATCTAATGTCTTTTGCATGTTATCAAGTTTATTTGATAGATCAAGGCAATTTTCACATGAAGTTTTTCCTTTTAATTTGCAATTGGAACAATATTTAACATCATGAGAACGTAAAGCATTGTTCAAAATAGAAATTTCTTTCATAACATTTTATAGTTTCTTATCAAGATCATCGCAAGTAGAACAATGCAAATCAATTGTAGAACAACAAGCATCTTTCAAGTTTTTATCATTAAGTGCAGCAAGATTTTTGTTTTTTTCGATTTCAAGTTCAAGTTTATCAAGTGTGGGGTGTGTGCACTTCTTAGAGAGGACAATTGTTCATATATTAAATCACATGAGGAACAAGAATCATCACCAGGAATCAAGGATTTTAAACGATTAATTTCAGATTCTAGTGACTCAATTTTAACAACATTGTCCCTAAGCTTTTTGTCCTTTTTCTTAACAATAATAGTGGCACGAGAAATAGCATCACACATTTCTTCGCAAGTAGGACATACCTCTTCTTTGTCACTGTTGTGTTCTGCATCCTCCATACTTGATTTTGATTTGCCTGCTATGAAGCACAAGTTTGCCAAATCATCTTCATCTTCATCACTTCCAATGTCTACATCACTCGAGCCAGGTTCTTGAAGTGTGGTGATGAAACTGTTTATCAGTCTGCGTCCTGTAAAACCCTTCTTTTTCTTGTTGGTGTTGCCAAAAGAGGACTTGACTTTATTCTGCTTTTCATCACGGTTAGAAGGACCTGAAAGGTTAGGGCAATCTGTACGAAAGTGTCTTGTCTTACCACATTCAAAGCATCGTTGAGGTCCGGAGCTTCCTCTCCTTCTAGTTTGCAATGCTTTTGAGAACCTAGTAGAAAGAAGTACTAGCTCCTCCTCTAGAAACTCCTCAATCTGTTCCAGGGTTAGTGAAGACAGCAAAGCAAGTGTATTGCTAGATGATTGGCCGGAGCTAGGCATATCATGTTGTGAGACAAATGCAATAGTTTTATTTGGGTTCTTACATGATATAATGTCAATTTCATGAGTTTTTAGCTTAGAATAAAGCACATATAATGTAAGAGTACTCATGACAGTGGATTCACGTATGGATGTTACTTTCATATCTCAAATTGACATGTCTAATGCACTTAGTAATTGCCTAGCATTTTCAGCATCTGAAAAATTAACATTGACGCTACGCAAGTTGCTGAGAATTTTATTAAAGCGAGCAAAGAGGTCATCAATGGACTCACCGGGTTGCATGTAACACCCCAAAATCCTGTTAAGAGGGGAATTTAAAAATTTTTGGACATGTTGCATGTGTTGCAAAAATTCAAATTCAAACTGGAATTCAAATTAAACAAAAAAAAGAAATGAAAAAAAAAGAACAGGAAAAAAATTAAACCCCCCGGCTAGTGGGCCGAAACCCACCAGCCGGCCCTTTGTTCCCGCGCCAGCCCGCAGCCGCGCGCCCCCCCTCTTTCCTACTGACACGCGGGCCCGCCAACCCTTCTTCCTCCTCGCGCTCGCGCCCACGCTCGGCCGGACTCTCTCACCCCGAAACGAAACCGCCCCGGATCCTTGCGTGTCCCAGCCGAATTTCGTTTGTGGACGACGCAAACTCGATCATAACCGAACGCCGCCCTCCCCCGTCTATAAAAACCCCGGCATCGTCCCGTTTTTCCCCATGATTCGCCGATTTTCCTTCCGGTGAGAAATCGAGCTTCTCCGGCGAATTCAGCTCGATCTACGCTCGGTAATTCAGATCTGACTCGCTGGTCTTGATCCACCGCCTCCGGGGAACCTTGCAGGTGCAGAAAACTAAATGATTTGCGGTTCAAACACAGCGCCGACGAGCCTCGCCGTAAATTCACCTCGGACCTCATCGCCGATCGCTTTTCAGGACCTCCGAGCTCAAGAAAACCCCCGAGGTGAGATCCCCGACCTCCCCTCTACCGATCTATGCCATAAAATCACAGTTCTAGGAAGAATTGACGAAGATCCGAAACTCTCCGGCGAGATCTCCGTCTCCCGCCGCCGTGCGCCGCCAGGCAGCGCCGCCCGTGCTCGATCAGAGCACGTGGCCGCTTGTGCGCCGTCTATTTTAAATCGCACGGTAGAATTTAAATCCCCGCGTACCGGTTCGACGTTATAATCTCAGCCGTCTGTTTTAAATCGGACGGTCCACGTCAGCCCGCGTTATAAAGGCCGGAATTCTTACGCGCTACCCCCTGGGGTTCTCGGAAAATAAGAGCTAGCCCCGGAAACTTCTGATCTAGACCCTGGAAGTTCAGAAAATCATGTAAATTCATTTAAAAATCAGTTTTGACCCCTGGACTTAATAAAAAATTAGGAAAAAACCCCTCTGTTATGTGTAGCTAGACCCCTGAAAATTCTTAAAATAATATTATAGACCCTGTAGTGGGGTGAGTTTACCTTTTAACCCTATATGATATTAAATTTAGGAATTTGAATATGTGATTAGTATTTAAAATTTAAAAGATGGGACAAACACATTGTAAATTCAAATTTAAACTCTCCTAGCAATTGGAAAACTTTGGATTGAGTTAAAAATAGATTTTCAGCTGAAATGAATCTGTCTAATTGATTATTCACATTTATTAGTAATAGGGACACATTTTTAAGTATAGAATAATTCTGAAAATTTGTAAAATAAATGTAAAATAGTTTACATCAGAAGAGAAGTTCAAAAATATATTATTTAATAACCCAAAACCTATTCTGTTTAGATGAGGTGTCTTACTATTTTCATAATAAAGTGCACATTTAGGCATAGGAAATAAATCTGAAAATATATCAAACTAGGTATAAATAACTAGAAAATGATAAATGAAGTTTCCAAAATCCAAAGAATTCAGTTTAGGGTTGGTAGAAGGTTTGAAGACACATATGAAGTAGGAAAACACCTTTTATGCATACTTGGTGGCTAAAATGTGTATCAATTAAATATAAGGGATTTATTTAAATTAGAAATTCAGATATAGTATGCCAACATGAATATGAATACAAAAGTATAAATCATATGTACATGTTTAAAAGTGCATGTAAGCCAAAATCAACACACATAGAGTAACCACAACACATAGGATTGTGAATGGCTTTCATAAATGTGAATGTGTGGTTTGTATGAAGTGGAAGTGTGAACTATGTCTTATGACTTGTTGTTTTCTTTTGCTATGCGTGATGGTATGAGTAGAACCTGCTCCAGAGCAAGTTCTTCCTTTCCAAGATCAGGACTACCAATTCCAAGATCAGCAGGAAGAAGGCAAGTGTCCTTGACCACTTTGATCCTATGCTAGGATGTGTAGATAGAATTATTTGCATTGTCAAGTGAAATATGAAACCCATGATATGAGGTTTCCCTAGAATTGCATTATCTTGTTTCCTTGTAGCTTGGGTTGGGATTTATTTTATCATGTCATTTATTTACATGCTTATGCTTAGCCATGCTTAGAATGGGATATTTGGGATATGAGATCATCAGTTTATTTTACCATACTCTTGAATTAGATATTTTGAGTTATATAGAGGTAGGGATCAAGGAAAGTTGGATGTTTTGGTTGGTGCTGGGTGCACGAGACTCGGGTTTCTGTTTGGTACTTGCCTGGATCCTAAGGACGGTTCATGGAGCATGTAACCTGGCTTTACCGTGCCAACCACATGCTGAGATGGGGCAGCTTGGCCAATTAATTAGGTGTATCCCCGGCGTAGTATGGGTGTGTTGGATGGTGCGGGGAATAGGTGTTAGCTGGACTACCATATGAACTGCAAGGCTCAAGAGGGGGCCACTGCAGCGGGGTTGGAGCCTCTTGTATGCTGTTAGGGGTGAAACCTCAGTGGGCCCACGCTCGTCGGGAATCCCTTTGTAAAGGCTTTGTAGTGATCTCCTGGCTACACACCTGGGAAGTGTGAATGTGGTTCGTAGCCACTGACATAATAGAGGTTCTTTTAGTCCACCCGGCAACGGGGGATGAAATCACTACATGTGGGTATAGTGGTGCAAACTCTGCAGAGTCAAAACTGTCATGACAGCCGTTCTCACGGTCAAGAGCGGCTTGGACATATTCATGATTAGAGTATGATGACCTTGGAGGTTGTGGATGTTAAGTGGGGAGCTTAACATTGGAAGTGATGTTATGGTTATGATGATGGGAGTTTGGGACCATTTCACCTTTGTAGTAATGTAGGTGCTTAATAAGCTAAGGTGATAGGTATTGATTGCGTAGTGCTTTAACCATGAGTTCAACCTCTCCTTGTTCTAGCCATGCATGACATAACTTTCCCACACTTGCTGAGTACCATCGGTACTCAACCTTGCATATTTGTTGGTTTATATTGCTGCTCAGGTCAAGATAATGAGGTGGTGTATAATGATCAAGACTTTGGACCCGAAGAAGGTTTCTAGGTTCATGGAGTCCCCCGAGCAACGCCTGTAATGGAGCCCACAAGAATAATATTCCGCTGCTAGTTTATTTACTTGTGATGAACTTATTATTGTCCATCGAGACATTTGCTATGTAAGACTTATTTATATTTGACACCTGGCTTGTAATAAATGATGCTTCACTATTTGTCGTCACATGTATGAGAAAATGATCCAGGCATACATGTGATATTCACTTGGTTGTTCTTCGGAAAAACCGGGTGTGACAGAAGTGGTATCAGAGCCAAGGTTGCCCGTAGGAACGTGGACCTAGGTAGAAATGGGCGTATTTAAGGATCCTATTTTCTTAAAAACTATTTTACAAGGTGTGTGTGGAAATGTGTTATTCAATGGAGTCACTTTCTTCATCTTATCCCAACTTTCATTCAAAATAGGATTTTTGTTTAAAAGTTCATCTAAACCTAAGTTTAAATGCTTTTTGTTTTAGATGGTTCGCATGATTTGCACTGCTCGCAAGTCCACAGGAGGGAGAGTTCTCGTAGTTGCCCTTGCCCGAAGAGAGGAGAGCCGTCCGGTGACGTACCTTTCCTACGGATTGGCAGTAGGAGGCTTGCTGCGCCGTCTTCGACGTATGCTCCAAGCCGCCGGCAATACGGGCAAGCTAATCATACACTATAGCTCCACCAGGACCATCCGTGAGAAGAGGGAAGAATGGAGTTCAGAGATGAGGATTATCCACGAAAATCAGCTGCTCAAGATCCACCGCTCTCCAGCTTGTCGAGCGACACAGGTCGATGCGGAGAAGTATGTCACCTGGGAGGCCATCACCTGCCAGAGTCACATCTATCGTCGACACCTGGACAGGACTGAATACATGTATGTCCTCCAGCGCGAGAGTGGTACAACGGAGTATAAGTAACCGCCAGTGCAGCAAGGGACTTCCCATGAGCACATGGACTTGTGCTTGGAGGATGCTGCTATGCGCAGCACTTGACTGCAGGAGTGTCAGCAAGAGCTTTAGGATGTTCGGGACACCCTGAAGGAAACGGAGGCGTTGCTGCGAGCCTGCTTGAGGGTGAGAGAAAGAGGAGATGGGAATGAACTGTGTGTCACCGTGAATGATACATGGACTCCTGACTCCCCAGATCGCCGGGCGATCAGGCGTCGTCGCACTTCTCCACCAGCAGCCTCCCCACCCAAAGCAGAGTCAGAAGGTAGCCGCAATAATGAGGAAGATCCCAAGGAGCCAGCTCAGTGATACGAGTAGTGTAGAGTTTTTCCCTTAGTTAGCAAGATGTCGAGTAGTCGAGTCGTTATCTTAGTTAATGGTGTGTTAATGCTTGGTGTGTGACGTGAGATGTGGAAGCCATGAGCAATTGTCCACAGCCTCGTCTTCAGATTGTTTTGCTTTGGTGTGTGAACCCACATGAAATAATAGTGCACTTATTTTTGTGTGAGACATGAACCCTCAGAAAGTATAACAAAGCCTCAACACTTCAAAGTAAAAACAAGTGAAAGTAGTAAGATAATACGTAATGCTTTAAATTGAGATTTGGCGGCACTACTTGATGGGCAAGAGGACAGAGATATATACAGATCATAAGAGTTAAAAGTACATTTTCACACAGCCATATCTCAACCTTAGACAAAGGAGATGGTTAGAGCTAATCAATGACTTTGATGTGGGCATCAACTATCATCCTGAGAAAGCAAACATCGTGGCAGATGCTTTAAGTCAGAAAATGCAGGTCAATAAGTTGAGCTTGAAGGACATGCATGCAGAATTGATGGACGAGGTTATAAGGCTCAATCTATGCCTTGTGAATAGTGGTGAAGCCATCGCCATGGAAATGGACTCCACCCTAGAGCGAGAAATACACGAGGGTCAAAAGAATGACGAGAAGATACAAGAAATCAGGCAACTCATCAATGAAAATAAAGCCCCTAGTTTCCGAGAAGATGAACAAGGAACGGTGTGGCACGGGAAAAGAATTTGTGTGCCAGAAGTAAAGAAGATCTGTGAGTTGATTTTGAAGGAGGCTCACAATTCTGACTATTCCATTCATCCTGGGAGTACGAAGATGTACCAAGACCTCAAGAGCAGGTATTGGTGGTATGGCATGAAGCGAGATGTCGCGGAACATGTTGCCCTATGTGACACATGCCAGTTGGTGAAAGCAGAACATCAACGACCCGCGGGATTATTGCAACCACTCAAAGTGCCTGAATGGGAATGGGAAGAAATCGGTACGGATTTCATAGTGGGACTGCCTAGGACCCAATCAGGATAAAACTCAATATGGGTCATCATCGATAGGCTAACCAAGGTAGCTCATTTCATCCCCGTGAAAGAAAGCTACAGCCGATCCAAATTGGCAGAATTGTACATGTCAAGGATCGTGTGTTACCATGGAGTGCCAAAGAAGATAGTGTCGGATCGAGGGACACAGTTCACCTCAAGGTTCTGGCAGAAGTTGCATGAAACCATGGGAACCCATCTGAATTTCAGCTCTGCCTATCATCCTCAAACTGACGGTCAGACGGAAAGAACCAATCAGATTCTTGAGGATATTCTTAGAGCATGTGCACTCAAAAACAACCGGAGTTGGGACAAGAACTTACCGTATGCCGAATTCTCCTATAACAACAGCTATCAAGCTAGTATGAAGATGTCACCGTTCGAAGCTTTGTATGGGAGGAAGTGCAGAAGTCCCCTATTTTGGAACCAAACAGGGGAAAGTAAAGTGTTTGGTCCCGAAGTACTACAAGAAGCCGAGGCGAAAGTGAGGGAAATTCGCAACAACTTGAGGATAGCACAGACACGACAAAAGAGCTATGCCGATGTACGGAGAAGAGAGCTCGTTTTCAACGTGGGAGACTATGTCTATCTCAAGGTGTCCCCTATCTGAGGACTTCATCGATTCAAGGTGAAAGGTAAGTTGTCACCTCGATACATCGGACCATTTCAAGTTCTGGAGAGGAAAGGCGAAGTGGCGTATCAACTAGAATTACCGGCTCGCCTTTCGGATGTACACGATGTATTCCATGTGTCACAGCTCAAGAAATGTCTGAGAACGCCTGAAGAGGTGTTACCCATGAATGAGGTTGACGTAGCTGAGGATCTGTCTTATGCCGAGCAACCATTCAAGATTTTGGAGACAATGGAACACCTCACAAGAAATAAAAGAATTTGTATGTGCAAGGTGCAGTGGAAGCATCACTCAGAAGAGGAAGCCACCTGGGAGCGAGAAGATGAGCTTAAGGCACAATTTCTGGAATTGTTTTCTTAGAACCACCAATCTCGAGGACGAGATTTCTTTTAAGGGGGGGTAGAGCTGTAACACCCCAAAATCCTGTTAAGAGGGGAATTTAAAATTTTTTGGACGTGTTGCATGTGTTGCAAAAATTCAAATTCAAACTGGAATTCAAATTAAACTCAAAAAAAGAAATGAAAAATAAAAAGAAAAGGAAAAAAATAAACCCCCCGGCCAGTGGGCCGAAACCCACCAGCCGGCCCATTTGTTCCCGCACCAGCCCGCAGCCGTGCGCCCCCCCTCTTTCCCACTGACATGCGGGGCCCGCCAACCCTTCTTCCTCCTCGCGCTCGCGCCCGCGCTCGGCCGAACTCTTCTCACCCCGAATGGAAACCGCCCCGGATCCTCGCGTATCCCAGCCGAATTTCGTTCGTGGACGACTCAAACTCGATCATAACCGAACGCCGCCCTCCCCCGTCTATAAAAACCCCGGCATCGTCCCATTTTTCCCCACGATTCGCCGATTTTCCATCCGGTGAGAAACCGAGCTTCTCCGGCGAATTCAGCTCGATTACGCTTGGGAATTCAGATCTAACTCGCTGGTCTTGATCCACCGCCTCTGGGGAACCTTGCAGGTGCAGAAAACTCGGTGATTTACGGTTCAAACACAGCGCCGACGAGCCTCGCCATAAATTCACCTCGGACCTCGTCGCCGATCGCTTTTCAGGACCTCCGAGCTCAAGAAAACCCCCGAGGTGAGATCCCCGACCTCCCCTCTACCGATCTATGCCATAAAATCACAGTTCTAGGAAGAATTGACGAAGATCCGAAACTCTCCGGTGAGATCGCCGCCTCCCGCCGCCGTGCGCCGCCAGGCAGCGCCGCCCGCGCTCGATCAGAGCGACGTGGCTGCTTGTGCGCCGTCTATTTTAAATCGCACGGTAGAATTTAAATCCCCGCGTACCGGTTCGACGTTATAATCTCAGCCATCTGTTTTAAATCGAACGGTCCACGTCAGCCCCGCGTTATAAAGGCCGGAATTCTTACGAGCTACCCCCTGGGGTTCTCGGAAAATAAGAGCTAGCCCCGGAAACTTCTGATCTTGCCCCTGGAAGTTCAGAAAATCATGTAAATTCATTTAAAAATCAGTTTTGACCCCTGGACTTAATAAAAATTAGGAAAACCCCCCTCTGTTATGTGTAGCTAGGCCCCTGAAAATTCTTAAAATAATATTATAGACCCTGTAGTGGGGTGAGTTTACCTTTTAACCCTATATGATATTAAATTTAGGAATTTAAATATGTGATTAGTATTTAAAATTTAAAAGATGGGACAAACACATTGTAAATTCAAATTTAAACTCCCCTAGCACTTGGAAAACTTTGGAGTGAGTTAAAATAGATTTTCAGCTGAAATGAATCTGTCTAATTGATTATTCACATTTATTAGTAATAGGGACACATTTTTAAGTATAGAATAATTCTGAAAATTTGTAAAATAAATGTAAAATAGTTTACATCAGAAGAGAAGTTCAAAAATATATTATTTAATATTTTAGACCCAAAACCTATTCTGTTTAGATGAGGTGTCTTACTATTTTCATAATAAAGTGCACATTTAGGCATAGGAAATAAATCTGAAAATATATCAAACTAGGTATAAATAACTAGAAAATGATAAATGAAGTTCCCAAAATCCAAAGAATTCAGTTTAGGGTTGGTAGAAGGTTTGAAGACACATATGAAGTAGGAAAACACCTTTTATGCATACTTGGTGGCTAAAATGTGTATCAATTAAATATAAGGGATTTATTTAAATTAGAAATTCAGATATAGTATGCCAACATGAATATGAATACAAAAGTATAAATCATATGTACATGTTTAAAAGTGCATGTAAGCCAAAATCAACACACATAGAGTAACCACAACACATAGGATTGTTAATGGCTTTCATAAATGTGAATGTGTGGTTTGTATGAAGTGGAAGTGTGAACTATGTCTTATGACGTTGTTTTCTTTTGCTATGTGTGATGGTATGAGTAGAACCTGCTCCAGAGCAAGTTCTTCCTTTCCAAGATCAGGACTACCAATTCCAAGAGCAGCAGGAAGAAGGCAAGTGTCCTTGACCACTTTGATCCTATGCTAGGATGTGTAGATAGAATTACTTGCATTGTCAAATGAAATATGAAACCCATGATAGGAAGTTTCCCTAGAATTGCATTATCTTGTTTCCTTGTAGCTTGGGTTGGGATTTATTTTATCATATCATTTATTTACATGCTTATGCTTAGCCATGCTTAGAATGGGATATTTGGGATATGAGATCACCAGTTTATTTTACCATACTCATGAATGAGATATTGTGAGTTATGTAGAGGTAGTGATCAAGGCAAGTTGGATGTTTTGGTTGGTGCTGGGTGCACGAGACTTGGGTTTGTGTTTGGTACTTGCCTGGATCGTAAGGACCGGTTCATGGAGCATGTAACCTGGCTTTACCGTGCCAACCACTGTAAAAGTCCCAAAAATGTGTATGAATAAAAACTATGGTTTGAGTTCATATGTGTGGCAATGACAGGAAAAATGGGACTTGCTAAAATTTTTCTTCATGCAAGGTAATACATGGATGAATATCCAACATGAGGTTCACCTTTTTATTTAAAAGTGTTGGACCAATAAGGAGTTAAATACCTCTTTGCATGTAAGTTTAAAAATCAGATTTTAAATTCAAAGTTCACACATGTAGTGACCAAAAACTTTGAATAAACATGCAGCCCTATAGTTGGGATTATAGGGAAAAGTTTGCTCCTAAACTTTTCAATTGTAGGGTGAGCTCATAAGGGAGTTAAAGAGGAGAATTTGCAAACTTCAACCAAATTCAAATTTGGAAAGCAAATTCAAACTGAATTGGAAGGATTCAAATTCTAACCCACACTTTAAACTCAGAATTGTGGGAATTAAGAGGATCAGCTTGAGAAGATATTTGGAGAGGAAATTTGGAGTGGGACCCACACGTCATGGAGCTAAAAGAGGAGCCTTGCACCTTAAGTCTCAGCCCCAGTGGGGAAATTTGTCGAGCAGCACGTGGGCCACGAGCAGCTCATACCGTGGAGCCACGGGGACGCTCGGCAGCGCCACCAGCTGCTGCATTTCCCCACACACTGTGCCCAGAGGCGGTTCTGCGGCCGGATCAACCCCCCTGGACGAAGCAAAGGCCGTCCCTTCTTCTCCTCCTCGCGAGCGCACGGCCAGCGACCGTCTTCCCCTCCGCCTCTCGGTCCGATCGGAAGAACGGCGAAACTACCACGCTATTTCCTCCCCTGAGCTGCTAAACATCACCGCGAGCTCGGCCTCCACCTCCCTGACCCACGAGCAAGTGAGCTGCGGCCTCCGGTGCCCGAGAACGACCGCCGCCGCGGCGACCTAAGCCGAGAAAGTGATCGGGCGATCGTGGACAGCCCTCCACAGCGGGTTTCACGGCCGAACGATCACACTTACGGACGCGCACCGGTGCGGTGCTGCTCTCAGACCAAGCTCAGGCCATACCGTGAAGCATCGCTGGCGAATTTCGAAGTTTTGCTCCGGCGACCCCATTCCGAGCTTCCGGTATGATTCTGTCAAATTCTTGCCCTCTGATCCTCCTTAAGTCATAAAATTTGGCACATAGACGCTGGATTAGCCAGCGGTCATTTCTTCCTTAGGATCCAGCGCATGAAAACATCTCAGCACGACGGAATTCGAGCTCGACTAGAGGTGTTCATGGCGGACCCGTTCGGTCGCACGGCGACAACCTATTTACAGCCACTCCCGAGCCATTTTGAGGTTGTGTCGATCCTCCTAGAGGTACGCTGGTTCTGTAGGGCTCTTCGGCACAAGCTTTTGAGGGCTGGAGACCCCGGGCGACGCTGCCGGACTTCCACAGAGGCAGTTACACATTGCCGGCCATGTTCCGGTCGTCGGCGGCCCTAGCAAACCCCACAGCCCTGTTCCTCGAGGCCCTAAACCCCCTGGCGTTGAGTTGTAGCTCCGGCGGTGGCCGGGAAGGCCGGTCCAGCGAGCTTCCGGTTACTCCGGCGAGGGGGAGAGCGCGGGCGCGGGGAGGAAGCCGGAGGAAGAAGACGGAGCGTGGGCCCCGCGTGTCAGCAGCTCAGAATTCAAATCCTGGATCAGGTGTGGACGGGATCCCATGTGCTGGCACGAAAAACCCCGTGGCCCCGCTGTGGCCCAGTTGTGATTGGGTGGAATTCAAATAAGCGGGTCCAGTGGGATTTTCAATGGGAAAATAATTCTAGACTTAGCTTAATCTTTAGAAATTCATATCTCCCTGTAGAAAACTCCAAATTGAGTGATTCAAATTGGGTTGGATTCATCTCTCTGAGTTCTATCCAAATATGAACTCAGATTTCTATTAAAGTCAATATTATATTCTGGAAAATTCTTTGAATTATTTTCTGAAAAAGAATTATTGAGGGAGTTTGGATTATCCAAAAATACCCAAATTTTGCCAGAATATTCTTTAGCATATGGTTGACCTTATAGCAAATTTTCAGCTCATTTGCAGATCATTTGTGTAGGAATTTGCTAAAAACAATCTGCTGTGTTCATAAGAGTCCAGAAGCATTTTCAGAAAATGTTTCCCACTTCAAAAATCTGTTCTGAGAAATCCATAGCACCAAAAATCATAGGAAAATTTAGGAAAGCTCTCTGGGACATACTTGGAATTGTAGTTCACTTAGTTGAGCATGAAAATGCACATTACTACAGAATTAATTCTATTGAGTACAAATGCTTAAAGAATTGTTCTGGGAGAAATACCCAAGTAAAAGGGCTGAATTTTGGACCAGATGACTCTCATGTGATCAAGAACTCACATGTAAATTTTCAGCCAAGGATGAATCCTGGAACTCCCTGTTCTTATTCTCCATACTTATGTATAAGGGAAAATACGTAAGAGATATTGTGAGAATTATGGAGGACAGAATATGACTCCACATTAGCTGCAATTTGGCAAGCTAAATCCTTAGGTAGTATAGAACCTGCTGCAAAAGTTTTGAGGCCATTGGAGTTCTTGTTCTTCAGTTGCACTCAAATCTTTTCAGCTTATCTATTATGTTCATTAGAGAAAAGGGTTAGTGTATAGCTTAGGGTCTTAAGGTCAAATTAGTTTAATTCTGTTCTTTGCACAACAGAGGCAAACCAAGCCATGATTGGCTTTTCCACACAACCTCTGTTCTTAAGAAAGTAATTCTATAACTTCTTTCCATTACATTCTATAAAATATGTGCATATGCATTTCAATAGGAACCACAACGAAGGGGACTCAAAGGAGTGATTCATCGAAGTGGATCAAGCTCCGGAGAGTCAAGGGTGGATCTGCAAGGACACTAACTTTTATATACGACTACCCTGCAAAACAGGCAAGCTCCGGTTTGCATTTAACAGCTGTTAAGTTTTTATTTTGTACTCACTTTCGGTCAAGATATGAACTGTGCATTAGGTCTAGTGAGTGATACTCCTCTTGCATAGCCAAATGACCCATGGAGTATTGGGCAGGTATCTTTCACCGTGTAGAACTGCCATGCTTATGTACGGTTCGGTAGAAGTCGAGTGGTGAGATGCTACTCGCCGATTTAGGAACAACAGGGGCATTACGGGATTGGTTCGTAATTGAATTAGCAAGTTAAAGTTGAGACCGGAAGGTTGTAGGAGCAGCAGGACATAGGGGCCTGGGTGCTGTAGACCTGTCCGTGTCGGTCAAGGACCGATCCGTATGCGGCCCTGTTGAACAAGTTTGAGTTGTGTATCGGACTCATGCTGGCTATATGGGACCCAGTAAACCGATGTACCTCGGGAAGCTGTCGTTGGGACTTTTCGGGTCGCCTCAGGCGGACGGCCAGTGTGCAGTATGTGGGGAATATTCTCATGACATCTCATGACGGCAGGTGCACCATGAGAGTAGCTACTGTATGGGGCGACTTGATCGATTCAGCGGGGGTGAAACGGGGGAAAGGCTGCCACGTACGACGTCAGTGATGGTTGTTGTAGGCAACGTCGAGTACGGGCGTACGTGTCGTGTAGTCCGGGTGTTATTGATTCGAATCACCGTCGCTCGCGGAATGGACCGAGCATACTTGTTCTCACAGTCGTGACGTAGTAAGAACTTGCATGAGAAAGGAACTAATCATTTTGATTTGAAGTATTATCCTACCTTTGTATTGGATTTTGATGAATAGGCTAGTGCAAACTCGATTCTTTTATGCCATGAGCAATTTACATCGGGGGAAAGCGTTTCTTGTTTGATTGTGGACTCCCGATGTAGCGTGCCCAGGGTTACTTAAAATACTGCAATTAATACTGAAAGTAAGGATTCACTTTTAGGCGAGTTTACTTATTCTTATGCCATCCTATGTTAGGTTCATAACCTCACTTAGAGTTTCATGTTTAGGGTGACGGTTAAGTCTTTCTGAGCGTTATGCTCACGGATGCTCTCCGAGTTGTTTTGCAGGTAATTGACTCGCTGATTATGAGAAGGGGTGCCGATGAGAGTCGGAAACCTCCGAGTGCTTACTCTAAGAGCATCCTCGCCGCTGCAGATTGTCTTCGTGTTGCTAGTAAGAAACGTCCGCGGGCTGGACCGTTTCTTTGTTGCTAGTTTAGATATGAGTCGTGAGAGTGATAATCTTCCGCTGTAGTTTACTCTGATATACTTATTTGTAAAACAATCTTGTACGCTTCCGAAAACTATTTATGTAATATGATGTGTGTTCATCGACCCGTGTGCTGTTGGGTGCCGCATAACACGGCACCACCCGACGAGGTCCTGTGGGGCCGTCTCAGCGTGGTATCAGAGCTCTCACACATGGTATCAGAGCTGCGTTGGGAACAGAGCACGGATTGAGCATCATATTATGTCACAAACTTAGGGTACGGTGAGATAACGGTACTAGGCCCACATAAGGACTACTATTAGCATATTATGAAGGTGGCAACCTAACTTATTTGTTATGTCGGAAAATCGTGCATCTCGGGACGGTTTATGTCTTGGGGGGTGCACGTATGCGCTGTCCACCAGTGCGCACAAGCTGAAGGGTGGAGCCCCACGGGTGGCAGGTAACCCGACACGCTTTAGTATCCTCTACGACTCTTCATGTCGTTTGGGGTATTCGAGCAACGTCTTCCCTGCCGTGCGTGGTGCAATTTGGGAGACCCCGTCACGTGGTGAGTAACGTGAACACATAGCTCAAGGCGTGTTTGGCTTGAGAACACCTGGGCGAGTGATGACGGCCGGGTGTACAAACTGTTATGGATACCGGGTTCGGTGTGCAGCCGGACCTGATGATTGAGTGTGGCCTATGTAGGTGCTAACCACGAAAAACATTAGTGCGTGTAGAACACGTTTGTGAGTGACCGTTTTAGTGCCACCTAATGATACATGTATGCCGGTGTAATCCGGTTAGGTTTTTCTTTGGTGAGGCAACGTAGTACCGTCATATGTCTTACGGTGCATCGTCACCGTACTACACTGGATAGTATTCTTACCTATTAAGAAATCATTCATGACTAACTTCCAAACAAAAAATGGATGTGATAAAGCACATATTAGTTACTGAGCTCTTCATTTGAACTAAGTTTCAAAGAAGAGACTTGTTAGGCTTCTTTTGATCTCAAAGACAGAGTGCTCTGTTCAGACAGAAATTTTTCTGGTCTTTAACACAGCGTAACTCTAATTAGTTTGACCCAATGGAGGTGTTTGAGACAGTTTTGGAAATTTTATTAAGTGCTCTACAACTTTTCTGTAGAACTCCAGAGCCAAATCCGACACCAACTTGGTTGAACGTCCAGATGAATGCAAACTGTTCAGAAAACAGAGCAGCTGCAAACTTCTCGGGATGTTTCGGTAAATTGGTCATAACAATCTGTAGAAAATTTTCTAAGGGTCATGTAATACACCGTTGGAAAGGTTATGAAACTTTCAACGATTTTGTAGTTCATAGTTTGTTCAGAATTGTACCCCAGTTGTATGTAAAACTGTGATGAAAACAGCCACATACAAAGGAGGTGCTGGCAAATTTTAGCCAGAAATTCTGTCAACTTTGAACGATCCTAACTTTTGTTCCAGAAATGATATAGGGGCATATGAGTACTCGTTGAAAATATACTGAAGTTAACTTTAACTTTGGTATTCAACTTGAGTTATGAAAATGCTAATAAATGGATCAAATTCTGGGTTAAGTACATAAAGGTCTGTTCTGTACAGAATGAGGGACTGAATATGTTGGCTTTAGAAAGATGTGTAAACATGAAATTTTGTTATGCTTTCATAAAGTTTTAGAATATTCATGTTTTACATACTTTCACATACTGCTAGATCAAGTTGTGACTCCCCTCAAAATTATGCTTTTGCAGTATGGTGCGTACTCATTCTCCGAGTAGGACTGAAGGTTCTCATCGAGACGGTGAAGACTCGACTCCACCAGGGGCACCGCCATCAACGGTATGGGCGGATATCATGGCTCAGATGGTCGAGTCAAGTCAAGAGAACACAAGACTACTCCAAGCCTTGGTACAACAGGGCTTACTCCAGCGTGCACAACAGGACGTTCCACCTCGGAACGCCTACTTGGATTTCTTGGCGACACAACCACCAATCTTCACGGAAGCCCGTGAACCAGTGGAAGCTGATCAGTGGCTTCGAGTTATGGAGTCCAAGTTTGGAGTGTTTGAATGCGATGAGTATCAGAAGACATCATTTGCAGCTCAACAGCTCCATGGAGCCACCGGAAATTGGTGGTTTGCGTATCTCGCCACCGTTCTGGAAGGCCATCAAGTGGAATAGACGGAATTTCGTGAAGCATTCCGGGCTCGTCACATTCCTATGGGTTTTATCGAGGCCCAGCAGCAAGAATTCAGAAACTTGAAGCAGGGGAACATGAGTGTCCTCGATTATGTCAGACGATTCAACCTTCTGGCACAATATGCTCCTGCTTATGCGACGAGCGAAGCTGCATTGTGTGACTACTTTTTCTATGGCTTGAGTGCCATACTAAAAGAGAAGTTAGCTTTGTTCAATCAAGGCAGTTACACCGAGTTGATCAGTGCTGCTCTGCTGCAAGAACAAGCGACACTTGAGTGTCAAGCAGAGAAGAGGGACCGGGAGGATGTGCAAGAAGACACACCAATCGTTCCTCGTAAATACCGTGTGGTGTATCACACACCATCCGATGAGATATGGCAAGCACCAGGGAGATCAACTCCGTACAGATTTCCTGCTCAAGAATCATGTCTTGAAGCAACACCTTTGCCTCAGCAACGAATGACATCTGTTGCATCATTGCTGCAGCCAAGTGCCTCAACTTCTCAAGCACAAGTCAACGAAGAACCGGGGAAACCTCCTTGTTCTTATTGCCACCGTTTTGGGCATTTTAGGCAGGAATGCCGGGAGAAGTTGGTAAACACCAGACAGCCATCATCATCAGGTGGTATGCCGCCACCTGCTCAAGTCAACATAAGAGCATTGCAGTCCGGGAGTGTGCAACATCTTGCGATTGAGGATGTCCCGGAGGGAGCACCGGTGTTAGCGGGCATGTTTACTCTCAAGGACGTACCCGTATTGGTACTTTTTGATTCAGGTGCAACCCACCATTTTATCAGCAAAACATGCGTGGATCAGCACCAATTATCCACCAATACTCCCACAATGAGTTTTCTCATACGTTCACCGGGAGGAAATATCTCTGCCAATCAGATTGTGTCCCGAGCAACTTTGTGTTTGGGCGGAAAAATATACCCAACATTGCTGATTATGTTGGATAGGCAGAAGATAGACATTATATTGGGGATGTCTTGGTTAAATCGTCACGGTGCCGTTCTCAATATCGGTAACCGGATTGTCCAGATTGACTCGCCGATTCACGGACAGCACATGCTGTTTTTAGACAGCAAAGACCCAGACATGGTAGAGGCCTACCACACGGAAGCGCTGAAGCTTGAAGATATTCCGGTGGTACGTAATTATCCCGACGTATTTCCCGATTATTTACCGGGCATGCCGCCCGAACGGGACGTCGAGTTCAAAATTGAACTGGCGCCGGGAATGACGCCTATTTCACGAAGGCCTTACAAGATGGCACCTAACGAGCTAGCGGAGTTGAAAGAGAAACTGAATGAACTTATGAGCAAGGGTTTCATACGACCAAGTTCTTCACCTTGGGGCTGCTCAGCGCTGTTCGTTAAGAAGAAGGATGAAACGCTATGGCTATGTGTTGATTACCGTCCTCTCAATGCTGTCACAATAAAGAACAAGTATCCTTTGCCCCGCATTGATATCCTGTTTGATCAACTTGTGGGTGCAAAGGTATTTTCGAAGATGGATCTTCGGTCGGGCTATCATCAAATCAAGATCCGACCGGAGGACATACCGAAGACAGCTTTCTCGACGAGATACGGACTCTATGAGTACCTCGTCATGTCATTTGGGCTAACCAACGCTCCGGCACACTTTATGTATTTGATGAATTCTGTATTGATGCCGGAGCTAGACAAGTTCGTCGTGGTATTCATCGACGACATTTTGGTTTACTCCAAATCTAAAGAAGAGCACGCTGAACATCTGCGTATTGTGCTACAACGGTTGTGGGAGCACCAATTGTATGCCAAGTTCAGCAAGTGCGAATTTTGGATTGATCAAGTGCCTTTCCTAGGCCATATCATTTCAGCAGAGGGCATTGCTGTGGACCCCAGCAAAATTGAACAAGTGCTGAAGTGGGAATCTCCCAAGTCAGTCCACGAGGTCCGAAGTTTCCTACGTTTAGCAGGGTATTATCGGAGGTTCATTCTGAGCTTCTCAAAAATTGCTAAACCAATGACGGAGCTGCTGAGGAAGGGCACTAAAGACATGTGGAATGCAGCATGTGAAGCCGCATTCAAAAATTTGGTGAAACATCTCACAACGGCTCCAGTTCTTGCTCAGCCGGACTCGACGAAGCCATTTGATGTATACTGTGATGCATCCGGCATCGGTCTCGGCTGCGTTCTGATGCAAGAAGGGCGTGTAGTCGCCTATGGGTCTCGTCAACTGCGAAACCACGAGCAGCATTATCCAACTCACGATCTTGAGCTTGCTGCTGTGGTGTTGGCGTTGAAGATGTGGAGGCATTACCTGCTTGATAATCTTGTTCACCTCTACACCGACCATAAAAGCTTGAAGTATATCTTCACGCAGAAGGAGCTGAATATGAGACAACGGAGATGGCTGGAGATCATAAAAGATTATGAAATTGAGATCCACTATCACCCGGGAAAAGACAACGTGGTTGCCGACGCGCTTAGTCGGAAAGCCCACATTCACAACTTAGCGGTTGCTGAGTTGGAAGATGAAGAACCCAGCCTCCGTGTCATTCCGTATGGCGCGCTTTATAATCTCGCGCTCATTCCAACAATCCGTGAAGAGATTGTTGAGGCTCAAAGAAGAGACAGAGGTATGTCTCACATACGGAGAAGACTAGACAACGGAGAGGTGAAATGTTTCCGGAAGGATGAGAACGGTACAATATGGTTTAACGACCGTATAGTGGTACCGCGCAATATGAAACTCCGGAAGAAAATCTTGGATGAAGCCCACCTGTCAAAGTTTTCCATTCATCCCGGAAGTAACAAGATGTACCAAGATTTGAAACAGAAATTTTGGTGGA
Organism: Neostapfia colusana; assembly: GCA_030760725.1. NCBI lineage: Eukaryota > Viridiplantae > Streptophyta > Magnoliopsida > Poales > Poaceae > Neostapfia > Neostapfia colusana. The sequence goes on along the minus strand of JASWHV010000019.1, from coordinate 29,724,857 downwards.
CGAGGATGAAGAGGGAGATTGCTAAATACGTATCCGAATGCGATACGTGTAGACGGGTCAAGGCGGATCATATGCGGAAAGCCGGACCGCTACAACCTTTAAAGATTCCGGCGTGGAAATGGGAGGATGTGAGTATGGACTTCATCGTCGGATTACCGTTCACATCCAGGAAGCATGACTCGATATGGGTGATCATCGACCGGTTGACAAAGTCGGCTCATTTCATATCGGTGAACACTCATTATCGAGCAAGGCAATATGCGGAGTTATTCATCTCCAGAATTATTTGCTCACATGGTGTCACAAAGACCATCATTTCAGATCGAGGCGCGCTGTTCGTTGCTCGGTTTTGGGAGCAGCTGCATGCCTTGTTGGGCACCAAGCTGATTAGAAGCTCCGCATATCACCCTCAAACCGATGGACAAACCGAGAGGGTGAACCAAGTGCTTGAGGATATGTTGAGAGCATGTGCCATCCACCACGGTAGGAATTGGGACGATCACCTACCGCTGGCGGAGTTTTCATACAACAACAGTTATAAAGCGAGTATTAAAATGGCACCGTATGAAGCTCTCTATGGCCGGAAGTGTCGCACACCACTAAATTGGTGTGAGTCCAGCGAAAGAGTTCTGTTTGGGATTGATCTTGTCAACGAAGCCGAAGACCGAGTTCGGTTGATACAAGAGAACTTAAAGGCTGCACAATCCCGACAGAAGAGCTACGCTGATCAACGGCGTAGGCCTTTGCATTTTGACGTCGGAGAGTATGTGTACCTTCGGGTATCTCCGATGAAGGGAATTCACCGGTTCGGTGTAACGGGGAAACTCGCTCCCTGTTTTATTGGTCCTTTTGCTATCACAGAGAAGTGCGGACCCGTAGCCTACCGGCTGGAATTACCGGCAAGTCTAGTGGGTGTTCATGATGTATTTCATGTTTCCCAGCTGCGGAAGTGCCTCAAATTCACCGCTGCTGTTCGCACTGAGGACATCGACGAATTGAAACCGGACCTGACCTACACCGAGCGACCGGTTCAGATTTTGGATGAAAAGACCCGGGTAACCCGGAACCGAACGATCCGATTTTTCAAGGTGCTGTGGAGTAATCACACTGCGGAAGAGGCGACGTGGGAAAGTGAAGATTATCTCCGCACGAACTACCCGGAACTTTTATCTTTGTACAGTTTGTAATTACCTCTCCCGTCGCGTTCCTCTTTTGTAATCTCGGGACGAGATTCTTTTAAGGGGGGAGGAATGTAAAAGTCCCAAAAATGTGTATAAATAAAAACTATGGTTTGAGTTCATATGTGTGGCAATGACAGGAAAAATGGGACTTGCTAAAATTTTTCTTCATGCAAGGTAATACATGGATGAATATCCAACATGAGGTTCACCTTTTTATTTAAAAGTGTTGGACCAATAAGGAGTTAAATACCTCTTTGCATGTAAGTTTAAAAATCAGATTTTAAATTCAAAGTTCACACATGTAGTGACCAAAAACTTTGAATAAACATGCAGCCCTATAGTTGGGATTATAGGGAAAAGTTTGCTCCTAAACTTTTCAATTGTAGGGTGAGCTCATAAGGGAGTTAAAGAGGAGAATTTGCAAACTTCAACCAAATTCAAATTTGGAAAGCAAATTCAAACTGAATTGGAAGGATTCAAATTCTAACCCACACTTTAAACTCAGAATTGTGGGAATTAAGAGGATCAGCTTGAGAAGATATTTGGAGAGGAAATTTGGAGTGGGACCCACATGTCATTGAGCTAAAAGAGGAGCCTTGCACCTTAAGTCTCAGCCCCAGTGGGGAAATTCGTCGAGCAGCACGTGGGCCACGAGCAGCTCCCACCGTGGAGCCACGGGGACGCTTGGCAGCGCCACCAGCTGCTGCATTTCCCCACACACGGCGCCCAGAGGCGGTTCTGCGGCCGGATCAACCCCCCTGGACGAAGCAAAGGCCGTCCCTTCTTCTCCTCCTCGCGAGCGCACGGCCAGCGACCGTCTTCCCCTCCGCCTCTCGGTCCGATCGGAAGAACGGCGAAACTACCACGCTCTTTCCTCCCCTGAGCTGCTAAACATCACCACGAGCTCGGCCTCCACCTCCCTGACCCACGAGCAAGTGAGCTGCGGCCTCCGGTGCCCGATAACGACCGCCGCCGCGGTGACCTATGCCGAGAAAGTGATCGGGCGCTCGTGGACAGCCCTCCACAGCGGGTTTCATGGCCGAACGATCACACTTACGGACGCGCACCGGTGCGGTGCTGCTCTCAGACCAAGCTCAGGCCATACCGTGAAGCATCGCCGGCGAATTTCGAAGTTTTGCTCCGGCGACCCCATTCCGAGCTTCCGGTATGATTCCTTCAAATTCTTGCCCTCTGATCCTCCTTAAGTCATAAAATTTGGCACATAGACGCTGGATTAGCCAGCGGTCATTTCTTCCTTAGGATCCAGCGCATGAAAACACCTCAGCACGACGGAATTCGAGCTCGACTAGAGGTGTTCATGGCGGACCCGTTCGGTCGCACGGCGACAACCTATTTACAGCCGCTCCCGAGCCATTTTGAGGTCGTGTCGATCCTCCTAGAGGTACGCTGGTGCTATAGGGCTCTTCGGCACAAGCTTTTGAGGGCTGGAGACCCCGGGCGACGCTGCCGGACTTCCACAGAGGCAGTTACACATCGCCGGCCATGTTCCGGTCGTCGGCGGCCCTAGCAAACCCCACAGCCTTGTTCCTCGAGTCCCTAAACCCCCTGGCGGCGAGTTGTAGCTCCGGCGGTGGCCAGGAAGGCCGGTCCGGCGAGCTTCCAGTTACTCCGGCGAGGGGGAGAGCGCGGGCGCGGGGAGGAAGCCGGAGGAAGAAGACGGAGCGTGGGCCCCGCGTGACAGCAGCTCAGAATTCAAATCCGGGATCAGGTGTGGCCGGGATCCCATGTGCTGGCGCGAAAAACCCCGTGGCCCCGGTGTGGCCCAGTTGTGATTGGGTGGAATTCAAATAAGCGGGCCCAGTGGGATTTTCAATGGGAAAATAATTCCAGACTTAGCTTAATCTTTAGAAATTCATATCTCCCTGTAGAAAACTCCAAATTGAGTGATTCCAATTGGGTTGGATTCATCTCTCTGAGTTCTATCCAAATATGAACTCAGATTTCTATGAAAGTCAATATTATATTCTGGAAATTTCTTTGAATGTTTTCTGAAAAAGAATTATTGAGGGAGTTTGGATTATCCAAAAATACCCAAATTTTGCCAGATATTCTTTAGCATATTGTTGACCTTATAGCAAATTTTCAGCTCATTTGCAGATCATTTGAGTAGGAATTTGCTAAAAACAATCTGCTGTGTTCATAAGAGTCCAGAAACATTTTCAGAAAATGTTTCCCACTCCAAAAATCTGTTCTGAGCAATCCATAGCTCCAAAAATCATAGGAAAATTTAGGCAAACTCTCTGGGACATACTTGGAATTGTAGTTCACTTAGTTGGGCATGAAAATGCACATTACTACAGAATTAATTCTATTGAGTACAAATGCTTAAAGAATTGTTCTGGGCGAAATACCCAAGTAAAAGGGCTGAATTTTGGACCAGATGACTCTCATGTGATCAAGAACTCACATGTAAATTTTCAGCCCAAGATGAGTCCTGGAACTCCCTGTTCTTATTCTCCATACTTATGTATAAGGGAAAATACGTAAGAGATATTGTGAGAATTATGGAGGACACAATATGACTCCACATTAGCTGCAATTTGGCAAGCTAAATCCTTAGGTAGTATAGAACCTGCTGTAAAAGTTTTGAGGTCATTGGAGTTCTTGTTCTTCAGTTGCACTCAAATCTTTTCAGCTTATCTATTATGTTCATTAGAGAAAAGGGTTAGTGTATAGCTAAGGGCCTTAAGGTCAAATTAGTTTAATTCTGTTCTTTGCACAACAGAGGCAAACCAAGCCATGCTTGGCTTTTCCACACAACCTCTGTTCTTAAGAAAGTAATTCCATAACTTCTTTCCATTACATTCTATAAAATATGTGCATATGCATTTCAATAGGAACCACAACGAAGGGGACTCCAAGGAGTGATTCATCGAAGTGGATCAAGCTCCGGAGAGTCAAGGGTGGATCTGCAAGGACACTAACTTTTATATACGACTACCCTGCAAAACAGGCAAGCTCGGTTTGCATTTAACAGCTGTTAAATTTTTATTTTGTACTCACTTTCGGTCAAGATATGAACTGTGCATTAGGTCTAGTGAGTGATACTCCTCTTGCATAGCCAAATGACCCATGGAGTATTGGGCAGGTATCTTTCACCGTGTAGAACTGCCATGCTTAAGTACGGTTCGGTAGAAGTCGAGTGGTGAGATGCTACTCGCCGATTTAGGAACAACAGGGGCATACGGGATTGGTTCGTAATTGAATTAGCAAGTTAAAGTTGAGACCGGAAGGTTGTAGGAGCAGCAGGACATAGGGGCCTGGGTGCTGTAGACCTGTCCGTGTCGGTCAAGGACCGATCCGTATGCGGCTCTGTTGAACAAGTTTGAGTTGTGTACCGGACTCATGCTGGCTATATGGGACCCAGTAAACCGATGTACCTCGGGAAGCTGTCGTTGGGACTTTTCGGGTCGCCTCAGGCGGACGGCCGGTGTGCAGTATGTAGGGAATATTCTCATGACATCTCACGTCGGCAGGTGCACCATGAGAGTAGCTACTGTATGGGGCGACTTGATCGATTCAGCGGGGGTGAAACGGGGGAAAGGCTGCCACGTACGACGTCAGTGATGGTTGTTGTAGGCAACGTCGAGTACGGGCGTACGTGTCGTGTAGTCCGGGTGTTATTGATTCGAATCACCGTCGCTCGCGGAATGGACCGAGCATACTTCTTCTCACAGTCGTGACGTAGTAAGAACTTGCATGAGAAAGGAACTAATCATTTTGATGTGAAGTATTATCCTACCTTTGTATTGTATTTTGATGAATAGGCTAGTGCAAACTCGATTCTTTTATGCCATGAGCAATTTACATCGGGGGAAAGCGTTTCTTGTTTGATTGTGGACTCCCGATGTAGCGTGCCCAGGGTTACTTAAAATACTGCAATTAATACTGAAAGTAAGGATTCACTTTTAGGCGAGTTTACTTATGCTTATGACATCCTATGTTAGGTTCATAACCTCACTTAGAGTTTCATGTTTAGGGTGAAGGTTAAGTCTTGCTGAGCGTTATGCTCACGGATGCTCTCCGAGTTGTTTTGCAGGTAATTGACTCACTGATTATGAGAAGGGGTGCCGATGAGAGTCGGAAACCTCCGAGTGCTTACTCTAAGAGCATCCTCGCCGCTGCAGATTGTCTTCGTGTTGCTAGTAAGAAACGTCCGCGGGCTGGACCGTTTCTTTGTTGCTAGTTTAGATATGAGTCGTGAGAGTGATAGTCTTCCTCTGTAGTTTACTCTTATATACTTATTTGTAAAACAATCTTGTACGCTTCCGCAAACTATTTATGTAATATGATGTGTGTTCATCGACCCGTGTGCTGTTGGGAGCCGCATAACACGGCACCACCCGACGAGGTCCTGTGGGGCCGTCTCAGCGTGGTATCAGAGCTCTCACAACCACATGCTGAGATGGGGCAGTTTGGGCAATTAATTAGGTGTATCCCCGGCGTAGTATGGGTGTGTTGGATGGTGCGGGGAATAGGTGTCAGCTGGACTACCATATGAACCGCAAGGCTCAAGAGGGGGCCACTGCAGCGGGGTTCAAGCCTCTTGTATGCTGTTAGGGGTGAAACCTCAGTGGGCCCATGCTTGTCGGGAATCCCTTTGTAAAGGCTTTGTAGTGATCTCCTGGCTACACACCTGGGAAGTGTGAATGTGGTTCGTAGCCACTGGCATAATGGAGGTTCTTTTAGTCCACCCGGCAACGGGGGATGAAATCACTACATGTGGGTACAGTGGTGCAAACTCTGCAGAGTCAAAACTGTCATGACAGCCGTGCTCACGGTCAAGAGCGGCATGGACTTATTCATGATTAGAGTATGATGACCTTGGAGGTTGTGGATGTTAAGTGGGGAGCTTAACATTGGAAGTGATTGTTATGGTTATGATGATGGGATGGGAGTTTGGGACCATTTCACCTTTGTAGTAATGTAGGTGCTTAATAAGCTAAGGTGATAGTTATTGCTTGCGTATTGCTTTAACCATGAGTTCAACCTCTCCTTGTTCTAGCCATGCATCACATAACTTTCCCACACTTGCTGAGTACCATCGGTACTCAACATTGCATATTTGTTGGTTTATATTGCTGCTCAGGTCAAGATAATGAGGTGGTGTATAATGATCAAGACTTTGGACCCGAAGAAGGTTTCTAGGTTCATGGAGTCCCCCGGGCAACGCCTGTAATGGAGCCCACAAGAATAATATTCCGCTGCTAGTTTATTTACTTGTGATGAACTTATTATTGTCCATCGAGACATTTGCTATGTAAGACTTATTTATATTCGACACCTGGCTTGTAATAAATAATGCTTCACTATTTGTCGTCACATGTATGAGAAAATGATCCTGGCATACATGTGATATTCACTTGGTTGTTCTTCGGAAAAACCGGGTGTGACATTGCATCTCAAAGTGCATGTATTCTTTCTTGAATATATCCTGCATTACCTCATTGATCGTGTTGGATCCTTCGTGGTAGTCACAAAGTGCTCTCCACACATCGTACGCCGATCGGAGGTGTGCAACACGGTTGAAGTCGCTCTGAGTTAGTCCTTGTATGATCAAGTTCCGAGCCTTATTGTTGTTGTCGACATCTTCATGTTTGTAGCCATGACATGATCGTTTGAACGCACATCGTAAGGCTTGTACACCTTTTCCCATATTGCAAAGCCTTGCGTCTGGATGAAAGCTTCCATGCGTGTCCTCCAAACCTGAAAATCAATACCACTAAATACACAAGGTTTGGCGGAGTATTTCTCCATGATGATTAGTCAAAACACGTGCAAATCACAAATATTAGAGCAACCTGGCTGTGATACCAATTTTAGGATCGAAGTACACATGTAAAGCTACCAGAGGGGGGGTGAATGGTAGATAAAAACTTTTCAGCGGACGCAACAAAACACCCCTCAGCAGAAAACCGATCTGTTAAAGAAACCGTGTGTGCGACTAATCTAAACGTGTTCAACTGTGACAAAACTAGTATATATTGTAGAGAATCAAGTCATGAAGACTTCACAACAAGAACATGAAAATCCGTTGAGAGAAACTCAAGTTACGATCGAAAGATCGAACAAAGGTCAATCTGTCCTACACGAGAAAAACAGTTCTAGAATACTACAAAGAAACTCGTGTAGATCAGAAACAAAAAATTCAATGACCGGGAAATTTTCAAAGATGATAGATAATCAAGTTTTGAAGACAACCCAAAAAGAATCACATCAATTGGATCTATAAAACTCTAGTTATGATAAAACCACCGAAGCAAGGTAGTGCTGAACAGAAACTCGACGAGAAAAACTTGTCTGAAACAAGTCGGACGAACAAGGCACAAAAGTTCCTTTAGAATACGAATTTTATTTATCAAAACACAAGAGGAACAGCCCCAAAGTCGTGCACCACGATCTCTGGCCTCCCTTGCTTATATAATCAGCCCGAAGGCCAACTCAACTCAAACTAGGACTCCTACTCCTACTTGGATTCAAACTGTAACTTTCCAATACTGCTTAGGACTCTTCTATATGCAGATAGAAGCAATCTTAAGACTTCCAAACACCTTAGGAACGTATCCCATATTCCTAAAATAACTCAAATTCGTGACCCACACTAAATCCTATCATAACCAACTCAAAACTTTCCATATTTGAGTCAAACACGACTCAGCCGCAGCCTGAGTCCATAACCTAGTCGGTTGGACCTTTCTGACCAATTCTTTACGTCCACATCTCTTCATCACGCCTTGGAACCATGCAGCCACGTCCATACACTCCTTGCACACGTGCAAACATCTTCCAACGACGTCCAAGATACCTTCATATGCATTGTTCTTGATTCAAACATACTGCGTAACCTCCCGATCAACTCAACCACAATTCCTCCCGAACTTGGTTGTTGAATATCATCTTCTCCCTAAGACTAGTTCAATGGATCTCGTCACCAGCCAAGTCTTGAACTCAAGCAACACCTGCACATGAATAAACAACCAATACTTCGGAGCACAAGTCCTCGACTTGACTCTCGTTAGTTCCGAAACTACAATCATCTTACGTGAGCACCTCACATAAGCATGTTGTAAACCATAGCAAAATGATATCAGCCATAACCACCAAAACACACCAAAAACTTAGTAAAATAATACTAAGCAAACTTTCCATAAGAGTAAAGCAAGTTCAAAACATTGCAAGTTAAAAGCAGAACCATATCAATCAAGCTCCGAACCTTACCAAAGCTAACCGGACATTGAACCGGAGCTTACCAAAGCTAGTCGGACCCAGCGCCGGAGCTTAGTAAAGCTTAGTTGGACCTAGCACAGAACTTACCAAAGCGAGTCGGACCTAGCACCGGAGCTGGCAAAAACAAGTTGGACCTAGCCAAAATAAGTCAGACCTAGACAAAGCAAGTCGGACCTTACGTCAGACCTTGCCGGAGCTACCCAAAACAAGTTGGACCTATCGTCGGACCTAGAGTCAGACCTTGTTAAAAAGGTGTTTTGGTAGTATTCAAAACTTTTATCGTCGCAGCCAATGTATTCAGCACACATAGGTCTCACACTAAGTTTCCAAGTAAATAGTTCCTCCACATCTTTAGAGCAAGAACCACAGCAGCTAGCTCGAGGTCATGTGTCGGATAATTCTGCTCATGATTCTTAAGCTGCCTGGATCCGTACACGACCACTCGCCCTTATTGCATAAGCACGTAGCCATGGTCGATGCCGGATGCTTCGCAATAAACATCAAAAGCCTTAGTTGTATCGGGCTGCACCAACACCGGGGCTGTTGTGAGGTGCTTTACCAATGCTTTGAATTCCTCCTCACATGCTTCACTCCGCACATATTTGTTTCCTTTCTTCAGAAGTTCCGTCATCGGTTTAGAGACCTTGGAGAAATTCGGAATGAATCTCCGGTAGTAACCCGCAAAACCAAAAAAACTACGGACTTCGTGGACTGACTTTGGTGAATTCCAATTCAGCACTTGGACGATCTTGCTCGGATCAACTACGATGCCCTCCGCAGAAATAATGTGCCCAAGAAATGTCACTTGGTTGATCCAGAACTCACATTTGCTGAATTTTGCATATAGTTTGTGACCCCGTAGGCATTGGAGCACAATATGCAGATGTTCGGCGTGTTCTTCTTCTGTCTTAGAATATACCAAGATGTCGTCGATGAAGACCACAACGAACTTGTCCAGCTCCGGCATGAAGACTAAATTCATCATGTACATAAATGGGCTAGAGTATTAGTGAGTCCAAATGACATGACGAGATACACATATAACCCGTATCTCGTCGAGAACGCCATCTTGGGTATGTTTTCCGCCTGGATTTTTATTTGATGATATCCGGACCAAAGATCCATCTTCGAGAAAACCTCAGCACTCACTAGTTGATCGAAAAGCATATCGATACGTGGTAGTGGAAACTTGTTCTTGATAGTTACGACATTGAGCGGACGATAGTCCACACAGAGCCTCAAAGTCTCGTCCTTTTTCTTGACGAACAGCGCGGAGCATCCCCATGGTGATGAACTGGGGCGAATGAAGCCTTTGCTTAACAAATCATTCAGCTGCTCCTTCAGCTCCGCGAGTTCCTTCGGTGCCATTTTATACGGCCTCCGAGAGATGGGTGTGGTTCCCGGTGCTATTTCAATTTTGAACTCCACTTCACGTTCGGGCGGCATGGCTGGTAAATCATCGGGAAACATGTCTGGATATTCCCGGACTACTGGAATGTCCTCCAGTTTCTTAGCTTCAATGGTATGAACAGCAGTGACTTCCGGTGCAACATTTCTCGGAATCGAGGTGTATTGCCCGTGCTTCTTTGAATTCAGCTGCACCGTTCGTGAACTAATATCAAAGATAGGTTGGTGATTTGTCAACCAAGCCATTCCCAAGATAATTTCAATCCGCAAGCCGTCCAGGATGATAAGAGTAGTAGGATATATCCGCCCATCCAAACATAGAGGCACTCGAGCAGCAATCCTGCCCGCTGTCCTACTACCTCCCGGTGAATTAATTTGATAAGTTGCGGCCAAGGTGGTTGCTTGTATTTGGTGCTTAACCACATAATCGTTGCTGATAAAATCATGTGTAGCACCCGAGTTGAACAACACAAATGTAGGCTGATCACGTAGGCTGAATATGCCCGCAAACACGGGTTCTCCCACGGGAACATCTTCAACTGCCATATAGTTTATATTTCCCACTTTCAGTGCTGTCCTCCTTGGCTGACCATGGAATTTCATTGCAGCTTGAGATGACATGATACTGCTGCTTTGCTGGGTCAAGTTTGTCAAACTTTCCAACTAACAACAAGGAATGATGAAAAATAACTAATGACTATGTCATGGAACTTAGAGAAGTATAAAAACCTTCATGTCCACAACAAGTCTCAAGTTACCTGGCAATGAGCAATGCTCTGTTCAGAATGACCAGTTGGCCTTAATCCCAGAATTTGATTATGAAATTGGAAGTTTCACGTCTCAAGTTGAATATCAATGTTATAGATAACTTCAATATATTTCCAACGAATATTTATTTTCCTCAATATCAATTTTGGATCAGGAGTTATGACATTTCAAAGTTGTCAGAAATCTGGAACAATTTTGACAGCACCTCCTCTGAAAGTAGCTGTTTTTTCCGCAAGATTTCATAAAGTTCTATCCCAAATCTGTAGAAACATTGAAATACAAAGTCCTAGCACATATCACAAACATTCCAACGGTGTCTAACATGACCCTTAAAGATTTTTCTACAGGAAGTTATGGTCAAATACATAAAATTCCAGAGAGCATTTTTGGTCTGCCCTGTTTTTAGACAGTTAACACTCATCTGAGATTTTGATCCATTTGGAGGGAGGTTCTGTTCTGGAGTTCTACAGCAAAGCTGTAGAGGATTTCAAAATATTTCCAGAAATATATCCCTCGCCTCCATTGGTTCAACCAATCAAAAGTTATGACCTGTTCAATTTCAGCAAAAATTCTGCCAAAACAGGGGAGTTTGTTTCTAAATGTTTGAGATGAAAACTATACCCCCAATTGACTCTTAGTTCAATATTGGAGTTTATTACCCCCTAATGGAATCCTAGGCTCCAACATTAATTTTTATTTTAAACTTTCTTTTTCATGCAGTTAAGAACATATCATGGTACTACGTTTCCTCACCAAATCAAAAATCCTAACCGGCGTTACACCGGCATATACATCTCAAGTGGTGGCACTAAAACGATCACTCACACACGTTTTCTAAATGACATGTTCTACTCGTGGTTAAGGTACCTGCAAAAAATAAATCAATAGTGACGCACACAAAGGTTTTCCATTACAGGCAGGTCCATATCATCGTAAAAACATACGCCCCGTATCATTGCCATACGGGCCGTCCTTGAGTCAAGCCACGTCTCAAGGTACATGATCGGGTTATTCACCACCCGACGGGGGCTCCACACCTTTGCAATAAATCACACCGGTGGAACAGAACTTTTGTAAGCCTCATAGGACATGAAGAGTCCTAGAGAACCTACTTCGTGTTACAAACCATACGATGGGGTCTCCTCCTCTTGCCCCTGGGTTTGCGCACTGGAGGCTAGTGCATTTCATATGTCTCTAACACATGAAGACTCTTAGAAAACATATTCACTTCCCGTCCATTGCTGAACGGAACATCCCATACTACTTTCCTCGTATGGGGGAGCTAACCAAAATTAATCCGCTTTCGGTGGCGTTCCTTACCTTTTTTACCTCCACGTAGGTGCATCGTTACAGAATTGAAATACTGAAGAATAACACAAGTTAGCTTGCCTCCTTAAGTAACTATGCTACTAATAGTCCTTATGTGGGCATACTATACGTTCCTCACTTGCATACTTCTAATTTTTTGAAAATAGGATCTTTTCATGCGTGCTATTCCCAATGCGGCTCTGATACCACGCCTGTGGGGAACCCCTTCAAGGATCCACACTCCAGGATACACATTGGGTGGTGCCGTGCGATGCGGCACCCAACAGCATACACGAAAAGAACCATAAAGTACAAAGTCTTTTATTTCTCAAGATAGTGTCATTCACAAACCACGAAGGTACACGCAGCGGAATATACATACACACTTACTCTCGGTCATAACTATGCAAAAGAGAAGACGTCCAGCCCGCGGACGCTTCTTACTAGCTTCAACAAAGATAAGTGCAGCGGCAGGGTTTCCGGTGAGTCTCTAATGGCTCACCGAACAACCATCTTCATAGCAAATTTTATAACCTGCAAAACACTAATAATGCAACCGTGAGCACGATGGCTAAGCAAAACTTAACCGACACTCCTAACCATGAAACTCTACATGCAGGGATTCTTAACATAGGAAAAATATTATACGATAAAGACACGCCTACATGTTAATCCTTACTTTCAGTTTAATAGCAGCAGATTATTATGCCTTAGGCAGCCCTCTCATCGGAAGTCCACAATCAAACAAGAAATGCTTTCCTCCGATGTGGTGATGCCGAAAGTGGAAGATAAACTTAGTGAGCTATACACTATAACATACATGGTTTGCAATACAAGGAACTTAAGAACTTCACGACAGCAATGATTCATTTCACTTCATCTGGAAGTTGTTACTATGTCACAACGCAGTGAACAAGTGGTACACATATAACTGTGAGGTACAGTGATTTGAATCAGGACACACCCGGAACACACGACACATACACCCGCCTCGAAAGACTCACACAGGAGCTCTTTCCTACATTGTATGCAGCAACCTTTCACCCGTCACTCCAATGCCGAACCAGTTCTGCCGACCCATCAGAAGGGCCACTACCTAGAACACGTCGAAGTTGCTCTACTAGTGGGTTTACACCTCGGACACCAACCCCCAAAGGACGGCCGTATAAGTTTCGACACGAGAGTACCCAAGTTACATCGGTTTCCTGGACCCCATAATTCCAGTATGCATCCGGTACTGTTCAAACTTGCTCAGCAGGGAGGCATACGCATCGGTCCTTAACCGACACAAACAGAGCTACGGCAACACAGGCCCAACGTCCTGCTGCTCCTACTCTCTGCTCGGTCACATTTTCTTTTCCAGAACTATCATTCTATAGAATCATACCCCGCTGAACCAACATCTTAAACTCGCGAGTAGCTTCCAACTGCCCGACTTGTACCGGATCCTATACAACTTAAGCCTAGCCAAAACTACATGAGGGTAACCTATTCTACCCTTTAATTCCAAGGGTTTGTTGGTCATGCATTTGGAGTATCAATCACCTTGACCTAATGCACAATACATACTAGACCCATAAAAGTGATACAAAGTAAAATGTAACTAAAAAGCTGTTAAATGCAGACCGGGGCTTGCCTTATGTTGCTGCAGGTTTATTTCTAACTTAAAGTCATTAGCTTTGTGATGATTTAATCTTCAACTTGTTGATCCGAGTCGAGTTCTTCATCGAACTCCTTCGTCGTATTTCCTATCGACATGAATATTCACAGTTTTATGTTGCAAGTAAAGACATTATAAAACAAAAGCAATTTTTGACTTAATAAAAGGTTCTGACTAACTAAGACTCGAGAATTTGGTTTGGCTATGTGCTGGAACAGAGAAAGGAACATTTTTAGCATTGGAGGTTTTGGAATAAAGTTCAAAAGACTAGATAAAGGACATAAGGATGAAACTAGAAAGGATTAGCAGCAACTTGAGAATATGATCTCAACTTGCTCTGAAATTTTTGCAGTGGTGCAAATATCCTATAGAGGTGTGGCTTGCAGAGTTTCAGACAAAGTAGATGTAATATGTGGCCTAGGGAAATTTCTTCAGTATTTGGCTTCTCTGAATTCCTATGGCAATTATAGTGTCTTGTCATGCACCAAATTTGGTTTTTCAGAAACTTTAGAGTCTCATGAGTCCATAGGATCTGGTTTCACCATTTTTGGAGCTTCCTACACAGAGATATGGATTTTCCAAACTTGGTTAAAAGTCTGAAAATGTCTCTGTTCATTTTCCCCATTTTTCAGAGACATAGAGGATTGAAACAATATTTGGCCAACAAATTGAGTCCAGTGCCTCTGAAAATTTTACTATAATTTAAGGATTATTGGAAGAATGTCCTGCCCAAATTTGGGAATTTTCCAATGAACAGAACTCCTGTAAAAATTCCTACAAATTTCCCTTAAATGCATTAATGAGCCAAATCCAGGAGTTTTCATAAATATTGGGCTGCACCATTGGATAGTACTCTTTGAGAGGAATCCAACAAAATTTATTTCACAATTTTTGGAGGTTTGTACACAAAGTTATGGCTCTCCAAAGTTTGGACCGAATTAGGAAAATCTGGAAAAGTTTAAACACTGCCCGTGGACCCCACCTGTCACCCCTCATCTTCAACCTCGCGCCAGACAGGCCCAGTGGTGGCTCTCTCCGGCGAGGGTCGCCGGACCAGCCTTCCCGGCCACCTCCCGACCCCCTGCTGGCCGCCCCCCCCCCCCATTTTCCACCACCCTGAACATGTTGGTGAGGTCGCTGGCCGCCGAATCTCACCGGAAACCATCGCACACCAGCAACAGTGAGAACTAGGTTTCCGGCGAGGTCTGGCATGGTGAATTCTCCACCAAATGATCGGGTTCTCGGCTCTAGAGCACCAGGGGTTCATGTAGAAGGTCGACATAGGGTTTAAACGAGCCGGGGAGTGCTCCAAACCTATCGGCACCGTGCGCCCGACGTGGTCCAGCGGTATTCCCTCAAAAAGAACTCGGATTCCTCGCTCTACACTCAATTTCTCGTTCTAAAATCGATGGAGGAGGTGTACTAGGCAGTTAAGAACTTGTGTGTGGAGTTTGGAATACATCCAACACGAATTGAGGACGAATTTCGCAATTTCTTACCTCGGGGTCAGTTTGTGCCGCCCGGGAGAAAATCTTGAAATTCTCCCTCTGTGATCAAATGCTAGGGCTGAGCTTCCGAGAGGAGTAGCTCCAGTTGTGGGTGCACCTATGAGTAAGCTCTTTTGGGCTTGAACTTGCTCGGGTTGAGCTGTCCACGATGACACAACTCTGTTCTTCAGTGTTTACTCGAGAGCTGCAGAACCTTTGCTGTTTTCTGGTGCAAACAAGTTCAGGACAGGGGTGTAAAAGGGCTGGCCGGATAGAGCACTCGTGGGCGCAGCTTTTTCTTGTGGAGAGCTCGAGATAAAGAAGTTCAGTTGGTGGCTGGCCGTGGGAAGAGCATAGCACAGCGCTGGCGTCGGTGTTCTCGGGAGAGCGTCGCGTGAGCGAGGGAGAGGAGTGGAAGTTCGATTGTGCAGCCTTCGTGAGAGATAAAGATCAAGGTAAACCGACCTGAAGAGCAGGAGGTGGCACCAGCAAGGGATTTTACCGAGCTGCTGTCGTGCTCTCAGCCGAGGAAACAGAGGAGAGTCGGTTCATTTGAGTGTGTATATGACGTGTGGGGTCCACCTCTCCCCCTTCTCCCCCGATTCCGTTAAAATAGCAAACGAGCTCCAAACTTGATCAAACTCGGAGGATAGGCCAAAAGAAATGTGAGCAACACAATGGTGCACTCAAATTTGAATTTCGGTGAAGTCAGAATTTGAAACTGAGATTTAAATTCAAATTCAAATTTTCTCCCGTTTAAATTCCAACAAATAGGAAATCCTTTTCAAATGCTCCGAAAATTTGCCGGGCTACCCGTGGATGTGTGGAGAACCAAATGGTATCTTTAGATCTCCGTGTTCGGGAATTTTTGCAAGTTTAACTTTAGACATGGAGCTCGCACCTTTAAATTCAAAAGTTTAAATTCCCTCTCATTTTCTCTTTGTGAATTGCTGCTCCACTTGCTAGAATTTTTGGGGATTTCACATCCATGTTCATTTAGTCCTTCTAAGGGTATGATTAAGTGAACTTCCTGAGAAAATAGAAAAATGTACAGAATCATTTTTCAGATTTTCTCAAATCTTGATTAGGGCATAACTTTCTCTAGGATTCTTCAAATTACATGAAACCAACTCCATTAGAACCATCTCAAACTATAGTTTCCAGAAAGTAATGGTTTGATCCATGAAGATCTCTGGAAATCCATAGAAGCTCTAGTAATGACCATTTAGACTTCTATTTGGGAAGAGCTCAATTAGGCTTTGATTCAAATGAAATTTGGTCAATTTTCTGGTTAGGTTCTTATGAAGCCACCATAAAAATTTCAGAGCCAAATGGGATGTCTAGATAGAGTTATAGACTTTATATACCAGAGTTAACACTTTTGCATTTAAATTGACATGTCGTTAAATTGCTTACGTGTAGTCGCTGAACGCGAGGAGACCCCAGAGATCCTTGACTTCATACCTTCGGAAGAGACCTTAACACCTGAACAGAAGCAGCAAGGCAAGCCCCGGTTTGCGTTTAACAAGTTTTATAAAGTTTTGCTTTATATACATTTAGCTTGAGGTATGTATATGCATTAGGTGTAGGATGGATGAAACCCAAATGCATAACCAGATTATTCCAACAATAGTGAGGGTAGTGTCTAACTCCTTGAGTAGTTTATGCTGTGTTTAATGTTTATAGACTTTGATACAAGTTGAGTAGTTGGAATCTACTCGCAAGTATAGGGTTCGGGACACACGGGATTGTTTCGAGTTGCGAGAAAATTTTAGTATGAATAAATTGAGACTACGCAGGGGCTAGGACACAACAAGAGGAAGTCTTGAGGGTGTAGCGCTGTCCTTGTCGACTAAGGACCGATCCCTGTGCAGCTCTGCTGAACAAGTTTGAATGTACCGAAGGCATATCAGATATATGGGCTCCGATAAACTGATGTAATCTAAACCTCCGGGCGTCGAGGCATAGCACAACGATTTATAGGTGTAGGTTGAGGGCAGCCAGGTGGAAATCTGCTAACGGGCATAGAGAGATGCTCCGTGTATGGGAACCTCCTGCTCATTTTGGTGCGACCGGTTCGATGTTTGGGCTGTTGGATGAAAGGTTGTCCCGTACGACAATGAGTGAGCGTTCTGTGCAGCTCCACGGGTGGACGTACTTGACGTGCTATTCGGATACCCCCGCAGGTGTACAACAAGTCGATTCACCGTCCCTCGCGGTTATGAGTACCGCTTGTTCACTGTGTCATGACGTAGGTTAATATATGGAATTTTATGATTCAATACTGCTGATAGAATAATTTGTATTGTTACATGTGTGCCACCAAATATTGCTCACTAAATTTCAGATTCATGAACCATTAAGTTGTGGCTAAAAGATGCATTAAGGATGAACGTGTAGGTGTGTCCTTTGCTGCAATTTACAATCCTATGTTGGTTATGACCTGCATATAGAGTTTCCTATGTAGGTGAGTCGGTTAAGACTTGCTCAGCCATCATGCTCACGGTTGCTGCTATGAGTGTTTGCAGGTGAGGAGTACCCCACGGACTTGGAGTACGAGTCCACCGGCGAGGGCTATCCTCCGTCAGAGACTACGGCTGAGTGGGAGCCGTACACGCCGCGCAGAGGTTGAGTGTAGCTAGTGTGGGTTGTCCGTAGGGCCGGACAACCAACTTTTGCTAGTTAGGTGTTGGCGTGAGTTGTATAATTATCTTCCTATATAGTAGACTCTGTAAATAGGTGTAAACTGAAGGTTTGTACTACTTTGTACATATTCAGTTTGTTTTCAATGTAATACTAGGGTTGCCTTATGATGTGTGCTGTCGGGTGTCGCATCGTGCGGCACCACCTTCTGAGATCCTGGGATGTATGGATTTTGGTCCGTCACAGCCTGGCGTCAGAGCTTCTTAGGGGATAGCACACTAAATATGGACAGTATTACAGGAAAACTTAGGATTACGGTGAGGATTCGCTAGTATGCCCAAATAAGGACTACTATATTAGCCTAATATGAAGGTGACGACCTAACTTATGTGTTATGTCGGAAAATCATGCATCTCAGGACTTCATATGTCTTGGGGGGGTACATGTAAGCGCTGTCCACCAGTGCGCACAAGCTGAAGGGTGGAGCCTCACGGGTGGCAGGTAACCAGGCCAGTTTTAGTATCCTCTACGACTCTTTATTTCGTTTGGGGTATTCAAGCAACGCCCTTCCCTGGCGTGCTACAGGCAAGTATGGGAGACACCGTCACGTGGTTAGTAACATGAACACGTACCTCAAGGCGTGTTTGGCTTGAGAACACCCGTGCGAGTGATGACAGACAGGTGTATGAAACTGTATTGGAACCGGGTTCAGTGTGCAGCCGGACCTGATAATTGTGTGTAATTCATGCAGGTACTAACAATGAAACTGTAGTCTGAGTAGAGCCTGTTTTCGAGTGATCATCTTAGTGCCACCGTTGGATACGTATATGCCGGTGTAAGCCGGTTAGGATTTTCCATTTGGTGAGGAACGTAGTACCGACATGTAATGATCATGATTGCATTAAAAACAATGTTGAAAAAGGAATTAAGATAACAAAGTGTTAATCTTTAGAACTCTGGGTTCATTGAAGAATTAAAAAGTTGATTAGTTGTAAAAGTCCCAAAACCTTGTAAATACAAAACTTGAGTTGTGAATAAAGTTGAGTTTAATTTCAAGCATTGGGACATGCAAAAACTTTCATAAACATGTGAATATGGTCCTGTACAAAAGGAGTTTAAATTAGTCTTTTCACTAAATGGTTCCCTTTAAATCATGAGGTGGCCATTTCCAAAATGAGGATTTCAAACTGTTGGTTCAAAACCCTCATTTGCAGGCGCCAACTCAAGAATCAGATGGCATATTTGAATTCATCAGGTCCAAATTATGAGGAAGGCAAATTTTGATCAAATTTGGAGGTACTTTGATAGGTATATCAATGAGACTTGTAAATTTCATCGAAATTTGAATTCAAATTTGAAACTGAGGTAAACTTGTCAACTGCCCAATGGGGCTTCAAATTTGAGCTCCACATGATTGAAACTTGCACTGTGCCAAAAGTTGGAGATCTTTTGGAAGAGAGGAGCTGTGGGACCCAATTGTCATTGTGAGGGGGGAAACTTAGCACAGAAGTATCTGTTCTCTGACCAGACTCACTTGGACCGACTGAATTCAGTACGCGCGCCACCGAGCTGCACGGCACACCCACGTCCCTCTGTTCTCATGATCAGGACGCCAAGAGAAGAAAAGATCATCGGTTCCACCCCCCCCTCAGTGGATAAATGCTCCCGGTTCTTTCTCTCTTTGCTGCACCGAGTTCCCTCGACAGTTTCTGCCGCCCCGAGCTCCGGCGTCCGGCCTTGTCGCCAGGGCACAACCCGAGTTTTTACGCCCGTGTAAGGGCCTCAGTTTTTGACACATGTTTAAAGTGTTCATCACCATACACACACACCTCATTTGAGGGAAGTGGATGAACACCTTTGAAGAGCAAGTAACCACCATCAACATACTCATTAGGGAACAAACTCACATATTGCAAAAGTGGTATTTCCCACATGTAATACATAGGGGCTGGGCATATGAAAAACTCCTACACATTGCTAGGAATGTCCATGCCAAGTTTCACCCAAATTCAAAACCTTTTCGAGGTCATTTTGGGTATAGCTATAAAGAGGACAGTTTGAACTCAAATGCAAATTCAAACTGTTTTGATCCCATAAATTCAAAAGTGGGAGGCATATTCTTACTCAGCACATTATTGTGAGCCCACACACCAATTTTCACTCCATTTGGAGTTGATCTTGACATAAGTTAAGTGGGGCAAATTCAAACCATATTTGAATTTTAAAACTGAACATGTGCTGAAATTCATCCAAACCAAACCCAATTTGAATTTTAACCAATTCAAATGGCTCAAGGGTTGATAATTCAAATCACCAGGGGCTTTGTGGGGATTACTGTTTACAACAGTAATTTGGAATTAAGGCCAGAGGTTAAAACTGAGAATGGGACCCACATGTCATAGAGATAAGAGGGAAGACTTGCACACAAAGTCACAGCCTCGGTGGGAAATTCCACCGAGCAGCTGCCGGCTGTGCCACCGAGAAGCAACCGGCGCCACCAGCTGCTTCTCCCTTCTCGCGCTGGCGCCCTGGGCGGCCTGCTCGCGCCCCCACGCGACCATCACCGCCTCAGGCGAGTGAAGACCGGACGCCTTCTTATCCTCGCGGGCGACACCGGGCGGCTCCATTCTTCTTTTCCCCGAGCTTGCGGTCGATCGGGAAAACACAGCAAACAATCGCATCCTCGCCTCCCCGAGTTGCTAGGCAACACGCTGAGCTCGGGCACCACCCTCCCAACGCCTGAACCACCGGGTTTCGGCCCCTGTTCCCGTGATCAACGATGACCGCCGCGACTTAGCTGAAGGATGGCGATCGGTCTCATGTGGGCAGCACACCACAGACACTCTCACAGCCGAGCAAGGGCATAAAAAGGAGCGCACGGACTCCACGCTGCTTCCACCTGAAGCTCAACCCATGCCGTGCACTCTCGCCGGCGAATTCCGAGAATTTGCTCTGGCGACCTCAGCCCGAGCTTCCGGTACAGTTCTTTAAAATTCTCCTTCTCTGTCCCTCCTTGAGTCATCAAAGTTTGCACACATATTCTGGATTAGCCGGCGATCAAATCTCCTTTAGCATCCATTGCATGAGAACGCCTCGGAGCGGCGGGATTTAAGGGCTATTCGAAGTGTCCGCCGCGGAACCATTCGGTCGCACGGTGAAACCGTATTTATGATAACTTCCGAGCTACTCTGAGGTCATGTTGAGCTTCCTAGAGCTGCGCTGGTGATGTAGAGCCCATTGGCGCAAGCGATGGCGGGCTAGAGACCTCGGACAACGGTGCCGAACCACAGCAGTAGCAGCCGCACGTCGCGGAGCTGGTTCCGGCCACTGACACCCCAAACAGAGCCCACCAACGTGTTCCTCGATGCCCTAAACCCTCTGGGGGCGAGTCTCTGGCTGGGCGGTGGCCGGGAACACCGGTCCGGCGAGCTCCGGGTCTGCTCCGGCGAGGGGAGGCGGCGCGGGCACGAGGGCACGTCGGGAGGAAGACGAAGCCGGCTGGCCCACGCATCAGCGACTTAAAAATTCAAATCGGGATCGGTGCGGCTGGGATCTGTTGTGCTGGCATGCAGGAACCCCGCAGACCACGGTGTGCCGACGCATCAGTGTGCAACACGTGTCCCCGTGGCCCACCCACGAGTTTAAACTTTTCCCCGATTTTCAGATTTCATTCAAACTTCAAATCCTCATAACTTGAGCTAGAAAGCTGCAAATCGAGTGAACCAAATTTTGTTGGATTCAGCTCTCTGAGCACTTTCCAGAAAATCATGTTTCACTTCATGAAAATCTTTAATTCTCCAGAATTAATTCCTCAAATTTTAAACTGTTCAGAATTTTAACTGGGGAATCCCTTGGATGAAAATTCTGAAATTTTGCTGGGATGCTCACCAAAATATCCATGAACTACCATACAAATTTCAGGTCCATTTGAGCTCATTTGATCCACCTAATGGAGTGATTAGTGAAACTGTTCCAGAGAAAATAGAAAATGTTCAGAAACATTTTCAGAATTTTCTCTGAAATTGTTTAGCTCATATCTTTAGCTAGAAATCTTCAAATTAAGTGAGACCAACTCCATTAGAACCCTCTGAAAATCTAGTTTCCAGAAAGTTATAGTTTGTTTCATGAAAATCTTTAGAACACCCTAAAATCCTTCAATTAAGGTCATGTACATAATTAATTGTGGAGGGCTCAAATGAGCTTTGCTGCAACTAAACCTTGACCAAGTCTCTGTTTAGGTTGTAACTAAGCCACAGTACAAGTTTTACAACCTTTGGTTCTGTCTAGTGAGACTTAGAAGGTTCACAAGTTTAAAAATCAATTCAAATGCATTTAATTAATACATGTACTTCTTATATCATGTGGTCGCTAAGGTCGAGGAGGAACCTGAAGTCCTAGACTTCATTACTCCGGAGGAGCAGCTAGTCATAGCAAGAGCAGCAAGGCAAGCTCTGGTTTGCATTAACCTTCTTACAATTTTTTATTGTTTTGAGCACTTATTTGAGTATGATGATTCCTTGCATTAGAGTCTTATTTGGGAACCCACTTGCATAGCCAAGAAATCCATGGGTTGGGACTAGGATTGAAAACCCCGTAAGCTATTGCAATGCTAAGATTATGTAGGATTCGGTACAAGTCGAGTAGTTGGAACTACTCGCGAGCATAGACTAGAGGCACTCGACTCGGGTAGAGATAGCACATGATACACATGGCAAGAAAGATGAGACCGAGCGGAGGGTAAGGGCAGCAGGACTTTGGGGCCTGTGTGCTATAGCTCCGCTTGTGTCGATTGAGGACCAAGCCTTGTGCGAGCCTGTTGAACAAGCTAGAACAGTACCGAAGACCTACCGGCTATATGTGAACCGGGAAACCGATGTAACTCGGGTAGCTTGGTGTTGAGGCATAGCTGGTCGTTCAGAGGGTAAGTTGAGAGCTCGAGATGTAAATCGGCTGGCGGCACTGAGATGCGCGTGTAGAGACCTCTTGCTCGGGACGATTGGATCGGTTCAACATTTGGCTAATTGGTGAAAGGTGGTTGCGTACGGCGTCCGTGATGGTTGCTGTAGGAAACATCGAGTACGGGCGTACGTGACGGGTTGTTCGTGTAACCCTGCAGGTGTAAATCGATTATAATCGCCGTCCCTCGCGGTCAGTGAGTACCACTTGTTCACTGTACCGTGACATAGAAAGAACAGGCTAGATACATGTTAAAATGTTGCTGATTGAAAGATGGACTTTGATTGTTAATGAATTGTTGTAGTTTAGAGCTAACTAAAGTTCTTTTCAACTTTGGGCAATGTACATGAGAGAAATGCAATTCTTGTTTGATTGCGGCTCTCTCATGTGCCTTAGCGTAAGGTTCTTAACAACCAGCTGCTAAAACTTGAAAGTAAGGCTCCACTAATTAGGCGAGTCCTTTGCAACTTGTTTTACCACATGCACCCATCACCCCTCATGTAGAAGTTCCATATTTAGGAGAGACGGGTCAGTCTTGCTGAGCCTTCGTGCTCACTGCTTGTGTTTGAAGCTTTTGCAGGGTTCTATGAGGAAGGGACTCCCGAAGAGGAGACGGAACCCCAGGAGGGGAACCCCGTCGAGTGGGAGTCGTGCATGCCACCGTGTTAGTGTGCGTGTGTGCTAGCAAGGACACGTTCACGGGCTGAACGTGAACTTGATGCGTAGTCTACGACCGTGAGTGTGGACTGGACCTATTTTGATGTAAAAATGTTCATAAAGCACTTTATGTAATAAAAGTTTTGCTTCCGCTTTGTACCTTTGATGTGTGTTATCCGGTGCTGTGCAACGCAGCACCCCTCAGCGTGATCCTGTCTCGACAAGACCGTGGGGTTGTGTCAGCATCGGTATCAGAGCTCGCTTGAGGTTTAATGCACTACAAAGGTCATCATTTTCAAAAATCCAGCGAGGAACGAGTTAGTAGCCTGTATAAGGATGTTATTAGCATATAGAAAGTGGCATACTAACCTACTTGTCTATGTCAGGAAATCGTGTATCTCGGGACGTTTATGTCTTGTGGGGTGCACGTAAGCGCTGTCCACCAGTGCGCACAAGCTGAAGGGTGGAGCCCCACGGGTGGCAGGTAACCCGACCCGCTTTAATATCCTCTATGACTCTTTATGTCGTTTTGGGTATTCGAGCAACGTCGGTCCCTGCCGTGCATGGTGCAATTTGGGAGACCCCGTCACGTGGTCTGACGTGAACACGTAACTCAAGGCGTGTTTGGCTTGAGAACATCCGGGCGAGTGATGACGGCCGGGTGTACGAACTGTATGGATACCGGACTCGGTGTGCAGCTGAGTCTGACGATTGCTTGAGTTTCTGCAGGTAGTCTAACCACGAAACGGTAGACGTGTAGCATCCTTGTGTGAGTGATGCTTAGTGCCACTGAAATAACGAAGCTGGCTAAGTCCGGTATAAGTTTTTCTTTGTGAGGACGTAGTACCGATATGATCTGGTGACGCATCGATGTCACACCCCAGTAAATGAAGAACTTCATTGTAAAACTTGAAAGTTTTAATCTGGAGCATTAAAATGTTGCTCTAACCTCTTCCCTTAATCAGGATATTCAAAGTTAACAAGTTTTCAACTTATAGGTTGCTAAGGACAGAGCACTCTGTTTTTAGCTGAATTAAGGCTGAAGTTAATCAGAGATTAGAGGTTGAGTTCTTTCGAGGTTGGGATCATATGATCCATTTCTGGAAAGCTTCGGAAAATCTTTACAACTTTTCTGTTGATGTACAGGGGTGTCTCAACCCTTAACCAATCGAAAAATGCAGTACAGTTGAAACTGTCCAGAAAACTGGGCAGGGAAAGACTCTCTGTAAACTCTCTGTAAATTGAGTATAACTTCCTGCGTAAAATTCTAAAAATAGAAGATGAGGTAGTTATGGAAATGTTATGAGATGGGTTACAACTTTGTAACAGAAAGTTTTGTCAGATTGGGAGCAGAATTAACTGGAATTCTTGGATCAAAACAGTACCTAAAGCAGGGAGGTGCTGTCTAATTTTCTCCAGAAATTCTGCTAACTTTGACATCTCATAACTTTTGAACCAGGACAGATCTTAGGCCGAGCAAATACTTTATGGAAAGCTATTGAAGTTAGCTTTAACTTTGATGTTGAGCTCCAGAATTGGTTTTGCTTTTCGCATGGCCTAAATCAGGTTGAGATGGAAACTGATCAGGGCTGTCATGTTGAACAGCAGATCAGCAGTCAAATTTTCTTAAAATTTGAACTATGTTTCCAAGTTTTATGAGTTCAATGACATGTCTTGTGTTATAACTCAATGGTTTACTGTTTAAATAAATAATTGACATTTATCAAATATATTTTTACAGATGACCGCAGCGGCTATCCGGAAGCATTGAGGCAAATGCTTCAATATTTCGGGTACAACCAGATGCCGCAGTACTTCGCCAAGGAAGAAGGCGAGGAGGGGAACAAGACGTGGACAATCCATGTCGAAGTACCTGCAGGACCTACGCCACCCGGTTGGGTGCCGTTCACCGTCACGGTGAGAGGTAGACAACCGGAAGTGATGTGGCAAGTGGCAGCTCGTGATACCATGTCACGTTTCTGCCAACTACACGTGAAGGCTATGGAGGGCACTCCATACGCGCTCGTTCCGGTGGAGGGACGGGCTCATCATGTGTGCGAAGGGAGGTACCGGGAGGCAACAGACCTGAGTTGCCCAAGGTACAACCCCGCGGAGGCAAACCTTAGCCTCCAGATGAAGGCGGGAAACGCCGTGATGGACAGCCAAGCTGTTCATACGGAGCATCTCGCCGCAAAGCTCAAGGAGAGCACAAGCCATGGAGACCATTTCGAGAGTGCTCACAGCGCACTCCGCAATGTGCTCCTTCCGACGATCAAGCGACTGAATGAACAGCACAATCAGTTGCATCGTCTGAAGAAGGCAAAGAAGAATAGCCGTGTTGACATCGCGGCATTACAAGAGCTGGTGCAGACTCTATTCCAGCAAAATGAGGACCTTACTCAAGAGCGAGATGACGCTATTGAGGAAGGGCAAGGCTGGGAAGAAGACTACAACCAAGCCATGGACGAGGTGCATGCATTGCAGGACCTCCTGCCTCCGGTATTGGGCATACCGGTGGTCTTGGGCCTTCCAGCAATGGGAGAACCCGAGATGGGAGAAGAGGTGGTAGATCCAGAGCCACCAGCAGAGGTACCGGAGGAGGACGACCCGCAGGAGGTCGAGTTCTACTCCGAGTAGGGGGTTACAGTTGCCAAGTAGGGCAGCTAGAGTAGTGTAACCCAACTTTTGTAATCGGTGACATGTAGTGTAGGCAGTAGCGTATGTATAGGTAGTGACGACATGAGCACAACTTCTCAGAGAACCGAGAACAATGTATCTTGTATAAAGTTTGTGCTTTATCAATGTATGTGAATGTTGTGCAAGTTATTCATGTGTCACATCAATACCTACTGTTGCATATGGAATTTTAAGTATGACATGTGCTAATCGCTGCTGTTTTGAATTTCAGAATGACTCGTACTCGTGCCAACCCGGATGTTGGGGGTACTAGCCAAGGGGGAGATACCTCACAACAGCCTCCCGAGGACTCCTCGGGACAGCAACAGCAAACACCGCCACTGCAACGGTTACATTGGCCGACATCGTCACGGCAGTGGCGGGTTCGCATAAGCAGCACACGGAGTTGCTGCAAACTCTCATCGCAAATACGTCTCTCCCAGAGAGACATCAAGATCGTGAGGAGCGTCAACAGAGCTCCTACTCCGACTTCCTAGCGACTCATCCCCCGGTATTCTCAAGGGCGGATGAACCTCTCAACGCGGACAACTGGCTCCGTGCAATAGAGATGAAGTTCGGGCTGCTCCAGACAAGTGAGCAGCGCAAGACTCAGTTCGCGGTCCAGCAGCTCCAAGGATCTGCGAGCGCGTGGTGGGCAAACTTCTGTGCTTCACAGCCCACCGACCGAGTTATGACCTGGGCGGAGTTCCGGATGGCCTTCCGGGCCTATCACATACCGCCGGGTCTGATGAAGAGGAAGACGCAGGAGTTTCTACACCTGCAACAAGGGAGCCGGAATGTGGGGGACCACAGGACCTCGTCAGGTGGTGCCATGTTATGCGGCACCCAACAGCACACGGGTTGCAGAAACACACATCATATTACATAAATAGTTTGTGGAAGCCTACAAGAATGTTTTACAAATAGTTATATCAGAGTAAACTACAGCGGAAGACTATCACTCTCACGACTCATATCTAAACTAGCAACAAAGAAACGGTCCAGCCCGCGGACGTTTCTTACTAGCAACACGAAGACAATCTGCAGCGGCGAGGGTGCTCTTTGAGTAAGCACTCAGAGGTTCCCGAGTCTCATCGGCACCCCTTCTCACAAGCATCGAGTCAATTACCTGCAAAACAACTCGGATAGCATCCGTGAGCATAACGCTCAGCAAGACTTAACCGTCACCCTAAACATGGAACTCTAAGTGAGGTTATGAACCTAACATAGGATGGCATAAGCATAATTAAACTCACCTAAAAGTAAATCCTTACTTTCAAATATTAATAGCAGTATTTTAAGTAACCTTGGGCACGCCACATCGGGATTCCACAATCAAACAATAAACGCTTTCCCCCGATGTAATTTGCTCATGGCATAAAAGAATCGAGTTTGCTCTAGCCTATTCATCAAGATCCAATACAAAGGTAGGATAATACTTCACATCAAAATGATTAGCTCCTTTCTCATGCAAGCTCTTACTACGTCACGACTGTGAGAACAAGTATGCTCGGTCCATTCCGCGAGCGACGGTGATTCGAATCGATAACACCCGGACTACACGACACGTACGCCCGTACTCGACGCTGCCTACAACAACCATCACTGACGTCGTACGTGGCAGCCTTTCCCCCGTTTCACCCCCGCTGAATCGATCAAGTCGCCCTGTACAGTAGCTACTCTCATGGTGCACCTTCCGACGTGAGATGTCATGAGAATATTCCCCACATACTGCACACGGGCCGTCCGCCTGAGGCGACCCGAAAAGTCCCAATGACAGCTTCCCGAGGTACATCGGTTTACTGGGTCCCATATAGCCAGCATGAGTCCGGTACACAACTCAAACTTGTTCAACAGGGCCGTATACGGATCGGTCCTTGACCGACATGGACAGGTCTATAGCACCCAGGCCCCTATGTCCTGCTGCTCCTACAACCTTCTGGTCTCAACTTTAACTTGCTACTTCATTTATGAACCAATCCCGTATGCCCCTGTTGTTCCTGAAACTGCGAGTAGCATCTCACCACTCGACTTCTGCCGAAACGTACTTAAGCATGGCAGTTCTACACGGTGAAAGACACCTACCCAATACTCCATGGGTCATTTGGTTATGCAGGAGGGGTATCAAACACTAGACCTAATGCACAGTTCAATTCTTAACCGAAAGTGAATACAAAATAAAAACTTAACAGCTGTTAAATGCAAACCGGAGCTTGCCTGTTTTGCAGGGTAGTCGTATATAAACGGTTAGTGTCCTTGCAGATCCACCCTTGACTCTCGGAGCTTGATCCACTTCGATGAATCACTCCTTTGAGTCCCCTTCGTTGTGGTTCTTATTGAAATGCATATGCATATATTTTATAGACTGTAATGGAAAGAAGTTATGGAATTAATTTCTTAGGAACAGAGGTTGTGTGGAAAAGCCAAGCATGGCTTGGTTTGCCTCTGTTGTGCAAAGAACAGAAATAAACTAATTTGACCTTAAGGCCTTAGCTATACACTAATCATTTTCCCTAATGAACATAATAGATAAGCTGAAAAGATTTGAGTGCAACCGAAGAACAAGAACTCCAATGGCCTCAAAACTTTTACAGCAGGTTCTATACTACCTAAGGATTTAGCTTGCCAAATTGCAGCTAATGTGGAGTCATATTGTGTCCTCCATAATTCTCACAACATCTCTTATGTATTTTTCCCTTATACATAAGTATGGAGAATAAGAACAGGGAGTTCAAGGACTCATCTTGGGCTGATCATTTACATGTGAGTTCTTGATAACATGAGAGTAATCTGGTCCAAAATTCAGCCCTTTTACTTGAGTAGTTCTCCCAGAACAATTCTTTAAGCATTCCTACTCAAAAGAATTAATTCTGAGGTAATGTGCATTTTCATGCTCAATTAAGTGAACTACAATTTCAAGTATGTCCCAGAGACCTTGAATAAATTTTCCTATGATTTTTGGAGCTATGGATTGCTTAGAACAGATTTTTGAAGTGGGAAACACTTTCTGAAAATGTTTCTGGACTCTTTTGAACACAGTAGTTTGCATTTGGCAAATTCCTACTCAAATGATCTTCAAATGAGCTGACAATTTCCTAGTAGGTCAATACTATGCTAAAGAATATTCTGGCAAAATTTGGGGATTTTTGGATAACCCAAACTCCCTCGTTAATTCTTTTTCAAAAACCTTCCAAGAATTTTCCAGAATATAATATTAACTTTCATACAAATCTGAGTTCTTATTTGGATAGAACTCAGAGAGATGAATCCAACCCAATTGGAATCACTCAAATTGGAGTTTTCTACAGGGAGATATGAATTTCCAAAGATTGAGCTAAGTCTTGAATTATTTTCCTACAGAAATTTCGGTTGGACACACAGTTTTGAATACCAGCCAATAGAAACGAAGCCACACCGGCCACAGCATATCTGCGCGCCAACACACGGGATCCCGGCCACACCCGATCCCGGGTTTAAAATTTGAGCTGCTGACAGCCGGGACCCACTCGTCTTCTTCCTCCGGCTTCCTCACTCGCGCCCGCGCTGCCCCTCGCCGACCCGACGCCGGAGCTCGCCGGCTCGCCGTTTCCGGCCACCGCCTGACCTGAAACTCGCCACCGGGGAGTTTGTGACACCGAGGAACATGGCTGTGGGGTTTGCTAGGGCTGCCAACGACCGGAACATGGTTGGCGACGTGCGACAGCTACTGTGGGGGTTCGGCGGCGTTGCCTGAGGTATCCAGCCCGTCAAAACCTGTGCCGACGAGCCCTACAGCACCAGTGGATGATCGCAAGGCTCGGCATGGCCTCTAAATGGCTTGGGAAAAGCCGCAAGTTTGTCGTCACAGTGCGCCTGATTTTGTCCGCCAGAGAAATGCTCGGTAGACCTCAAAATACGTCGCCCCAAAGGGTTTTCATTCAACGGATGCTAAAGAGAACATGATCGCCGGCTAGTCCAGCTCCTACGTGCAAAAATTGATGAGCTAAGAACGAATAGAAATGGAGAATTTTGGATTCCCATACCGGATGCTCGGGTTGAAGCCGCCGGAGCAAAACTTCGAAATTCGCCGGCGATGCTTCACGGTATGGCCTGAGCTTGGGCTTAGAGCAGCACCGCACCCGTGCGCGTCCGTAGCTGCAATCGCCCGGCCGTGAAACCCATTGTGGAGGGCTGTCCACGAGCGCCCGATCACGTTTTTGAGCTAGGTCACCGCGGCGGCGTTTGTTCTCGGGCAACGGAGGCCGAAGCTCGCTTGGTTTCAGGTCAGGGAGGTGGAGGTTGAGTTTGTGGGAGTGTTTAGCCGCTCAGGGGAGGAAGAGGCGCGATGATTCCTTCGGTTTCCCGATCGACCGAGAGGCGGAGGGGGAGAATGGCTGCCGTTCGTGCGCTCGCGAGGAGGAGAAGGGATGGCCTTTGCTTCGTCCAGGGGAGGTGATCAGGCCGCAGAACCGCCTCTGGGCGCCGTGCGTGGGGAAAGGGAGCAGCTGGTGGCGCTGCCGAGCGTCCCAGTGGCTCCACGGTGGGAGCTGCTCGTGGCTCACGTGTTGTTCGGTGAATTTCCCCACTGGGCTGAGACTTAGGGTGCAAGGCTCCTCCTTTAGCTCTATGACATGTGGGTCCCACTCCCCATTTCCTCCCCAAATATCTTCTCAAGCTGATCCTCTTAATTCCCACAATTCTGAGTTTTAAAATGTGGGTTAGAATTTGAATCCTTCCAATTCAGTTTGAATTTGCTTGCCAAATTTGAATTTGGTTGAAGTTTGCAAATTCTTCTCTTTAACTCCTTTTTGAGCCCACCCTACAAATAGAAAGTTGGGGATCAAACTCCTCCCTATAATTCCAACTATATGGCTGCAGTTTTAATCAAAGTCCTTGGTCACTACATGTGTGAACTTTGAATTTCAAATCTGATTTTTAAACTTACATGCAAAGAGGTATTTAACTCCTTATTGGTTCAACACTTTTAAATAAAAAGGTGAACTTCATGTTCGATGTTCATCCATGTATTACCTTGCATGAAGAAAAGTTTTAGCAAGTCCCATTTTTCATGTCTTTGCCACACATATGAATTCAAACATTAGTTTTTATTCATACACATTTTTGGGACTTTTACATTCCTCCCCCCTTAAAAGAATCTCGTCCCGAGATTACAAAAGAGGAACAAGACGGGAGAGGTAATTACAAACTGTACAACGATAAAAGTTCCGGGTTGTTGGTGCGGAGATAATCTACACTTTCCCACGTCGCCTCTTCCATGGTGTGATTACTCCACAGCACCTTGAAGAATCTGATCGTCCGGTTCCGGGTTACCCGGGTCTTTTCATCCAAAATCTGGACCGGTCGCTCCGTGTAGGTCAAGTCCGGTTTCAATTCGTCGATGTCCTCGGTGCGAACAGCAGCGGTGAATTTGAGGCACTTCCGCAGCTGTGAAACATGAAATACATCATGAACACCCGCTAGACTTGCCGGTAATTCCAGCCGGTAGGATACGGGTCCACACTTCTCCGTGATAGCAAAAGGACCAATAAAACGGGGAGCGAGCTTCCCCCTTACACCGAACCGGTGAATTCCCTTCATCGGAGATACACGAAGATAAACGTGTTCCCCGATGTCAAAATGTAATGGCCTACGCCTTTGATCAGCGTAACTCTTCTGTCGGGATTGTGCAGCCTTTAAGTTCTCTTGTATCAACCGAACTCGGTCTTCGGCTTCGTTGACAAGATCAATCCCAAACAGAACTCTTTCGCCGGACTCACCAATTTAGTGGTGTGCGACACTTCCGGCCGTAGAGAGCTTCATACGGTGCCATTTTAATACTCGCTTGATAACCGTTGTTATATGAAAACTCCGCCAGCGGTAGGTGATCATCCCAATTCCTACCGTGGTGGATGGCACACACTCTCAACATATCCTCAAGCACTTGATTCACCCTCTCAGTTTGTCCATCGGTTTGAGGGTGATATGCGGAGCTTCTAATTAGCTTGGTGCCTAATGAGGCATGCAGCTGCTCCCAAAAATGAGCAACAAACAGCGCACCTCGATCTGAAATGATGGTCTTCGGGACACCATGTGAGCAAATAATTCTGGAGATGAATAATTCCGCATATTGGTTTGCTCGATAATGAGTGTTCACCGTTATGAAATGAGCCGATTTCGTCAACCGGTCGACGATCACCCATATCGAGTCATGTTTCCTGGATGTGGGCGGTAATCCGACGATGAAGTCCATACTCACATCCTCCCATTTCCATGCCGGTATCTTCAAAGGTTGTAGCGGTCCGGCTTTTTGCATATGATCCGCTTTGACCCATCTACACGTATCGCATTCGGATACGTATTTAGCAATCTCCCTCTTCATCCTCGTCCACCAAAATTTCTGTTTCAAATCTTGGTACATCTTGTTACTTCCGGGATGAATGGAAAACTTAGACAGGTGGGCTTCATCCAAGATCTTCTTCCGGAGTTTCATATTGCGCGGTACCACTATACGGTTGTTAAACCATATCGTACCGTTCTCATCCCTCCGGAAACATTTCACCTTTCCGTTGTCTAGTCTTCTCCGTATGTGAGACATACCTCTGTCTCTTCTTTGAGCCTCAACAATCTCTTCACGGATTGTTGGAATGAGCGCGAGATTATAAAGCGCGCCATACGGAATGACACGGAGGCTTGGTTCTTCTTCTTCCAACTCAGGAGCCGCTAAGTTGTGAACGTGGGCTTTCCGACTAAGCGCGTCGGCAACCACGTTTGCTTTCCCCGGATGATAGTGGATCTCAATTTCATAATCCTTGATGAGCTCCAACCAACTCCGTTGCCTCATATTTAGCTCCTTCTGCGTGAAGATATACTTCAGGCTTTTATGGTCGGTGTAGAGGTGAACAAGATTACCCAGTAGGTAATGCCTCTACATTTTTAACGCCAACACCACTGCAGCAAGCTCAAGATCATGAGTTGGATAATGCTGCTCGTGGTTTCGCAGTTGACGAGACCCATAGGCGACTACACGCCCTTCTTGCATCAGAACACAGCCGAGACCGATGCCGGATGCATCACAATATACATCAAATGGCTTCGTCGTGTCCGGCTGAGCAAGAACTGGAGCTGTTGTGAGGTGTTTCACCAAGTTTTGAATGCGGCTTCACATGCTGCATTCCACATGTATTTAGTGCCCTTCTTCAGCAGCTCTGTCATTGGTTTAGCAATCTTTGAGAAGCTCGGAATAAACCTCCGATAATACCCCGCTAAACCTAGGAAACTTCGGACCTCGTGGACTGACTTGGGAGATTCCCATTTCAGCACTTGTTCGATTTTCTTGGGGTCCATGGCAATGCCCTCTGCTAAAATAATATGGCCTAGGAAAGGCACTTGATCGATCCAGAACTCGCACTTGCTGAACTTGGCATATAACTGGTGCTCCCGCAACCGTTGTAGCACAATACGCAGATGTTCAGCGTGCTCTTCTTTAGATTTGGAGTAAACTAAAATGTCGTCGATGAATACCACGACGAACTTGTCTAACTCCGGCATGAACACTGAATTCATCAAGTACATAAAGTGTGCCGGAGCGTTGGTTAACCCAAATGACATGATGAGGTACTCATAGAGTCCGTATCTCGTCGAGAAAGCTGTCTTCGGTATGTCCTCCGGTCGGATTTTGATTTGATGATATCCCGACCGAAGATCCATCTTCGAAAATACCTTTGCACCCATAAGTTGATCAAACAGGATGTTGATGCGGGGCAAAGGATACTTGTTCTTGATCGTGACAGCATTTAGAGGACGGTAATCAACACATAGCCGTAGTGTTTCGTCCTTCTTCTTAACGAACAGCGCTGAGCAACCCCAAGGTGAAGAACTTGGTCGTATGAAACCCTTGCTCATGAGTTCATTCAGTTGCTCTTTCAACTCCGCTAGCTCGTTAGGTGCCATCTTGTAAGGCCTTCGTGAGATAGGCGTCGTTCCCGGCGCCAGTTCAATCTTGAACTCGACGTCCCGTTCGGGCGGCATGCCCGGTAAGTCATCCGGAAATACGTCGGGATAATCTCGTACCACCGGAATATCTTCAAGCTTCAGCGCTTCCGTGTGGTAAGCCTCTACCATATCTGAGTCTTCGCTCTCTAAAAACAGCGTGTGCTGTCCGTGAATCGGTGAGTCAATCTGGACAGTGCGGTTACCGATATTGAGAACGGCACCGTGACGATTTAACCAAGACATCCCCAATATAATGTCTATCTTCTGCCTACCCAACATAATCAGCGATGTTGGGTATATTTTTCCGCACAAACACAAAGCTGCTCGGGACACAATCTGATTGGCAGAGATATTTCCTCCCGGTGAACGTATAAGAAAACTCGTTGTGGGAGTATTGGTGGATAATTGGTGCTGATCCACGCATGATTTGCTGATGAAATTGTGGGTTGCACCGGAATCAAAAAGTACCAGCACAGGGCCCACGCGTCTTCTTCTTCCTCCGGCTTCCTCGCTCGCGCCCACGCTGCCCCTCGCCGGCCCGACGCCGGAGCTCGCCGGCTCGCCGTTTCCGGCCACCGCCTGAGCTGAAACTCGCCGCCAGGGAGTTTGTGACACCGAGGAACACGGCTGTGGGGTTTGCTAGGGCTGCCGACGACTGGAAGATGGTCGGCGACGTGCGACAGCTACTGTGGGGGTTCGGCGGCGTTGCCTGAGGTATCCAGCCCGCCAAAACCTGTGCCGACGAGCCCTACAGCACCAGTGGATGATCGCAAGGCTCGGCATGGCCCCTAAATTGCTCGGGAACAGCCGCAAGTCGGTCGTCACAGTGCGCCCGATTTGGTCCGCCAGAGAAATGCTCGGTAGACCTCAAAATACGTCGCCCCAAAGGGTTTTCATGCAACGGATGCTAAAGAGAACATGATCGCCGGCTAGTCCAGCTCCTACGTGCAAAATTTGATGAGCTAAGAATGAATAGAAGTGGAGAATTTTGGATTCCCGTACCGGATGCTCGGGTTGAAGCCGCCGGAGCAAAACTTCGAAATTCGCCGGCGATGCTTCACGGTATGGCCTGAGCTTGGGCTGAGAGTGTGGCGGACCGGAGTCCGCTCATCCAGGACGCAGAGGGTGGTGCCGCGCGATGCGACACCCGACAGCACACATCATAAGAACCCAATATATTACATGGGAAAAACAGCTGAAACTGTACAAACAGGTACAAACTTCAGTTACAACTATTGTTCTATTACACAGCGGAAGACTACACTATACAACTCACGCCCGCCTATTTAGCAAAAGTCGGTTGCCCAGCCCTAGGGCAACCCACACTAGCTGCACGTCTCAGCTCAGCGCGGCGTGTACGGCTCCCACTCAGCCGTGGTCCCCGACAGAGGGTAACCCTCGCCGGTGGACTCGTACTCCGAGTCCGTGGGTGGCTCCTCACCTGAAAAACACTTAAGCAGCAACCATGAGCAAGAAGGCTCAGCGAGGCTTAACCGACTCACCTAAGCATGAAACTCTACATGAGGTATACCAAGACATAGGTTAGTAACCTTTCAGCTAAAGGACACGCCTACAAGTTCATCCTTAGTTCATCTTTTAGCAACAAGTTAACAGTTCAGGAAATCTGAAATTTAGTAAGCAGTATTTGGTGGCACACATGTAGCAATACAATTATATCAATCAGCATCATTGAATCAACATATTTCATCCATTAGTCTACGTTACGACGCAGTGAACAAGCAGTACTCGTCACCGCGAGGGACGGCGAATCGACTCGATATACACCTGCAGGGAAACCCAAAGAGCACGTCACGTACGCCCACCCGTGGAGCTGCACAGCACGCTCACTCGATGCCGTACGGGACAACCTTTCACCCAACGGCCCAAACGTCGAACCGGTCGCACCGAAACGAGCAGGAGGTTCCCCACACGGAGCATCTCTCTATGCCCGTTGGCAGATTTCCACCTTGCTGCCCTCAACCTACACCTATAAATCGGTGTGCTATGCCTCGACGCCCGGAGGTTTAGGCTACATCGGTTTATCGGGGCCCATATATCCGATATGCCTTCGGTCCGTTCAATACTTGTTCAGCAGGGCCACACACGGATCGGTCCTCAATCGACACGGGCAGAGCTGCGCACACAAGACTCTCTCTTGCTGCGCCCTAGCCCCTGCCTAGTCTCATTTTCATTACTAAAGTGATCTCACATCACTCAACCGAACCCGTGTGTCCCAATGCCTATCTCGCGAGTAGATTCCAACTACTCGACTTGTACCGAAGTCCTATGACTCATTAAGCATAGTCTGTCTACTCGAGGTCCTTGACACTACCCTCACTCTTTTAGGAACCTCTGGTTATGCAAGTGGGGTTTCATTCATCCTATACCTAATGCACAATCATACTTCATATGACACATGTAAACAAAGTAAAACTTTTAAAAAGGGTTAATGCAAACCGGGGCTTGCCTTGTTGCTGCTGGTCAGTAGTTAGTTCCTCGTCCGGAAGAAGGAAGTCCAGCACTTCCGGAGTCTCTTCTTCAACGGCTACACGTTAATGAAATACTACATGTTAATTTAGATGCAAATGTGAGTTTTAGAGTAAGACTTCTACTATTGGTTCTAATAACCAGCCTCTAACACCTGGAACTTTGTTTAAGAATTTAAATATGAACTGGCGTTGGTGGTTTGGCTTGGACTTAATCACATGGTTAAATGTTAAGTGGTTTCCCCCCTTTTCCATATTAACCCCTTAATTGGTTAAACAGGACAGGGGTGGTCTAGAGCTCCAATGGAGCTGAGAATTTTTGTGTGAGTTCCTTGTCACAAGAAAACTCACTGGACCAAACATTAGCACTTTTCATGGAGTGGTTTGCTCAGAATAATTTTCTTAGCAGATAAGCAAGGAAGAATTTTATTCTGAGGTAATACCCCTGTTCATGCTCAACTTAATGAACTACAATTTCAATTATAGCTCATAGAGTTTGCCTGAATTTTCCTAACATTTTTGGGGTTAAGAATTGCCCAGAACTGAATTTCCAAGTTTTGGAAATTCTCTGAAAATGTTTCTGTATTCAAATGAACACAGCACCTTCCAATTTGAATTGCTCTGACCAAATCAACTCCAAATGGTCTGAAACTTTTACAGGGGTTTACTAAGGTCCTAAAGAACACTCTAGCAAAATTTGGGGATTTTTGGATGAACCAAACTCCCTCTAAAATTCTTTTTCTGAAAAGCTTTAAAGAATTTTCCAGAATTAATTAATGGGTTTCATACAAATTGGGTTGTATATCTGGACAGAGCTGGGCAAGATGAATCCAACCCAATTTGAATCACTAAATTTGGAGCTTCCTAGCAAAAGTTATGGGGTTCTAAAGTTTGCACTAAAACTGGAAATTCCAAAAATGTTTAAATCCTGCGGGTGGGACCCACTCCTCGAGCCGGCCCACTCAGAAAGCGGCCACACCGCGGCCCACGGGTTTTTACCTGCGCTTCCGCACCGGATCCCGGCCGCAAACCCGATCCCCGCACGAGATCAGAGGCTGACCGGTGGACCCGGCCCCCCCTTCGTCTACCTCGCGCTCTCCCGCAGTTTCCGCGGCGGCGCTTCGCCGGAGCGCTCGCCGCCGGGCGTTTCCCCGCCCGACCTTTCACAAAACTTGCCGCCTGTGCCTAACTCGACTCGGAGAACACGCTGGTGCCCTCACCGGAGCTCGGCAATGGCCGGAACTATGCCCGCGACGGTGACAGAGCCTCCCTCTACTCCGGTGACGTCGTCCGGGCTACTCCGGGCCTTATTTCTCAAGCGCTTTGCTCCTACAGCTCCACCGTGGCATGCTGCGCACGAATATGAGCTCGGTTGGCCATGGAAATAGCCGGAACTGGGACCTCACCGTCGACCTAGGCCCGATATCGACTGTTGCTCGAAAAACTTGGATATCAGTGCAAAGGCTCGATGGTTTTCGATGGTTTTGGATCCTAGGTGGCCGTGGGGGCATGTAGAACCTATGCTCAGCTAGGTTTACGCTGTGCAGGACCGATCGCTGCGAATTTCAGCATTTCTGCTCACTCGTTTTTGTCGAGCACCGAGGACTGGACGGGGAAATACTCCCCCTACAAAGCATGGAAGAGGGTAGGGTCTTCACCGTGAGCTCGAGCAGTCCCCAGGCGCGTGTCTTTGCTGTTGAACTCCGGTCGCGAGGTCGCCTGGATCAACGGCGCGACGAGGAGCCGAGGGGAGCGGCGGGTGTCGTTTTTCGTTTCGGGTAGGAACGGGCAGAGCGGAGGAGATGAGGCTGGCTCACGTGGGCTGGGAACTTAAACCGCGTCGGGCACGCGTGCGCTCGGTCGCCGAGCAGGAGGTGGCGAGGTGAGGCGGTCGGACGCCGGTGCTGTCCGCAGCTGGCGCGAGGTGTTCGACCGACGTCGGGAGAAAACAGCCACGCTCGGTTTGGGAAACAAGTTTCCCCCACTGACTTGTGGGCCCACTCTCCCCCTAATCCTCTCTTCTCCATTTCTGTTGTAAATATCCCAGCAACTCCACATTGAATGAGAGACTTAGACCCCAAGTCTTGGTTTGAATTTGAGTTCTCAAATTCAAACTTTGTTTGGTTAAATTTGCTTCATGTTTAAACTG
Organism: Neostapfia colusana; assembly: GCA_030760725.1. NCBI lineage: Eukaryota > Viridiplantae > Streptophyta > Magnoliopsida > Poales > Poaceae > Neostapfia > Neostapfia colusana. Next base: position 29,686,260 of record JASWHV010000019.1, on the reverse strand, counting down.
AAATTCAAATTCAGTTTTGAATTATTGCAAATTTGGCTCCCGACAAGATGAACTCCAATGGGGATGAAAATTGGTGGGTTTACTTAGAAAAATGTGCTGAGTGTAGATATGAAGCTAACTTTTGAATTTGGGTGATGAAAGTTGCTGCAATTTGAATTTACATTCAAATTGGCCTCTTTTTGAAACAACCCAAAAGTGCCTCAAAAAGTGTTGAATTTGCATGAGCTTTGGACTGAACCTTCCCAAGACTTTTTAAATCCTAGGGGTGAGCTCAACCTCTCATGTTCATGTGTAGAAACCCTACATTGTGAAGGTGAAGGCTTTCCCCTCTAATCATTCTTTTGATGGAGGTTACATGCTCTTCACAACATTTCCTAAGGTGTCCACAATAAAAACTGTGGTGTGGTGAGGTGAAGAAAAGTTTTTGCAAGTCCCTTTTCTTGGGCTTTTACATCCCTCCCCCCTTAAAGGAATCTCGTCCCGAGATTATAAAAGAAGAGATAGCGATGTAATAGGGACTTACCCGTGTTGAGAAGCCATGAACTCCGGGTAATTTGAGCGAAGGAACTCCTCGCTCTCCCACGTCGCTTCTTCGGCGGTGTGGTTGCTCCAGAGTATTTTGTAGAACCACAACGTTCTGCTGCGTGTGGTCCTGGATTTCTCATCAAGAATTCCCACCGGATATTCATCATATGTTAAATCCGGTTTCAGCTCGCCGATGTCTTCGGTAGGAACAGCAGCTGTATGCTTCAAGCATTTTCGCAGTTGCGAAACATGGAAAATATCATGGACACCAGCCAGAGATGCTGGTAGTTCCAATCGATACGCCGCTGGTCCACACTTCTCGGTGATGGCGTAGGGTCCAATAAAACGGGGAGCGAGCTTCCCCTTCACACCGAACCGGTGCACACCCTTCATTGGAGACACGCGGAGGTATACGTGTTCCCCAACGTCAAAGTGCAACGGTCTACGCCTCTTATCAGCATAGCTCTTTTGTCGGGATTGAGTGGCCTTCAAATTGGCTTGAATTGTCCGAACGCGCTCCTCGGCGTCGTTCACCACATCAACCCCGAATGTGACCCTTTCACCGGACTCGCACCAATTTAATGGGGTGCGGCATTTACGACCGTAGAGAGCTTCATAGGGTGCCATCTTGATACTTGCCTGATAACCGTTGTTGTACGAGAATTCCGCCAATGGTAGGTGATCATCCCAGTTCCTACCATGGTGGATGGCACATGCTCTCAACATGTCATCCAGGACTTGATTCACCCTCTCTGTCTGGCCATCTGTTTGAGGGTGATAAGCGGAGCTCCTGATCAACTTAGTACCCAATGCAGCGTGTAGCTGCTCCCAAAAGCGAGATACAAATAATGCACCTCGATCTGAGACAATGGTCTTGGGTACCCCGTATAGGCATAGAATCTTCGCTATGTATAGCTCCGCATATTTCCCGGCATTGTAACGTGTATTCACCGGAATGAAGTGAGCCGTCTTGGTTAACCGATCAACGATTACCCATATGGAATCATGCTTGTTGGCTGTTAGGGGTAATCCCACAATGAAATACATGCTCACATCTTCCCATTTCCATGCCGGGATCTTCAGGGGTCGCAACAGCCCTGATTTCTTCATGTGATCAGCTTTCACTCGTCTACACGTATCGCACTCGGATACGTACTTAGCTACCTCCCGCTTCATCCGTGTCCACCAAAATTTCTTTTTCAAATCTTGGTACATTTTGTTGCTGCCCGGATGAATGGAGTATTTGGACAAGTGAGCTTCATCGAGGATCTTTTTCCTCAACTCCATATCTCAGGGTACGACTATGCGGTCATTGAACCACAACGTCCCCTCCCCATCTTTCCGGAAACATTTGATCTCCCCATTTTCAATTCGTCTCCGGAGATGTGCCATGCCTTTATCATTTTTCTGAGCTGCAATGATGTCCTCCCTAATAGTAGGGACGAGGGCAAGGTTGTACAGCGATCCATAAGGAACCAAGTATAAACTTGGCTCTTCCTCCTCCACCGGTGTAATGGTGAGGTGATGGACATGTGATTTCCGACTCAGCGCGTCGGCAACCACATTCGCCTTGCCGGGGTGGTAATGGATCTCAATCTCATAATCCTTGATCAGTTCTAACCACCTCCTCTGCCTCATGTTCAGCTCCTTCTGGGTGAAAATGTATTTCAAGCTCTTGTGGTCGGTGTAGAGATGCACCAAGTTCCCCAGGAGATAGTGCCTCCACATTTTCAGTGCCAACACCACGGCAGCAAGTTCAAGATCGTGGGTCGGGTAGTGCTGCTCATGGTTCCGAAGTTGACGTGAGCCATAAGCGACCACGCGTCCTTCCTGCATCAACACGCAGCCGAGCCCAATACCGGACGCGTCACAATACACGTCGAAGGGCTTTGTTGTATCCGGCTGAGCTAATACCGGGGCTGTTGTGAGATGCTTCACCAGTGTTCGGAACGCTCCTTCACACGCCGTGTTCCAAACATATTTTGTCCCTTTCTTCAGCAACTCTGTCATCGGCTTAGCGAGCTTGGAGAAGCTTGGAATGAATCTCCGGTAGTATCCCGCTAACCAGAGGAAGCTTCTGACTTCATGAACTGAAGTGGGAGCGTTCCATTTCAACACTTGCTCGATTTTACTTGGGTCAACCGCAATGCCTTCAGCTGAGATGATATGTCCCAAGAATGGCACTTGGCTGATCCAAAATTCGCATTTGCTGAACTTGGCATAGAGCTTGTGGTCTCGCAATCGTTGAAGAACGATCCGTAAGTGTTCGGCATGCTCGGCTTCTGTCTTGGAGTAAACCAAGATATCGTCGATGAACACTACCACGAACTTGTCCAGCTCCGGCATGAACACCGAGTTCATGAGATACATGAAATGGGCTGGAGCATTTGTGAGACCAAAGGACATGACGAGATATTCGTATAAGCCGTATCTCATCGAGAATGCCGTCTTCGGGATATCCTCCGCCCGGATATTGATCTGGTGATATCCAGAGCGAAGGTCCATCTTTGAGAATACACTTGCCCCCACAAGTTGATCAAACAAGATGTCAATACGGGGCAGTGGGTACTTATTCTTGATGGTGACGGCGTTGAGCGGTCGGTAATCCACACACAGCCTCAGGGTTTCATCCTTCTTCTTTACAAATAGCGCCGAGCATCCCCAAGGCGAGGAACTCGGCCTAATGAAACCCTTGCTCAACAGATCATTGAGCTGTTCTTTCAGTTCCGCCAGCTCATTTGGAGCCATCTTGTATGGTCTCCGTGATATGGGCGTGGTCCCGGGTGCGAGCTCGATCTTGAACTCGACATCCCGCTCAGGTGGCATGCCCGGAAGATCATCCGGGAACACATCAGGATACTCCCGGACTACGGGGATGTCTTCTAACTTGAGAACTTCAGCATTATTAATTGCTAAAACTTCCCGGACTGGCGTGTCTAACACCATGGAATGCGGACGGTGGAATGGAGAATTTAAGTGAACCGTCCGTGTCCGAGTCTCTAGGACAGCGCCATGGTATTGTAGCCATGACATCCCTAAGATTACATCAATCTTTTGTCCCATAAGGATTATCAAGGTGGTGGGATATAGTTTCCCACCTAAGCACAGAGGTGCCTTTGGAATCATCATATTAGCTAAAATCTTCCCTCCCGGTGAGCATATCATATAAGTGCAGTCGGTTGGGAAGACTTGCAATTGATGTTTAGCCACATAGGATGCACTTATAAAGCTGTGGGTTGCACCAGAATCAAATAATATGACGATGGCTTGATTGTTGAGAGTAAACGTACCCGCCAGCACGTTGTCTCCCTCGGGGGCGTCCTCATTGTCGAGGTTGCGGACGCCTCCAGTCCGCTGACCAACCTTCTTCACCGGAGGTCGGCCTCGAGCACCGCCCTGGAGCTGGGCTTGCCCGCTGCTCTGCTGCCCCTGGGGACAGTCCTTCGCAAAGTGGCCCGCCTGGCCACACGTGAAGCAGGTGAAACGGGGCGGTTCCCCGCTGGTCGGTGGACGGAAACCCGGGGCGCGTTGTGGCGGTGGAAACGCCCGGGGTACCGTCTGCTGTTGCTGTCTTGGTGGTGGCATCGGCGGACGGAACGGAGGTGCCTGAAAGGGACGTCCCCCGAACCGTTGCGGTCGCGCCGGTGGTTGCCACTGCTGCCCGGATGGTGTCCGATACACCATACGGTACTTATGGGGAGCGCAACTCCCACCGCTGCTAGGTGGAGCGCTACGCTTCCTCTGCTCAGCTGCTAACTCCCGCTGAGCGTCCTCTTGCATGATGGCGGCATTGACTAGGTCGTTGAATGTGCCGCGGTTGCATTGTACGAGGTGGGTCTTCATTTCGGGGTGCAACCCCCGATAGAAGTGCTCCCTCTTCTTCTCCTCCGTGGAGACGTAGTCTGACGCATACTGCGCCAGATGGTTGAAGGCACGGGAGTAGTCGTGGGCACTCCTCCCGCCCTGCTTCAGTTACAAAAATTCTTGGAACTTCCTCTTCATTATTCCGGGAGGGATGTGATAGGCGCGGAACGCCTCCCGGAACTCTTGCCATTCCACGGCATGGCCAGCCGGGCGTGAGGCGACATAATTCGCCCACCACGCACCAGCGGCACCGTGGAGCTGCTGTGCTGCGAACAGCATCTTCTGCCACTCCGTACACTGGAGCAGCCCGAACTTGGACTCGATAGTCCGCAGCCAGTTGTCCGCCTCCAGTGGTTCTTCAGCTTCGGTGAACACTGGAGGGTGCGTACTCATGAAATCCGAGTACGACACTTCGCGGGGCTCACGAGGCCCTCACTCTTGACGTCCTCCCGCCTGGGACGTATTCTGCACGATCGTGCGGAGCAGGTCGGTCTGCTCCTCACGACCTCCCACCAATGCCGCTATCACATCCGCTAGAGTAAGCGGAGGCGGCGGTGGTGGCTTCTGCTGCGGGGTGCTGTCGTAGGCCGGTGGCTGGGAGTCATCACCTCCCGGTTGGCTAGAGCCACCAACCTCGTGCGTGGTCCTAGTACGAACCATCTGCAACCACACGACATTAAACATCAGTCCCGCAACCTTTTGCATGCAGTCTAAATAAAACTGGGCGTATAAACATTATGACAACAAAACATGCGAAATATCTCGTAAGTAGATAATGTAATAACTTTGCACAAGCTACACCATTACCAGACCAAACACAAGTTAGTTTAATCCAACTTGATGAACCCCCTCTTTGGAAGCTCACCATAACTGGGTTTGGCCACTACGAGACATTACTATCGCGTTGTCATCACGTATAACACCCTTAGGGTACAACACCCTTTTCAATGGGTTCAACTGTCATTCTTCTGTCAGAATGACCAGTTTCTACCTATTCCAAGTTTTGATCTGGTTCTGGGCATCTTCATGACTCAAGTTGAATACCAAAGTTCAAGTTAACTTCAGTATATTTCCAACGAGTACTCATTTGCCCCCCAGATCAGCTTTGATTAAAAAGTTATGTTAATTCAAAGTTAGCAGAATTTCTGGAAGAATTTTAACAGCACCTCCCTTGGAAGTGGCTGTTTCCAACCCGGATTTCCACTAAATCCGTGCTGAAATTTCAGAAACTTTGAATTGCAAAGATGTCACACATCTTCTACTCTTTCTATGGATGTATTATATGACAATTTTAGATTTTTCTACTTGGAGTTATATTTGAAAAACAGATCAGTTCAGAGGATGTTTTACTCTGCCCTGGTTCTGGACAGTTTACATTTCTCTGGGCTTTAAGCCATCTTAAGGTGAGTTTCAGCTCTGGAAGTCTACAACAAAGTTGTAGAGGACTTGAATACCTTTCCAGAACTATATAGCACACCTCCCTGGGCTAAAAGACCTGCGAGCTATGCCCTGTTGAAGATCAGCAACCTTGCTGTCTCAAAACAGAGCACTCTGTTTTTCAGTCTTTTTGGAACTACAATCATCACTACCCCATTCTTATACCCAACCAGGGTCCTAAATGTTGAACCTATAGATTTTAATTCTTTGTTATCATTATACTCATGCATATGCCTACAATATCTCGGTACTACGTTCCTCACAAAAGAAAATCCTAACCGGATCATACCGGCATATACGTCTCAAGTGTGGCACTAAACGGTCTCTCGCACACGTTTTCTACACGGATACATACGTGGTTAGTACCTGCAGAAGACCACACAATAATAGTGCACTCAATGGTTATTCATTTCAGGCAGTTCCATATTTGAAAGTAAATACAAACGCCCGTATCATTGTCATACGGCCGTCCTTGAGCTAAGTCACGTCTCAAGGCACGTGATCGTGTTTCAACACCACACGACGGGGAACCCGAGTATGTCATGAACGGGTCGTCACGGTTGGGAATGTTATCAACCCAACAGATACCACCTACTGTCCTGCAGGGCACGCCGATGGCAAGCGCTGCGTATGTCCTCCTGGGCTATTTCCAGACGAACACACTCTCGCATTACTGACCACGCGATGGGGTCTCCACTTACTTGCCTAATGCACGCTAGGGATCAGCGTTTCATATGAACTCAGGAACATGAAGAGTCCAAGAGGTTCATATTAACGTCTCACACCAAGCTGTGAGATCAATCCCTGAACCACGTTCCTCGTCAGGGGGAGCTAACCGAAATTGAACCGCTTTCGGTGGCGTTCCTTACCATACTTACCAGAGCGTAGGTGCGTCGTTACATAATTGAAATTCAGAATTATAACACATAAGTTAGTCTTTGCCACTTTAAGTAACTATGCTTATATAGTCCTTACTTGGGCAACTACCGAATCCTCACCGTATACCTAAGTTTTTTTCCCATAATGCAGTCCTTTAGTACTGTGCTATCCCCACTGCAGCTCTGATACCAGGCTGTGGCGGACCGGAGTCCGCTCATCCAGGATCGCAGAGGGTGGTGCCGCGCGATGCGACACCCGACAGCACACGTCATAAGAACCCAATATATTACATGGGAAAAACAGCTGAAACTGTACAAACAGGTATAAACTTCAGTTACAACTATTGTTCTATTACACAGCGGAAGACTACACTATACAACTCACGCCCGCCTATTTAGCAAAAGTCGGTTGCCCAGCCCTAGGGCAACCCACACTAGCTGCACGTCTCAGCTCAGCGCGGCGTGTACGGCTCCCACTCAGCCGTGGTCCCCGACGGAGGGTAACCCTCGCCGGTGGACTCGTACTCCGAGTCCGTGGGTGGCTCCTCACCTGAAAAACACTTAAGCAGCAACCATGAGCACGAAGGCTCAGCGAGGCTTAACCGACTCACCTAAGCATGAAACTCTACATGAGGTATACCAAGACATAGGTTAGTAACCTTTCAGCAAAAGGACACGCCTACAAGTTGATCCTTAGTTCATCTTTTAGCAACAAGTTAACAGTTCAGGAAATCTGAAATTTAGTAAGCAGTATTTGGTGGCACACATGTAGCAATACAATTATATCAATCAGCATCATTGAATCAACATATTTCATCCATTAGTCTACGTTACGACGCAGTGAACAAGCAGTACTCGTCACCGCGAGGGACGGCGAATCGACTCGATATACACCTGCAGGGAAACCCAAAGAGCACGTCACGTACGCCCACCCGTGGAGCTGCACAGCACGCTCACTCGATGTCGTACAGGACAACCTTTCACCCAACAGCCCAAACGTCGAACCGGTCGCACCGAAACGAGCAGGAGGTTCCCCACACGGAGCATCTCTCTATGCCCGTTGGCAGATTTCCACCTTGCTGCCCTCAACCTACACCTATAAATCGGTGTGCTATGCCTCGACGCCCGGAGGTTTAGGCTACATCGGTTTATCGGGGCCCATATATCCGATATGCCTTCGGTACGTTCAATACTTGTTCAGCAGGGCCGCACACGGATCGGTCCTCAATCGACACGGGCAGGGCTGCGCACACAAGACTCTCTCTTGCTGCGCCCTAGCCCCTGCCTAGTCTCATTTTCATTACTAAAGTGATCTCACATCACTCAACCGAACCCGTGTGTCCCAATGCCTATCTCGCGAGTAGATTCCAACTACTCGACTTGTACCGAAGTCCTATGACTCATTAAGCATAGTCTGTCTACTCGAGGTCCTTGACACTACCCTCACTCTTTTAGGAACCTCTGGTTATGCAAGTGGGGTTTCATTCATCCTAAACCTAATGCACAATCATACTTCATATGACACATGTAAACAAAGTAAAACTTTTAAAAAGGGTTAATGCAAACCGGGGCTTGCCTTGTTGCTGCTGGTCAGTAGTTAGTTCCTCGTCCGGAAGAAGGAAGTCCAGCACTTCCGGAGTCTCTTCTTCAACGGCTACACGTTAATGAAATACTACATGTTAATTTAGATGCAAATGTGAGTTTTAGAGTAAGACTTCTACTATTGGTTCTAATAACCAGCCTCTAACACCTGGAACTTTGTTTAAGAATTTAAATATGAACTGGCGTTGGTGGTTTGGCTTGGACTTAATCACATGGTTAAATGTTAAGTGGTTTCCCCCCTTTTCCATATTAACCCCTTAATTGGTTAAACAGGACAGGGGTGGTCTAGAGCTCCAATGGAGCTGAGAATTTTTGTGTGAGTTCTTTGTCACAAGAAAACTCCCTGGACCAAACATTAGCACTTTTCATGGAGTGGTTTGCTCAGAATAATTTTCTTAGCAGATAAGCAAGGAAGAATTTTATTCTGAGGTAATACCCCTGTTCATGCTCAACTTAATGAACTACAATTTCAATTATAGCTCATAGAGTTTGCCTGAATTTTCCTAACATTTTTGGGGTTAAGAATTGCCCAGAACTGAATTTCCAAGTTTTGGAAATTCTCTGAAAATGTTTCTGTATTCAAATGAACACAGCACGTTCCAATTTGAATTGCTCTGACCAAATCAACTCCAAATGGTCTGAAACTTTTACAGAGGTTTACTAAGGTTCTAAAGAACATTCTAGCAAAATTTGGGGATTTTTGTATGAACCAAACTCCCTCTAAAATTCTTTTGCTGAAAATCTTTAAAGAATTTTCCAGAATTAATTAATGTGTTTCATACAAATTGGGTTGTATATCTGGACATAGCTAGGCAAGATGAATCCAACCCAATTTGAATCACTAAATTTGGAGCTTCCTAGCAAAAGTTATGGGGTTCTAAAGTTTGCACTAAAACTGAAAATTCCAAAAATGTTTAAATCCTGCGGGTGGGACCCACTCCTCGAGCCGGCCCACTCAGAAAGCGGCCACACCGCGGCCCACGGGTTTTTACCCGCGCTTCCGCACCGGATCCCGGCCGCAAACCCGATCCCCGCGCGAGATCAGAGGCTGACCGGTGGACCCGGCCCCCCCTTCGTCTACCTCGCGCTCTCCTGCAGTTTCCGCGGCGGCGCTTCGCCGGAGCGCTCGCCGCCGGGCGTTTCCCCGCCCGACCTTTCACAAAACTTGCCGCCTGTGCCTAACTCGACTCGGAGAACACGCTGGTGCCCTCACCGGAGCTCGGCAATGGCCGGAACTATGCCCGCGACGGTGACAGAGCCTCCCTCTACTCCGGTGACGTCGTCCGGGCTACTCCGGGCCTTATTTCTCAAGCGGTTTGCTCCTACAGCTCCACCGTGGCATGCTGCGCACGAATATGAGCTCGGTTGGCCATGGAAATAGCTGGAACTGGGACCTCACCGTCGACCTAGGCCCGATATCGACTGTTGCTCGAAAAACTTGGATATCAGTGCAAAGGCTCGATGGTTTTCGATGGTTTTGGATCCTAGGTGGCCGTGGGGTCGTGTAGAACCTATGCTCAGCTAGGTTTACGCTGTGCAGGACCGATCGCTGCGAATTTCAGCATTTCTGCTCACTCGTTTTTGTCGAGCACCGAGGACTGGACGGGGAAATACTCCCCCTACAAAGCATGGAAGAGGGTAGGGTCTTCACCGTGAGCTCGAGCAGTCCCCGGCGCGTGTATTTGCTGTTGAACTCCGGTCGCGAGGTCGCCTGGATCAACGGCGCGACGAGGAGCCGAGGGGAGCGGCGGGTGTCGTTTTTCGTTTCGGGTAGGAACGGGCAGAGCGGAGGAGATGAGGCTGGCTCACGTGGGCTGGGAACTTAAACCGCGTCGGGCACGCGTGCGCTCAGTCGCCGAGCAGGAGGTGGCGAGGTGAGGCGGTCGGACGCCGGTGCTGTCCGCAGCTGGCGCGAGGTGTTCGACCGACGTCGGGAGAAAACAGCCACGCTCGGTTTGGGAAACAAGTTTCCCCCACTGACTTGTGGGCCCACTCTCCCCCTAATCCTCTCTTCTCCATTTCTGTTGTAAATATACCAGCAACTCCACATTGAATGAGAGACTTAGACCCCAAGTCTTGGTTTGAATTTGAGTTCTCAAATTCAAACTTTGTTTGGTTAAATTTGCTTCATGTTTAAACTGAAATTCAAATTCAGTTTTGAATTATTGCAAATTTGGCTCCCGACAAGATGAACTCCAATGGGGATGAAAATTGGTGGGTTTACTTAGAAAAATGTGCTGAGTGTAGATATGAAGCTAACTTTTGAATTTGGGTGATGAAAGTTGCTGCAATTTGAATTTACATTCAAATTGGCCTCTTTTTGAAACAACCCAAAAGTGCCTCAAAAAGTGTTGAATTTGCATGAGCTTTGGACTGAACCTTCCCAAGACTTTTTAAATCCTAGGGGTGAGCTCAACCTCTCATGTTCATGTGTAGAAACCCTACATTGTGAAGGTGAAGGCTTTCCCCTCTAATCATTCTTTTGATGGAGGTTACATGCTCTTCACAACATTTCCTAAGGTGTCCACAATAAAAACTGTGGTGTGGTGAGGTGAAGAAAAGTTTTTGCAAGTCCCTTTTCTTGGGCTTTTACAGAGAGCAGCACCGCAGCCGTGCGCGTCCGTAGCTGCGATCGCTCGGCCGTGAAACCCCCTGTGGAGGGCTATCCACGAGCGCCCGATCACATTTTTGAGCTAGGTCGCCGTGGCGGCGTTTGTTCTAGGGCAACGGAGGCCGAAGCTCGCTTTGTTTCAGGTCAGGGAGGTGGAGGTTGAGTTCGTGGGAGTGTTTAGCCGCTCAGGGGAGGAATAGGCGCGATGATTCCTTCGGTTTCCCGATCGACCGAGAGGTGGAGGGGGAGAACGGCTGCCGTTCGTGCGCTCGCGAGGAGGAGAAGAAGGGATGGCCTTTGCTTCATCCAGGGGAGGTGATCAGGCCGAAGAACCGCCTCTGGGCGCTGTGCGTGGGGAAAGGGAGCAGCTGGTGGCGCTGCCGAGCATCCCAGTGGCTCCACGGTGGGAGCTGCTCGTGGCTCACGTGTTGTTCGGTGAATTTCCCCACTGGACTGAGACTTAGGGTGCAAGACTCCTCCTTTAGCTCTACGACATGTGGGTCCCACTCCACATTTCCTCCCCAAATATCTTCTCAAGCTGATCCTCTTAATTCCAACAATTCTGAGTTTTAAAATGTGGGTTAGAATTTGAATCCTTCCAATTCAGTTTGAATTTGCTTGCCAAATTTTAATTTGGTTGAAGTTTGCAAATTCTTCTCTTTAACTCCTTTTTGAGCCCACCCTACAAATAGAAGGTTGGGGATCAAACTCCTCCCTATAATTCCAACTATGTGGCTGCAGTTTTAATCAAAGTCCTCGGTAACTACATGTGTGAACTTTGAATTTCAAATCTGATTTTTAAACTTACATGCAAGGAGGTATTTAACTCCTTATTGGTTCAACACTTTTAAATAAAAAGGTGAACCTCATGTTGGATGTTCATCCATGTATTACCTTGCATGAAGAAAAGTTTTAGCAAGTCCCATTTTTCATGTCTTTGCCACACATATGAATTCAAACTTTAGTTTTTATTCATCCACATTTTTGGGGCTTTTACACGGAACGCGCTGGAATACTCCAGGGTGTTCAACGATCTCACGCTCTACGCGTCGTATCACGCCGATACCAACGAGAAGCGGTGGGACCCCTTTTACCAGGGGCTTAACCTGCTCCTGAAGGACAAGCTGGCGATGTTCAATCGCGGCAGCCTCAACGACATCATTGATGTTGCGATTGTCCAGGAGGACTCCGGCAAGGATTTAGCGGCGGCGGAGAGAAAGCGAAGCACGCTGCAAATCAGCGGAGAAGGAGGCGGTCCTTCTTAGAAATTTTGGACGGTGAATCGCCCACCATCGGGTCCACGCTGGCAGCCACCACAGAGGCCGATGCCATTCCGCAGTCGGCCGTATTCCTCACCGGCATTCAGGCCGGCACTGCCAGTACCACCTCCGCAACAACAACATCAGCAGCCTACGATGCCGCGTGCGTATGCTCCTCAGCAGCGCATGCCGGGCTTTCGTCCCCCGAGCACCGCACAAGCAGCGGCCACATGTTACAAGTGTGGTCGTCCAGGACACTTCGCCAGCAGTTGTCCAGAGAGGCAAGGCGGCGGAGTTTGCACCACAGTTTCCGGGGATGAATCAACCCCGGAACCCTACTAATGCGCGGCGGGCAAACCCTAGGCCCGGCACTGTCCACCAGCTTGCCAAAGAGGATGTGCTGGAGGCTGAGCCAATCCTTGCGGGTATGTTCCAACTCCACCAGCATCCCGCCATAGTATTGTTTGATTCAGGCGCCACGCATAGCTTCATTAGCAAAGCTTTCATTGATAAGTATAGCTTGCAAATACTACCCACCGATAGTTCTTATGTGATCTGTTCACCGGGTGGGAAAATTTCAGCAAGCATGATGGTTCCAAAAGCGCCATTGTGCTTAGGGGGTAGAGTATACCCTATGTCTCTCATAATTTTAGAGGGACAATGTGGCGGACGGGATCCGCTCATCCAGGATCGCAGAGGGTGGTGCCGCACGATGCCACACCCGATAGCACACGTCATAAGGACACAATATATTACATGGGAAAAACAACTGAAATGTACAAACAGGTACAAATTTCAGTTACAAACTATTGTTTATATTACACAGCAGAAGTCTAAACTATACAACTCACGCCCGCCTATCTAACAAAAGTCGGCTGCCCAGCCCTAGGGCAACCAACACTGGCCGCACTCCTCAGCTCAGCGCGGCGTGTACGGCTCCCACTCAGCCGTGGTCCCCGACGGAGGGTAACCCTTGTCGGTGGACTCGTACTCCGAGTCCGTGGGTGGCTCCTCACCTGAAAAACACTTAAGCAGCAACCGTGAGCACGAAGGCTCAACAAGACTTAACCGACTCACCTAAGCATGAAACTCTACATGGGGTGTACAAAGCACATAGGATAATAACATTGCAGCAAATGGACACGCCTATAAGTTCACCCTTAATTCATCTTTTAGCAACAAGTTAACAGTTCAGGAATCTGAAATTTAGTAAGCAGTATTTGGTGGCACACATGTAGCAATACAATTATATCAATCAGCAATATTGAATCATCATATTTCATACATTAGCCTACGTCACGACTCAGTGACCAAGTGGTACTCTTCACCGCGAGGGATGGCGAATCGACTCGATATACACCTGCAAGGAAACCCAAAGAGCACGTCATGTACGCTCACCCTTGGAGCTGCACAGCACGCTCACTCGATGTCGTACGGGACAACCTTTCACCCAACAGCCCAAACGTCGAACCGGTCGCACCGAAACGAGCAAGAGGTTCCCCACACGGAGCATCTCTCTATGCCCGTTGGCAGATTTCCACCTTGCTGCCCTCAACCTACACCTATAAATCGGTGTGCTATGGCTCGACGCCCAGAGGTTTAGGCTACATCGGTTTATCGGGGCCCATATGTCCGATATGCCTTCGGTACGTTCAAACTTGATCAGCGTGGGCCACACACGGATCGGTACTCAATCGACACGGACAGGGCTGCGCACATAAGACTCCCTCTTGCTGCGCCCTAAGCCCTGCCAAGTCTCATTTTCATTACTAAGGTGATCTCACATCACTCGAACCAATCCCGTGTGTCCCAAGCCTAACTCGCGAGTAGATTCCAACTACTCGACTTGTACCGAAGTCCTAGGAATCACTAAGCGTAGCTTGTTTACACGAGGTCTTAGACACTACCCTCACTCTTATGGAAAATTTTGGGTTATGCAAGTGGGGTTCCATTCATCCTACACCTAATGCAGACGTACACTTCACGCTATGTATGTAAACAAAGTAAAACTTTATAAAAGGCTTAATGCAAACCGAGGCTTGCCTTGTTCCTGCTGGTCAGTAGTTAGCTATTCTTCCGGAAGGAGGAAGTCAAGTACTTCCGGAGCCTCCTCGCCTTCAGCGACTACACGTTAGTAAAATACTACATGTTAATGAATATGCACATAAGTTTATTGTAATGCTTCTGCTATTAGTTATAATAACCAGTTTCTAAAACCGGAACTCTGTTCAAGAATTTAAAATGAAACTGGGGCTAGTGGTTTGGGTTTGGACCTAAGCACATGGTTAAGTGCTAAGTGGTTATCGCCCTCTTCTCCATTGCTCACCTCAAGTGGTAAAACAGAGCAGGGGTGATCCAGAGCTTCAATGGAGCTGAGAGTTTTTGTTTGAGTTCCTTGTCACAAGAAATCCCTCTGGACCAAAATTTAGCACTTTTCATTGAGTGGTTTGTTCAAAATAATTTTCTTAGCAATTAAGCAAAGAAGAATTAATTCTCAGATCACACCCCTGTTCATGCCCAACTTAATGAACTACAATTTGAATTATAGCTCCTAAAGTTTACATGAATTTTCCTAGCATTTTTGGAGCTAAGATCTGCCCACAACTGAATTTCCAAGTTTCGGAAATTCTCTGAAAATGTTCCTGTATTCAAATGAACACAGCACCTTCAAATCTGAATTTCCCTGGTCAAATTAACTCCAAATGGTCTGAACATTTTACAGGGTTTCACTAATATCCTAAAGGACATTCTGGCAAAATTTGAGGATTTGTGGATGAACCAAACTCCATCTATAAGTCTTTTGCTGAAAAGCATTAAAGAATTTTCCAGAATTAATTTATGGGTTTCATACAAATTGGGTTGTATATTTGGACAGAGCTAGGCAAGATGAATCTAACCCAATTTTGATCACTAACTTTGGAGCTTCCTAGCAAAAGTTATGGGGTTTTAAAGGTTGGGGAAATTCTGGAATTTGAATTAACCGGGAAAAGTTCAAATCCCTGACAGCGGGCCCGGTCCCCACGTGTCACCACGTCGGCTACGCCACACGGGGCCACAGGACTGTTCTCCACGTTGTCACAGATGATCCGGTGCAACAGATAATCCCCACCCTGTGTATCGAGTGACTGGTGAGCGGGCCCGGCCGGGTCATCTTCTTCCTCACGCCAGCCCCCTTTCCCGCGCCGCCCTCTCGCCGGCACCCCTCTGAAGCTCGCCGGACCTGACTTCCCGACCGCCTCTCAGCAGGAAACTCGCCGCCGGGGCCTAATTTCGTGCGCTGAACACGATGGCACCCACTGCTCCGGCCGGCGGTGGCCCTAACCTAGCCGGCGACGGTGCAGCGGCTCGGGCTCACTTCGGTTATGTCACCCGGCCAACTTAGCCCACCAAAACCTCGGTGGAAGGGCTCTACAGCACCGGGGGATCTCAGAGAAGGTCGACAAGGCCATGCAAAGGCTCGGGGAGAGCTCTAACCTAGCCGTCACCGTTTGCCCAACCCTTCCCGCCATAACCGCGGTTGGAAAACTGGGAAATACGCCGGCTACAGCCAAAATTAAGCTAGGGTTGCGAAGCAAACTTGGGCGCCGTCAAGTCTAGCTCCTGTGAGTGCAGTATGACGTGCTCTAAGCAAGTATGCGTCGGGAATTTGCGGGTTTCTTACCATAAGGTGGTTTTGCACCCGCTGGAAGTGTTTTGCGAAATTCGCCAGCGATGATCGGTCACTGGTTCTAGGCTTTGGGGTCGAGCAGCGTGGAGCCGAGGCGCGTCCAAAACCGTCCTGGCCCGGCCGTGACAAGCCTTCTGCCGAGCTGCCCACGGAAGCACCTTTGCTCGGTTCTTCCCGGCCGCCGCGAAGACACAGTTTTCTCAGGTTGTGATGGTGCGGCTCGACTGGAAATGGCGTGTGCGGATCGTGGAAAGTCCCGTGGTGATGTTTGGGTGAGTTGCCGAGGATTGCCCGCGTGATGAAATCGCTCCCGAGCGGTTGAACACGGCGGCTGCTCCTCGGTGCTCTAGCGTGCGTGAACGGGGGGGGGGGGGGGGGGCTGGGGTCTTCTCGGTGTTGTGGCACGTTGAGGCACGGCTGGGAGTTAAGGCCCCCACGAGGAGCTCGCCAGCGTGAGAGGGAGGAGCAGGAGCTGTCGCCCGGTGCTCCTCGGTGAGTCTCGGTGGAAACTCGGCTCTGTTCCGAGTGCAAAACTTAGCCCCTAAGGTTATTGATCTTTGTGCATTTTTAACCTCCCCAATGACATGTGGGTCCCACTTGTCACTGCTCCCCACCCCTCAAAAGATCTTCAAAAACTTGGCAAGTGAGTGATTCAAATGTTTGGAGTCTCAAACTAACCTACATTTGTATGGTTGGGCAAATTTCCCCAAATTCAAATGTATATTTGAATTCTTTGCATATTTGGAAAAATGGGTAGCAAACCTTTTCACAATTTATTGAAACTTTGCCTCCCCACTAATTTGGACCTAAGGAACCCAATTATGCACTTTGATTCTTGTGTTAGCTGCTGCAACCATGAGTTCGAATACAACAGTTTTGAATCACCATTATGTCCTCCCCTCATTTGAATTTTGAGTTGGACAGTAGTTCAAATTCTGATTTTCAAACCCTCCCATTGCACTTGACTACTTCAACTCAGTGGTCTTAATCCAACTAGGGTCCAACATGTGAATGACTATAAGTTGGTTTTAGAATCACCTCTCATGTGTTATCGCATGTGTGGAGAGTTTGAACCATCACCCTTTTGATGGAGGTTACTTGCTCTTCACAATATTTCTTAAGATATCCACAACAAGAACTGTGGTGTTGTGAGGTGAAGAAAAGTTTTTGCAAGTCCCTTTTCTTTGGCTTTTACATCCCCTCCACCTTAAAAGAATCTCGTCCCGAGATTATAAAAGAAGAGATAGCGATGTAGTAGGGACTTACCCGTGCTGAGAAGCTATGAACTTCGGGTAATTTGAGCAAAGAAATTCCTCGCTCCCCCACGTTGCTTCTTCGGCAGTGTGGTTGCTCCAGAGTATCTTGTAGAACCACAATGTCCTGCTACGCATGGTTCGGGCTTTCTCATCAATAATTGCCACCAGATATTCATCATATGTCAAATCCGGTTGCAGCTCGCCGATGTCTTCGGTAGGAACAGCAGCGGTATGCTTCAGACATTTTCTCAGTTGTGAGACATGGAAAACATCATGGGCACCAGACAGGGATGCCGGTAGCTCCAGTCTATACGCCGCTGGTCCACACTTCTCGGTGATAGCATAGGGTCCAATGAAACGGGGAGCGAGCTTCCCCTTCACACCGAACCGGTGCACGCCTTTCATCGGAGACACGCGGAGGTACACGTGTTCACCGATGTCAAAGTGCAACGGTCTACGCCTCTTATCAGCGTAGCTCTTCTGCCGGGATTGAGCGGCCTTCAAATTAGCTTGAATCGTCCGAACGCGCTCTTCGGCGTCGTTCACCACATCAACCTCGAATGTGACCCTTTCACCGGACTCGGACCAATTTAATGGGGTGCCGCATTTGCGACCGTAGAGAGCTTCGTAGGGTGCCATCTTGATACTCGCCTGATAGCTGTAGTTGTACGAGAATTCCGCCAATGGTAGGTGATCATCCCAGTTCCTACCATGGTGGATGGCACATGCTCTCAACATGTCTTCCAGAACCTGATTCACCCTCTCTGTTTGGCCTTCTGTCTGAGGGTGGTAAGCGGAGCTTCTAATTAGTTTAGTACCCAAAGCAGCATGCAACTGCTCCCAAAAGCGAGATACAAACAATGCACCTCGGTCTGAGACTATGGTCTTGGGTACGCCATGCAAGCATAGGATCCTGGTGATATATAACTCCGCATATCTGTTGGCACGGAAATGTGTATGCACGGGAATGAAATGAGCCAACTTGGTTAGTCGGTCAACGATCACCCAAATGGAATCATGCTTGTTGGATGTTAGGGGCAATCCCACAATGAAATCCATGCTCACATCTTCCCATTTCCATGCTGGAATTCTCAGGGGTTGCACCAGCCCTGACCTCCTCATATGATCCGCCTTCACTAGTCTACACGTATCACACTCGGGTACGTACTTCGCTACCTCCCGTTTCATCTGTGTCCACCAAAATTTCTTTTTCAAATCTTGGTACATTTTGTTGCTGCCCGGATGAATGGAGTACTTAGACAAGTGAGCTTCATCGAGGATCTTTTTACTCAACTCCATATCCAGGGGTACGACTATGCGGTCATTAAACCATAGCGTCCCCTCATCATCCTTCTGGAAACACTTGATCTCCCCGTTGTCTATCTGTCTCCGGAGATGTGCCATGCCTTTATCATCTTTCTGAGCTGCCATTATGTCCTCCCTGATGCCAGGAATGAGGGCAAGGTTGTACAGCGATCCATAAGGAACCAAGTATAAACTCGGCTCTTCCTCCTCCACCAGGGTAATGGTGAGGTGATGGACATGTGATTTCCGACTCAACACGTCAGCAACCACATTTGCCTTGCTGGGGTGGTAATGGATCTCAATCTCATAATCTTTGATCAGTTCTAACCACCTCCTTTGCCTCATGTTCAGCTCCTTCTGGGTGAAAATATATTTCAAGCTCTTGTGGTCGGTGTAGAGATGCACCAGATTCCCCAGGAGATAGTGCCTCCACATTTTAAGCGCCAACACCACTGCAGCAAGCTCAAGATCATGAGTGGGATAATGCTGCTCATGGTTCCGAAGTTGGCGTGATCCATATGCGACCACACGTCCTTCCTGCATCAACACGCAGCCGAGCCCAATACCGGACGCGTCACAATACACGTCGAAGGGCTTTGTTGTATCCGGCTGAGCTAAGACCGGCAGCGACCAACCCAACCGGCGATTTCCGACAAGTCTTTCTGCTTGGAGCAAGAAGCGGAACCCAAATCAAGCTTTCTTTATTTTCATTTATGGATAACCACATGATGTTTCCACTCCATTTTCATTACGAAGATGTATTACGCCAGGATCTGTTGATCAAACTGAATCACGCTAATGTTATGGAAGTTCCTGGATTGTTTGAAATCTGATTAGTACCAAAAGCAGCCTCTGATTTCAGAATCCAATTTTCCAAATTGGCTATGGAGATTTTTTTTGTGTGGTCAGAGATTCATACAGACACAAAGGGTGGTGACACACAACGACCAATCCTGAAAGACCACTCTTTCGTCTAAGGATGCCTAACCGCCGCACCGATCATTCGGGGGGGGGGGGGGGGGGCGGGACACTGCGAGCTGTTGTGAGATGCTTCACCAATGATTGGAACGCTCCTTCACACGCCGTGTTCCAAACATATTTCGTCCCTTTCTTCAGCAACTCTGTCATTGGTTTAGCGAGCTTGGAGAAGCTTGGAATGAATCTCCGGTAGTATCCCGCTAACCCAAGGAAGCTTCTGACTTCATGAACTGAAGTGGGAGCTTTCCATTTCAGTACTTGCTCTATCTTGCTCGGGTCAACCGCAATGCCTTCAGCTGAGATGATATGTCCCAAGAATGGCACTTGGCTGATCCAAACTTACATTTACTGAACATGGCATAGAGCTTGTGGTCTCGTAATCGTTGAAGAACGATCCGCAAGTGTTCGGCATGTTCGGCTTCTGTCTTGGAGTAAACCAAGATATCGTCGATGAACACTACCACAAACTTGTCCAGCTCTGGCATGAACACCGAGTTCATGAGATACATGAAATGGGCTGGAGCATTTGTGAGACCAAAGGACATGACGAGATATTCATATAATCCGTATCTCGTCGAGAAAGCCGTCTTCGGGATATCCTCCGCCCAGATCTTTATCTGATGATATCCAGAGCGAAGGTCCATCTTTGAGAACACACTTGCACCCACAAGTTGATCAAACAATATGTCGATGCGGGGTAGTGGGTTCATATTCTTGATGGTGATGGCGTTGAGTGGCCGGTAGTCCACACACAGCCTCAAGGTTTCATCCTTCTTCTTCACAAATAGCACCGAGCATCCCCAAGGCGAGGAACTCGGCCTAATGAAACCTTTTCTCAACAGATCATTGAGCTGTTCTTTTAATTCAGCCAGCTCGTTTGGAGCCATCTTGTAGGGTCTCCGTGATATGGGCGTAGTCCCGGGTGCAAGTACAATCTTGAACTCGACATCCCGCTCAGGTGGCATGCCCGGAAGATCATCCAGGAACACGTCGGGGTACTCCCCGACTACGGGGATGTCCTCTAACTTGAGAGCTTCAGCATTATTAATTGCTGAAATTTCCCGGACTGGCATGCCTAACACCATGGAATGTGGACGGTCAAATGAAGATTTTAAATGAACCGTCCGTGTCCGAGTCTCCAGGACAATGCCATGGTATTGTAGCCATGACATCCCTAAGATTGCATCAATATTTTGCCCCATAAGGATTATCAAGGTGGTGGGATATAGTTTCCCACCTAAGCACAGAGGTGCCTTTGGGATCATCATATTTGCTGAAATCTTCCCTCCCGGTGAGCAGATCATATAGGTGCAGTCGGTTGGGAAGACTTGCATTTGATGCTTAGCCACATAGGATGCACTTATAAAGCCGTGGGTTGCACCAGAATTAAACAGTATGACGATGGCTTGATTGTTGAGAGTAAACGTACCTGCCAGCACGTTGGCTCCCTCTGGGGCGTCCTCATTGTCGAGGTTGCGAACGCCCCCAGTCTGCTGACCAACCTTCTTGACCGGAGGTCGGCCTCGAGCACCGCCCTGGAACTGGGCTTGCCCGCTGCTCTGCTGCCTCTGGGGACAGTCCTTCACGAAGTGGCCCGCCTGGCCACACGTGAAGCAGGTGAAACGGGGCGGTCCTCCGCTGATCGGTGGACAGAAACCCGGGGCGCTTTGTGGCGGTGGAAACGCCGGGGGTGCTGTCTGCTGCTGCTGCTGCTGCTGTCTTGGTGGTGGCATCGGCGGTAGGAACGAAGGTAACTGAAAAGGACGCCCCCCAAACCGTTGAGGTCGCGCCGGTGGGTGCCACTGCTGTCCGGATGGCGTCCGATACACCATCCGGTACTTCTGGGGAGCGCCATTCCCACCGCTGGGTGGAGCGCTGCGCTTCCTCTGCTCAGCTGCCAACTTCCGCTGAGCGTCCTCTTGCATAATCGCGGCATTGACTAGGTCATTGAAGGTGCCGCGATTCCACTGAACGAGATGTGTCTTCATTTCGGGGTGTAACCCCCGATAGAAATGTTTTCGCTTCTTCTCTTCAGTGGATATGTAGTCTGACGCATATTCGCCAGATGGTTGAAGGCACGGGAGTAGTGATGGTCACTCCTCCCGCCCTGCTTCAGTTCCAAAAATTCTTGGAACTTCCTCTTCATGATCCCGGGAGGGATATGATAGGCGCGGAACGCCTCCCGGAGATCTCCCCACTCCACGGTATGGCCAGCCGGACGTGAGGCGACATAATTCGCCCACCACGCACCAGCGGCACCGTGAAGCTGCTGTGCTGCGAACAGAGTCTTCTGCCGCTCCGTACATTGGAGCAGCCCGAACTTAGACTCGATGGTCCGCAGCCAGTTGTCAGCCTCCAGTGGTTCTTCAACTTCGGTGAACACTGGAGGGTGCGTACTCATGAAATCCGAGTACGACACCTCACGGGGCTCACGGGGCCCTCTGTCTTGACGCCCCCCCCCTCTTGGGACATATTCTGCACGATCGTGCGGAGCGGGTCAGTCTGCTCCTCACGACCACCCACCAGTGCCGCTATCACATCCGCTTGGGTAAGCGGAGGCGGCGGTGGTGGCTGCTGCTGCGGGGTGCTGTCGTAGGCCGGTGGCTGGGAGTCATCGCCTCCCTGTTGGCTAGAGCCACCAACCTCGTGCGTGGTCCTAGTGCGAACCATCTGCAACCATATGACAGTAACATCAGTCCCGCAACATATTTCAATGCAGTCCAATGAAATAGGCGTAAAAACATAATGACAATGAAACATGCGATACATCTCGTCTGTAGATAATGTAATAACTTTGCAAAAGCTACACCATTACCAGACCAAATACAAACTAGTTTAATCCAACTTGATGAACCTCCTATGTGGAAGCTCACCACAACTAGGTTTGGTCACCACGAAACGTTACTATCGCTTTGTCATCACGTATACTACCCTTTTATCTTCAATACGACACAAACAAGGTCTCTAGTAAAAGAAACTTGAGTGAAACTTATACTCAGATCTTTCACTAGTTGAAGATAACCTCTGAGGAGTATGTTCTACCCCATTGGAAGTACTCAAACCCCCTCTAGGGTACAACAACCTCTCAACTGAGTTCAACTGTCATTCCTCTGTCAGAATGACCAGTTTCTACATATACCAGATTATGATCTGGTTCTAGGTATTTTCATGACTCGAGTTGAATACCAAAGTTAAATTTAACTTCCATATCTTTCCAAAGAGTACTTATTTGCCCTCAGATCAGCTTTGGTTAAAAAGTTATGGTCATTCAAATTCAGCAGAATTTCTGGAAGAATTTTAACAACACCTCCCTTGGGAAGTTGCTGTTTTCAACTCTGATTTCCACTAAATTCTGTGCTGAAATTTCAGAAACTTTGAATTGCAAAGATGTAACACATCTTCTACCCTCTCTAAGGATGTATCATATGAAAATTTTAGATTTTTCTACTGGATGTTATGTTTGAAAAACAGAGCAGTCCAGAGAGTATTTCACTCTGTCCTGATTCTGGTCAGTTTACATCCCTCTGGGTTTTAGGCCATCATAAGGTGTGATTCAGCTCTGGAAGTCTACAACAAAGTTGTAGAGTACTTAAATACCTTTCCAGAAATATATACCACACCTCCCTGGGCTAAAATACCTGTGAGTTATGCCCTGTTGAAGATCAGCACACTTGCTGCCCAAAACAGAGCACTCTGTTTTTCAGTCTGTTGGAACTACACTCCTCATTATCCAATTTTTTCTACGCAACCAGGGTCCTAGATGTTGAAACTAGTGATTTTAATTCCTTGTTATCATAATTTTTCATGCATATGCCTATAATATCTCGGTACTACGTTCCTCACAACAGAAAATCCTAACCGGATTATACCGGCATATACTTCTCAAGTGTGGCACTACACGGTCTCTCGCACACGTTTACTACACGGATAATACGTGGTTAGTACCTGCAGAAGACCACACAATAATGGTGCACTCAATGGTTGTTTTCATTTCAGGCAGGATCATATTTAAAAGTAAATACAAACGGCCGTATCATTCCCATACGGCCGTCCTTGAGTTAGGTCACGTCTCAAGGTACGTGATCGTGTTTCAACACCACACGACGGGGAACCCGAGTATGTCATGAACGGGTCGCCACGGTTGGGAATGTTATCAACCCAACAGATACCACCTACTGCATTGCAGTGCACGCCGATGGCAAGCACTACGTATGTCCCCCTGGGCTACTTCCAGACGAACACACTCTCGCGTTACTGATCACGCGATGGGGTCTCCACTTACTTGCCAAATGCACGCAAGGGATCAGCATTTCATATGAACTCAGGGACATGAAGAGTCCAAGAGATTCATATTGACGTCTCACACCAAGCTATGAGACCTATCCCTGAACCACATTCCTCGTCAGGGGAGCTACCGAAATTGAACCGCTTTCGGTGGCGTTCCTTACTGTCGGTACCCGCGATATGGGGTACCCCCGCGCACAGGGGAAAATGCCTAAGGAACCCGCCCTTCTCCGCAGGGAGAGCTCCGAAGGCGCCATGCGTCCGGCGGGGCCGGACCTCCCTCTCCTCAGAGGAGAGCTCCGGGCCTGCCACGTGGCATACAGAAGCCGGACCTCCCCCTCCGCGGGAGAGAGGTCCGAAGGCGCCACGTATCCGGCGGGGCCGGACCTCCCTCTGCTCAGAGAGGAGCTCCGGGTCCGCCACGTGGCCGACAGAAGCCGAACCTCCCCCTCCGCGGGGAGAGGTCCAAAGGCTCCACGTGTCCCGCGGGGCTGGACCCCCCCTCTCCTCTGAGGAGGGCTCCGGGCCCGCCACGTGGCCAGCAGAATGGCGCTGCCTGCCCCCGAGCGATAGGGAGCGGGCGTAAAGACGCCCCATACCTTGCCCGTACAAGGTATTCAAGGCCCGCATCTTCCCAAGACGCGGAGGCGCGGAGCACGCCTCTGTCAGGTGCCGTTGCGCCCAGTCGCATCACAGACTGGTGCGCGGTGTCAGAGCCTGCCAGCCAATAAACGCAGCGACAAGACATCCCATGCCGCCCCCGCCGTCATCATCCACTACGACTAGCATGCGGCATGGGCAGGGCCGCAAGATGAAGACTCAGAAGCATTCGCCAGAGACAACTACCGGCATAACTGCAGATACGGTAGATCACAGTCAATCTCCCCGGGACCACCTGTCAGGTCCCGGCCCCCCTTGTAAGCCACCCGAGTCTTGGACTATAAAAGACTCGGGTAGGCGACATTAGCAGGGGTTCGCACTGCCGCAACTCGTACACTAGCCATTCACTCCCAAGCTGTGACTCATCCTCAAGCTCCGGACTCCGGTTCTGAGCACCAAGCAATACAGCGAGCTCCATAGCTCGCCGTGGACGTAGTGTTTTACGCTCCGGCGGCCTGAACCACGTAAAACTTGTCGTGTCAAGCTCTTACTAACTCGTCCATACGCGCAAGCTCTCCGCAAGGGTCTAGCCCCACCAAAAAAAGAACCTCCGCGGGCTGCCCAGTGCAGGCCCGGGGGAAGTGTCGACCGAACACTTCGACATTTGGCGCGCCAGGTAGGGGGCTTTCCCTTGCGCGATGAGTTTTTGCCGACGAAGATGACCAAGCTTCCTTCAGCGGCAAACTCTCCTCCTCCGCGTTCACGGCGAACCGTAACCAGCGGGGAGTACATGTCGACGCACTCAGGACGGAGTGTGTCGGCACAAGCTGGTAGCCAGCAGCCGACTCCGGCAACGCCGACCCCGGCAATGCAGGCTCGAACCAGCGTCAGGTCTTCAATAGCGCTGGGCGTACCCGGTGGGGGTGCGCTAGCCGCAGCAAGAGCGCTACTGCACAATCCGCCTGCTGGGGACGCGCCTCAGGCAGCGACCCAGCAGTGGATTCGCGAGGTAGACCGTCTCGTCGTCGCCGCCGCAAACCCTCGACTTCGGCGGGGACGACGCTCCAGTCAACCGGCAGTGTCGCTGACGCACACGGCCACGGTTGACGGGCAGACAGCGGACTTCAGCTCCACCAGGCCTCCGACGACGGACCTGAGGGCAGAGCTGGAGCGATGCCACTTGGGCCAAGATGCTCGAGTTTTCCTCGAGCAACATCGAGAGAGGCGTCGCATCCAAGAGACTGGCGACAGCATGACGTCGGCCTCGACCCAGCCTGAAGGGCAGACCTTCGCCACGCGAGCTCTGCCCCAGGCGTACGCCGCGCAGCATAAGCCACAACCATGTGCTCTGCAAGCGGCGTCCCCGGCCTATGGTGCAACCTTGCCCATACCGGTGTACACTGTGTCAGGCGCAACCAAGCGTTCGCGACACCAGTACCTGCACTGGGAGCCAGCAACCGGCTCTGGCAGCGCCGACCCCGGCAATGCAGGCTCCAACCAGCGTCAGGTCTTCAGTAGCGCTGGGCGTACCCGGCGGGGGTGCGCCAGCCGCAGCAAGAGCGCTACTGCACAATCCGCCTGCTGGGGACGCGCCTCAGGCAGCGACCCAGCAGTGGATTCGCGAGATAGACCGTCTCGTCGTCGCCGCCGCAAACCCTCGACTTCGGCGGGGACGACGCTCCGGCCAACCGGCTGTGTCGCTGATGCGCACGCAATGGTTGGCGCGCAGACGGCGGACTCCAGCTCCACCAGGCTTCCGTCGACGGACCTGAGGGCAGAGCCGGAGCGATGCCACTTGGGCCAAGATGCCCGAGTGTTCTTCGAGCGACGTCGAGAAGGGCGTCGCAACCAAGAGGCTGGCGTCAGCATGACGTCGGCCTCGACCCAGCCTGAAGGGCAGATCTTCGCCACGCGAGCTCTGCCCCAGGCATACGCCGTGCAGCATATGCCACAACCATATGCCCCGCAAACAGCGTCCCCGGTCTAGGGAGCAGCCTTGCCCATACCGGGGTACACTGTGCCAGCGGCGAACCAAGTGTTCGCGGCACCAATACCTGCGCTGGGAGCCAGCAGCCGGCTCTGGCAGCGCCGACCCCGGCAATGCAGGCTCCAACCAGCGTCAGGTCTTCAGTAGCGCTGGGCGTACCCGGCGGGGGTGCACTAGCCGCAGCAAGAGTGCTACTGCACAATCCGCCTGCTGGGGATGCGCCTCAGGCAGCGACCTAGCAGTGGATTCGCGAGGTAGACCGTCTTGTCGTCGCCGCCGCAAACCCTTGACTTCGACAGGGACGCCGATGGTTGACGGACAGACGGCGGATTCCAGCTCCACCAGGCTTCCGTCGACGGACCTGAGGACTGAGCTGGAACGATGCCACCTGGGCCAAGACGCCCGAGTGTTCCTCGAGCGGCAACGAGAAAGGCGTCGCAGCCAAGAGGCCAGCGTCAGCATGACAACTGCCTCAACCCTGCCTGAGGCGCAGACTTTCGCCACGTGAACTCTGCCCCAGACATATGCCACGCAGCATATGCCACAGCCATATGTCCTGCAAACGGCGCCCCCGGTCTATGGCGCAGCCTTGTCCATACCGGGGTACACTGTGCCAGTGGTGAACCAAGCGTTCGCGGCACCAACACCTGCAGCAACAGGGGCAGGATGTACGGCCCTGGAGCCCCACCTCCGCTTCACGAGGTGGCCGCGCAAGTTTCGGCCGCGCCTGCCTGAGAAGTACGACGGCAGCGACAACCCGGCGGGGTTCCTCCAGATCTACTCCACCGCCGTACTTGCCGCAGGAGGGGATGAGGCCGTCATGGCCAAACTACTTCCCCGTCGCCTTGACCGGCCCAGCCCGGTCTTGGCTAATGAACCTCCCTCAGGGTTCCATAACTTCCTGGGGAGAGCTCTGCCGGCAGTTCATCGCCAACTTCGGCAGCTCCTACACCCGTACCGGCACGGAGCCTGACCTCCACGCCATCAAGCAACAACCTGGGGAGTTGCTGCGCTCCTTCATCCAGCGGTTCTCCCAGGTACGCAACACCATTCCGCATATTCAAAGTGCTTCTGTGGTGGCGGCACTTCGACAGTGTCCGGGACGAGAAGATGCTTGAGAGGCTTGCAACCAGAGAGGTCTGCGATGCCTCCGAGATCTTCAGCCTGGCGGACAAGTGCGCCAGAGCAGCCGGAGGGCGGAGTTGGCACTCACTGCCAGCTTCCGAAGCCGGAAGACAGACCGAAGACGGCGGAGTTCAAGCTGAGCTCCCGACCACGTAAGACAGCCAAGAGCCAAGCACTGGCTGACTTCGTGGCTGAGTGGACGCCAACGAAGGCTGACCCAGGGGGCCGCGAAGACGGAGAACCAAAGTACCGAGCTCCGGTCTTCGCCGGGCCTCACTGGACGCTCTTCTTCGACGGCTCCTCGCGAAGGCAGGGGGCCGGTGCCGGCGTACTGCTCCTCATGCCATCGGGGGAGCAGTCTGGGTACATGGTGCGTCTTAATTCCAAGGCAACCAACAACTTGGCAGAGTATGAAGCACTCATCTTTGGCCTAAAAGACAGTACTGTTTCTGGGCGCTCGCCAGTTGTTGGCACAGGGCGACTCCCAGCTAGTTATCAAGCAAGTTAAGGGTGAATGCCCCGGCAATGACCCACAGCTAGCTGCTTATCTGATCCACGTGCGGATGTTGGAGAAAGACTTCCTCGCCTTGGACCTGCGCCATGTACCGCGCGCTGGCACGGCCGCAGCTGACGACCTCTCAATGAAAGCCTCCATCAGAGCCCCTGCGCACGAAGGAGTCTTCGAGAGGACGTTGCTGCGGTCCACAGCCCGGCCCGCCGAGCCGGGCGAAGGGGGCTGAACCGGTGCCTCGAAGCTAGGCAGTCCCGGCGGCCCTGTATGCCGCCAAATGATCGTAAGAGTCACTGGGGACTCCGTGCAACCGAGCGCTCAAGATCCAGAAGCTCAAGTAGTCCCGATGCATGGACCATGGAGGTCCGGGACTCCTTGAAGGACATCCTTCCTGATGAACGTGCATCCGCTAAACGGGTGGTGCGGATGGCTAAGTGCTACGCGCTGGTATCTTTACTGGTGTGGCGCCACGACATCCTATTGCGGTGCATAACCCAGGAGGAAGGCTGCGATTAGCTCGCAGTAGTCCAAGGAGGCGAGTGCTGGTAACGCTCATCGTCCCGCACGTTGGTCGGTTAAGCCACCCGGCATGGCTCCTACTGACGGAGAGCCACCCGGACGCCGTCAAACCGGTTAGGGATGCAATACGTGCCAGGTCCACGCCAAGCAGACCCACACAACCGGTGCAGACGCGCACCCAGAGCCGTCGGGGGATACCGGCTCCTCCATGTCGAGGGCCAGCCGGACTTCCCAGGGCCGGGTCACGGGAACTACCCTTCCACATGGTATGCGGGGCCGAAGCCATGCTTCCTCCTGATATAGCCATGGGGGTCCCCCCATGTCCGGCGTACGACGAAGCCACGCATGCCCGCTCTACGTGAAGACAGGCGCTCCGACGCTACCCAACAGTGTGCGTCCATTGTACACTCGGCTCCTCTTTCCGGCTCTCATGCATAGTCGATATTTGCCGTCCTGCCGAAGGCGGTAGTGCTTGGGGTACCTGCCAGAGGCCCGGTGGCCTTTTGGATCTCCCCCTATAAGGGTACTGTACCGCCAGTTGGTCTCCTATGAGAAAATACCTACGCTAGACCGGGGGGTCAGGAGCCTTGCTTTGCCCGGTCTTGCACCCAAAGCATGCGCACTCTGCCTTCCGGCGCTATGGTCTGAGTACCAGGGGGTCGGACGGTTACACCCTGACTGGGGCTGGGGCCAGACCTCCGGGACCAAGTGCACTGGATTACCCAAGCCCCGCATTCCGGCCTGGGACAGTAAGCCAAATGAGACTAAGGGACAGGAAAGGGGGGACCACTGAGCAGCTCCGGACCTCCGCCCCCGCAGCTGGGCCGAGCTCCGAGGCCAGCCCTCGCCCTCCTTTCAAAGGCGAGCGCTGATGCCGGACCTCACGCCCTTCGTTGGCCTGAGCTCCGATGACTTCCGGACCTCTGCCCGCACAGCCGGGCCGAGCTCCGATGCCAGGCTTCACCCTCTCCTAAGAGGCTGAACTCCGAAGCCGTCAAGACCCTGCCAGCACAGGGAGTACTCAAGACAAGAAAGTGCGCGGGTAGGAGAAGGCCTCACCTTGGGCTCTTACCTCCCCCGAGGTGAGCCCGGGGGCCACTGTCGGTACCCGCAATATGGGGTACCCCCGCGCACAGGGGAAAATGCCTAAGGAACCCACCCTTCTCTGCAGGGAGAGCTCCGAAGTCGCAACGCGTCCAGCGGGGCCGGACCTCCCTCTCCTCAGAGGAGAGCTCCAGGCCCGCCACATGGCATACAGAAGCTGGACCTCCCCCTCCGCGGGAGAGAGGTCCGAAGGTGCCACGTATCAGGTGGGGCCGGACCTCCCTCTCCTCAGAGAGGAGCTCTGGGTCCGCCACGTGGCCGACAGAAGCCGAACCTCCCCCTCCGCGGGGAGAGGTCCGAAGGCTCCACGTGTCCCACGGGGCCAGACCCCCCCTCTCCTCTGAGGAGGGCTCCGGGTCCGCCACGTGGCCAGCAGAATGGCGCTGCCTGCCCCCGAGCGATAGACAGTGGGCGTAAAGACGCCCCATACCTTGCCCGTACAAGGTATTCAAGGCCCGCGTCTTCCCAAGACGCGGAGGCGCGGAGCACGCCTCTGTCAGGTGCCATTGCGCCCAGTCGTATCACAGACTGGCGCGCGGTATCAGAGCCTGCCAGCCAATAAACGCAGCGACAAGACATCCCATGCCGCCCCTGCCGTCATCATCCACTATGACTAGCATGTGGCATGGGCAGGGCCACAAGACGAAGACTCAGAAGCCTTCGCCAGAGACAACTACCGGCATAACTGCAGATACGGTAGATCACAGTCAATCTCCCCGAGACCACCTGTCGGGTCCCGGGCCCCCCTTGTAAGCCACCCGAGTCTTGGACTATAAAAGACTCGGTTAGGCGACGTTAGCAGGGGTTCGCACTCCCGCAACTCATATGCTAGCCATTCACTCCCAAGCTGTAACTCATCCTCAAGCTCAGGACTCCGGTTCTGAGCACCAAGCAATACAGCGAGCTCCATAGCTCGCCATGGACGTAGGGTTTTACGCTCCGGCGGCCTGAACCACGTAAAACTCGCCGTGTCAAGCTCTTACTAACTCGTCCATACGCGCAAGCTCTCCGCAAGGGTCTAGCCCCCCCGAAAAAAGAACCTCCGCGGGCTGTCCAGTGCAGGCCCGGGGGAAGTGTCGACCGAACACTTCGACACTTACCAATCTTACCTGAGCGTAGGTGCGTCATTACATAATTAAAATTCAGAATTATAACACATAGGTTAGTCTTTGCCAATTTAAGTAACTATGCTAATATAGTCCTTACTTGGGCAACTACCGAATCCTCACTGTAAACCTAAGTTTTCCCATAATACAGTCCTTAAGTACTATGCCATCCCCAATGCAGCTCTGATACCAGGCTGTGGCAGACCGGGATCCGCTCATCCAGGATCGCAGAGGGTGGTGCCGCATGATGCAACACCCGATAGCACACGTCATAAGGACACAATATATTACATGGGAAAAACAACTGAACTGTACAAACAGGTACAAATTTCAGTTACAAACTATTGTTTATATTACACAGCGGAAGTCTAAACTATACAACTCACGCCCGCCTATCTAACAAAAGTCAGCTGCCCAGTCCTAGGGCAACCAACACTGGCTGCACTCCTCAGCTCAGTGCGGCGTGTATGGCTCCCACACAGCCGTGGTCCCCGACGGAGGGTAACCCTCGCTGGTAGACTCGTACTCCGAATCCGTGGGTGGCTCCTCACCTGAAAAACACTTAAGCAGCAACCGTGAGCACGAAGGCTCAACAAGACTTAACCGACTCACGTAAGCATGAAACTCTACATGAGGTGTACAAAGCACATAGGATAGTAACATGGCAGCAAATAGACACGCCTATAAGTTCACCCTTAATTCATCTTTTAGCAACAAGTTAACAGTTCAGGAATCTTAAATTTAGTAAGCAGTATTTGGTGGCACACATGTAGCAATACAATTATATGAATCAGCAATATTGAATCATCATATTTCATACATTAGCCTACGTCCTCAGTGATCAAGTGGTACTCTTCACCGTGAGAGACGGCGAATCGACTCGATATATACCTGCAGGGAAACCCAAAGAGCACGTCACGTACGCCCACCCGTGGAGCTGCACAGCACGCTCACTCGATGTCGTACGGGACAACCTTTCACCCAACAGCCCAAACGTCGAACCGGTCGCACCAAAACGAGCAGGAGGTTCCCCACACAGAGCATCTCTCTATGCCCGTTGGCAGATTTCCACCTTGCTGCCCTCAACCTACACCTATAAATCGGTGTGCTATGCCTCGACGCCCGGAGGTTTAGGCTACATCGGTTTATCGGGGCCCATATATCTGATATGCCTTCGGTACGTTCAAACTTGATCAGCGTGGGCCGCACACGGATCGGTCCTCAATCGACACGGACAGGGCTGTGCACACAAGACTCCCTCTTGCTGCGCCCTAACCCCTGCCAAGTCTCATTTTCATTACTAAGGTGATCTCACATCACTCGATCCAATACCGTGTGTCCCAAGCCTAACTCGCGAGTAGATTCCAACTACTCGACTTGTACCGAAGTCCTAGGAATCACTAAGCGTAGCTTGTCTACACGAGGTCTTAGACACTACCCTCACTCTTATGGAAAAATTTGGGTTATGCAAGTGGGGTTCCATTCATCCTACACCTAGTGCACACTTACACTTAACACTACGTATGTAAACAAAGTAAAACTTTATAAAATGCTTAATGCGAACCGGGGCTTGCCTTGTTGCTGCTGGTCAGTAGTTAGCTCTTCTTCCAGAAGGAGGAAGTCAAGTACTTCCGGAGCCTCCTCGCCTTCAGCGACTACACGTTAATAAAATACTACATGTTAATGAATATGCACATAAGTTTATTGTAACGCTTCTGCTATTAGTTCTAATAACCAGTTTCTAACAACTGGAACTCTGTTCAAGAATTTAAAATGAAACTGGGGCTAGTGGTTTGGGTTTGGACCTAAGCACATGGTTAAGTGCTAAGTGGTTATCCCCCTCTTCTCCATTGCTCACCTCAAGTGGTTAAACAGAGCAGGGGTGATCCAGAGCTCCAATGGCGCTGAGAATTTTCGTGTGAGTTCCTTGTCACAAGAAAACCCTCTGGACCAAAATGTAGCACTTTTCATTGAGTGGTTTATTCGGAATAATTTTCTTAGCAATTAAGCAAAGAAGAATTAATTCTGAGATCACACCCCTGTTCATGCCCAACTTAATGAAATACAATTTGAATTATAGCTCCTAGAGTTTGCATGAATTTTCCTAGCATTTTTGGAGCTAAGATCTGCCCAGAACTGAATTTCCAAGTTTTGGAAATTCTCTGAAAATGTTTATGTATTTAAATGAACACAGCACCTTCAAATCTGAATTGCCCTGGTCAAATCAACTCCAAATGGTCTGAAAATTTTACAGGGGTTCACCAATATCATAAAGGACATTCTAGCAAAATTTGATGATTTTTTGGATGAACCAAACTCCCTCTAAAATTCTTTTGCTGAAAAGCTTTAAAGAATTTTCCAGAATTAATTAATGGGTTTCATACAAATTGGGTTGTATATTTGGACAGAGCTAGGCAAGATGAATCCAACCCGATTTGGATCACTAACTTTGGAGCTTCCTATCAAAAGTTATGGGGTTCTAAAGTTTGGGGAAATTCTGGAATTTGAATTAACCGGGAAAAGTTCAAATCCCTGACAGCGGGCCCGGCCCCCACGTGTCACCACGTCGGCTACGCCACACGGGGCCACAGGACTGTTCTCCGCGTTGTCACAGATGATCCGGTGCAACAGAGAATCCCCACCCTGTGTATCGAGTGACTGACGAGCGGGCCCGGCCGGGGCATCTTCTTCCTCGCGCCAGCCCCCTTTCTCGCGCCGCCCTCTCGCCGGCACCCCTCTGAAGCTCGCCGGACCTGGCTTCCCGACCGCCTCTTGGCCGGAAACTCGCCGCCTGGGCCTAATTTCGTGCGCTGAACACGATGGCACCCACTGCTCCGGCCGGCGGTGGTCCTAACCTAGCCGGCGATGGTGCAGCGGCTCGGGCTCACTTCGGTTATGTCACCCAGCCAACTTAGCCCACCAAAACCTCGGTGGAAGGGCTCTATAGCACCGGGGGATCTCAGAGAAGGTCGACAAGGCCATGCAAAGGCTCGGGGAGAGCTCTAACCTAGCCGTCACCGTGAGCCCTGTGGCGGACCGGAATCCTCTGATCCAGGATAGCAGAGGGTGGTGCCGCACGATGCGACACCCGACAGAACACATCATAAGAACACAATATATTACATGGGAAAAACAAACTGAACTGTACAAAAAGGTACAACTTTAGTTACAAACTAGTGTTTATTTTACACAGCGGAAGTCTACTCTGTACAACTCATGCCTGCCTATCTAGCAAAAGTCGGTTGCCCCGCCCTAGGGCAACCAACACTGGCTGCACTCCTCATCTCGCGCGGCGTGTACGGCTCCCACTCAGCCGTGGTCCCCGACAGAGAGTAACCCTCGCCGGTGGACTCGTACTCCGAGTCCGTGGGTGGCTCCTCACCTGAAAAATACTCAAGCAGCAACCGTGAGCACGAAGACTCAGCAAGGCTTAACCGACTCACCTAAACATGAAACTCTACATGAGGTGTACAATGACATAGGATAATAATATTGCAGCAAATGGACACGCCTACAGGTTCATCCTTAGTTCAGCTTTTAGCAACAAGTTAACAGTTCAGGAAGCTAAAATTTAGTAAGCAATATTTGGTGGCAAACATGTAGCAATACAATATTATATCATATCAGCAATATTGAATCACCATATTTCATACATTATTCTACGTCACGACTCAGTGACCAAGTGGTACACTTCACCGCGAGGGACGGCGAATCGACTCTATATACACCTGCAGGGAAACTCAAAGAGCACGTCACGTACGCCCACCTGTGGAGCTGCACAGCACGCTCACTCGATGTCGTACGGGACAACCTTTCACCCAACAGCCCAAACGTCGAACCGGTCGCACCGAAACGAGCAGGAGGTTCCCCACACAGAGCATCTCTCTATGCCCGTTGGCAGATTTCCACCTTGCTGCCCTCAACCTACACCTATAAATCGGTGTGCTATGCCTCGACGCCCGGAGGTTTAGGCTACATCGGTTTATCGGGGCCCATATATCCGATATGCCTTCGGTACGTTCAAACTTGATCAGCGTGGGCCGCACACGGATCGGTCCTCAATCGACACGGACAGGGCTGCACGCACAAGACTTCCTCTTGTTGCGCCCTAGCCCCTGCCTAGTCTCATTTTCATTACTAAAGTGATCTCACATCACTCAACCGAACCCGTGTGTCCCAAGCCTATCTCGCGAGTAGATTCCAACAACTCGACTTGTACCGAAGTCCTATGAAACATTAAGCATAACTTATCTTCGCGAGGTTTTAGACACTACCCTCACTCTTATGGAAAATTTATGGTTATGCAAGTGGGGTTTTCATCCATCCTACACCTAATGCACATTCATACATGACCCTAGATATGTGAACAAAGTAAAACTTGATAAAAGAGTTAATGCAAACCGGGGCTTGTCTTGTTGCTGCTGGTCAGGGGTTAGTTCTTCTTCCGGAAGGAGCAAGTCGAGTACCTCCGGAGCCTCCTCGCCTTCAGCGACTACACGTTAATACAGTACTACATGTTAATGAATATGCACATGAGTTTATGGTAATGTTTCTGCTATTAGTTCTAATAACCAGTTTCAAACAACTGGAACTCTGTTCATGAATTTAAAATGAAACTGGGGTTTAGTGGTTTGGGTTTGGACCTATGCACATCATCAAGTGCTAAGTGATTTTCCCCCTCTTCCATATTAATCCCACAAAGTGGTTCCACAGGATAGGGGTGATCCAGAGCTCCAATGGAGCTGAGAATTTTGGTGTGAGTCCCTTGTCACAAGACAACTCTCTGGATCAAAATTTAGCACTTGTCATGGAATGGTTTGTTCAGAATAATTCTTTTAGCACATAAGCAAAGAAGAATTAATTCTGAGGTAACACCCCTGTTCATGCACAACTTAGTGAACTACAATTTCAATTATAGCTCATAGAGTTTGCATGGCTTTTCCTAGCATTTTCGGAGCTAAGATTTATCCAGAACTGAATTTCCATGTTTTGGAAATTCTCTGAAAATGTTTCTGTATTCAAATGAACACAGCACCTTCAAATTTGAATTGCTCTGATCAAATCAACTCCAAATGGTATGAAACTTTTACAGGGGTTCTCTAACATCCTAAAGAACATTCTGGCAAAATTTGGGGATTTTTGGGTGAACCAAACTCCCTCTAAAATTCTTTTGCTGAAAAGCTTTAAAGAATTTTCCAGAATTAATTAATGGGTTTCATACAAATTGGGTTGTATATTTCGACAGAGCTAGGCAATATGAATCCAACCCAATTTGAATCACTAAATTTGGAGATCCTAGCAAGAGTTATGGGGTTCTAAAGTTTGAACTAAATCTGAAGTTCTAAATAAACCGAAGAAAAATTTAAACTCTGACCGTGGGCCCGGCCCACACGTGTCACCGCTGGAGCTGAGCCACACGGGGCTACAGACCCCTTCCCGCGCAGTCACACTTGATCCCGGGGGCCGCAGTACATCTGGATTTTAAACTTCCCGTTGCTGACACGTGGGGCCCGTGGGTCGTCTTCCTCCTCATGATCCCACGCTCGTGCGCCGCCGGGCTCGCCGGAGACACGCTAATACTTGCCGCCCGGCTGACTCTCGAGCTCCCCCTCGCCGTCAGGGCCTCGTTTCGTGCGCTGAACACGATGGCACTGACTGCTCTGGCCGGCGGTGGCTCTAACCTAGCCGGCGACGGTGCAGCGGCTCGGACTTACATTGGTTATGCCACCCAGCCAACTCAGCGTGCCAAAACCTCGGTGGAAGGGTTCTACAGCACCGGGGTAGGGATGAAAACGGTCGGAAATGGTCCGAAAATTAGTTAAATCGTTTTCATTTTCATATATAATTTTCGGAAATGGAGTCGGAATCGGTACCATCGGAAACGGATATGATATCAGAAATTTCAGAAATATCGGAAACGGATATATCGAACTGGAAACCTATCGATATCGGAACGGTTACAATTTGTTCTTCCGGAAACAACACCCTAACTTCACTCTAGTAACCATAACAAAATAATAATAAGTAATGCAAGTAAAATATAATCATTCATGGCATGCACCCTCATCTATATGTAGCACATACAATGAAGTTCACTAAAAATAAAATATTATGTCATACATCCGTATCACGACCACAAATATAATTAAAAATAATATTAACCACCTAGCTCCTCACTTTCATCCATCACATCTGGATCACTTTCGAACTCGCGGGAGGCGGGGGCTCTAGTGCAGCCGCGCAGATGGACTCGCGGGCGGGGGCTGCGGTGACTGAAGCGGGACTGCGATGTAAAAGCCCAAGAAAAGGGACTTGCAAAATTTTCTCTTCACCTCACAACACCACAGTTTTTATTGTGGATATCTTAGGAAAAAGTGTGAAGAGCAAGTAACCTCCATCAAAAGGGTAATTAGAGGGGAAAGTCTACACTTTCACAAAGTAGAATTTCTACACATGAACATGAGAGCTTGAGCTCACCCCTAGGACTTGAAAAGTCTTGGGAAGGTTCAAGCCAAATTTCATGTAAATCCAACACTTTTTAAGGCACTTTTGGAGGTGATGGAAAAAGAGGCCAATTTGAATGTGAATTCAAATTGCAGCAACTTTCACCACTCAAATTCAAAAGTTAGCTTCATATTCAAACTCAGCACATTTTTCTGAGTAAGCTCACCAATTTTCATCTCCATTGGAGCTCATCTTGACAAGAGCTAAATTTGTAAGAATTCAAAACTGATTTTGAATTTCAGTTTAAATATGAAGCACATTTAACCAAACAAAGTTTGAATTTGAGAATTCAAATTCAAACAAAGACTTGGGAGCTAAGTCTCACATTAAATTGTGAGTAGCTGGTGGGATAATTAACAGAAACAGAAAAGAAATATTAGGGAAAAAGAAGGAAGGGGGAGGCCCACAGGTCAGTGGCACACATGAGGGGCAGTCGGTTGCTGCAGCCGACCCCTACTTCGCGCGCAAGCCAGGGAACGGCGGCGAGCCACCGAGGCAGAAATCGTCCACCTCATGGTGCCAAACCGCGGCTTAAAGGCCAGCGCACAGCCCGCGCCGCCTTCCTCCTGCTTTCCAAACGAGAACCCCTCCCTACCGAGCTCCTTCCTCGTTTCCGCGCGAGCACAGAAACGCCGCCCTCTCTGATCGCCGGGGTCCAGCCAGCACAGGCGCGCTCGTGCCCGACGAGCCACACAAGAAAGGACCGCCTTAAGGTGCTGATTCTTCTAGCCCCTACCGTTCTTCATTTCATGGGCTGTCGAGGGAGTATTTCACCGGGAAAGCTTCGGGTGTCTTGAGGCCGAGCTCCCACAAAATCCCAAAATTCGTGGGGGTTAGATCATCACCGGGCAAACCGAGTCATGCACACGCTCTATACACGGCCACGACCACCTAGGATCGAAAACCAGTAAGAACCGTGGGCTAGGTTTACGGTTCTCTGAAGTTTTCTGAAGCACAGCCGATATCCGGCCTAGGTCGCCGATGAGGTCGTGGTTACCGCCATTTTCACGGGGATCGGTGTCCATGTCCGTGACCAGCAGGTGTCAGCGGAGCTCCCCGAGCAAACCGCATCGAAAAAGGTGCGTGGGATGCCGAGTTGGACGTCGCCGGTGAGCTCCCGGCCGCTGTTGCTGTCGGGAGCACTGTTCCGGTGGTTGTCAAGTTCTGGGGAGGGCACCACCGTGTTCCTCAGGCCGAGATAGGCACTGGCGGCGAGATTCAGCAAGCTCCGAGGACCGGAACCCCTCTCCGGCGAGAGCTCCGGCGAGCTTGGCGACGGGGTCGCGCGAGTGGCCGGAGGAAGACGAAGGGGTAGGCCCCACGCGTCAGCGGCTGGAGATAAATGGGTGGGATTCTCTGTGGTCCGGGATCCAGTGCGGCCGCGTGGGAAGGAGTCTGTGGCCCCGTGTGGCTCGGATCCAGCGGTCGACACGTGTACGTGGACCCACCCGCAGGATTTAAACATTTCTGGAATTTCCAGTTTTAGTGCAAACTTTAGAACCCCATAACTTTTGCTAGGAAGCTCCAAATTTAGTGATTATAATTGGGTTGGATTCATCTTGCCTAGCTCTGTCCAGATATACAACCCAATTTGTATGAAAACCATTAATTAATTCTGGAAAATTCTTTAAAGCTTTTCAGCAAAAGAATTTTAGATGGAGTTTGGTTCATCCAAAAATCCCCAAATTTTGCCAGAATGTTCTTTAGGACATTAGTAAGCCCCTGTAAAAGTTTCAGACCATTTGGAGTTGATTTGGTCAGAGCAATTCAAATTGGAAGGTGCTGTGTTCATTTGAATACAGAAACATTTTCAGAGAATTTCCAAAACTTGGAAATTCAGTGCTGGGCAAATCGTAACCCCCAAAAATGTTAGGAAAATTCATGCAAACTCTATGAGCTATAATTGAAATTTTAGTTCATTAAGTTGAGCATGAACAGGGGTATTACCTCAGAATAAATTCTTCCTTGCTGATTTGCCAATAGAATTATTCTGAGCAAACCACTCCATGAAAAGTGCTAATGTTTGGTCCAGAGAGTTTTCTTGTGACAAGGAACTCACACAAAAATTCTCAGCTCCCTTGGAGCTCTATATCACCCCTGTCCTGTTTAACCACTTAAGGGATTAATATGGAAAAGGGGGAAAACCACTTAGCATTTAACCATGTGATTAAGTCCAAGCCAAACCACCAACACCAGTTCATCTTTAAATTCTTAAACAAAGTTCCAGGTGTTAGACATTGGTTATTAGAACTAATAGTAGAAGTCTTACTCTAAAACTCACATTTGCATCTAAATTAACATGTAGTATTTCATTAACGTGTAGCCGTTGAAGAAGAGACTCCGGAAGTGCTGGACTTCCTTCTTCCGGACGAAGACTTAACCCCTGACCAGCAGCAACAAGGCAAACCCCGGTTTGCATTAACCCTTTCATAAGTTTTACTTTGTTTACATGCGTCATATGAAGTATGTTTGTGCATTAGGTATAGGATGGATGGAACCCCACTTGCATGACCAGAATTTTTCCACAAGAGTGAGGGTAGTGTCTAAGATCTCGAGTAGACAGGCTATGCTTAATAATTCATAGGGCTTCGGTACAAGTCGAGTAGTTGGAATCTACTCGCGAGATAGGATTGGGACACACGGGTTCGGTTGAGTGATGTGAGATTACTTTAGTAATGAAAATGAGACTAGGCAGGGGCTAGGGCGCAGCAAGAGGGAGTCTTGTGTGCGCAGCCCTGTCCGTGTCGATTGAGGACCGAGCCGTGTGCGGCCCACGCTGATCAAGTTTGAACGTACCGAAGGTATATCGGATATATGGGCCCCGATAAACCGATGTAGCCTAAACCTCCGGGCATCGAGGCATAACGCACCGATTTATAGGTGTAGGCTGAGGGCAGCAAGGTGGAAATCTGCCAACGGGCATAGAGAGATGCTCCGTGTGGGGAACCTCCTGCTCGTTTCGGTGCGACCGGTTCGACGTTTGGGCTGTTGGGTGAAAGGTTGTCCCGTACGACATCGAGTGAGCGTGCGGTGCAGCTCAATGGGTGGGCGTACGTGACGTGCTCTTTGGGTTTCCCTGCAGGTGTATATCGAGTCGATTCGCCGTCACTCGCGGTGAAGAGTACCACTTGGTCACTGAGTCGTGACGTAGATTAATGGATGAAATATGTTGAATCAATGTTGCTGATTGATATAATTGTATTGTTACATGGGTGCCACCAAATACTGCTTACTAAATTTCAGATTTCATGAACTGTTAACTTGTTGCTAAAAGATGAACTAAGGATGAACTTGTAGGCGTGTCCTTTTGCTGAAATGTTACTATCCTATGTCCATTGTACCCCTCATGTAGAGTTTCATGCTTAGGTGAGTCGGTTAAGCCTTGCTGAGCCTTCGTGCTCACGGTTGCTGCTTGAGTGTTTTTCAGGTGAGGAGCCACCCACGGACTCGGAGTATGAGTCCACCGGCGAGGGTTACCCTCCGTCGGGGACCACGGCTGAGTGGGAGCCGTACATGCCGCGCTGAGCTGAGGAGTGCAGCTAGTGTGGGTTGCCCTAGGGCTGGGCAACCACTTTTGCTAGAAAGGCGGGCATGAGTTGTATAAAAGAAACTTCCGCTGTGTAATAAAAGACCCTAGTTTGTAACTGAGAAGTGTACTACTTTGTACATTCAGTTTGTTTTTCCCATGTAATATAATGTGTTCTTATGACGTGTGCTGTCGGGTGTCGCATCGCGTGGCACCACCCTCTGCGATCCTGGATGAGCGGATTCCGGTCCGCCACAGCCTGGTATCAGAGCTGCATTGGGTATAGCATAGTACTTAAGGACTGCATTATGGGAAAAACTTAGGTATACGGTGAGGAATCGGTAGCTGCCCAAGTAAGGACTATATTAGTATAGTTACTTAAAGTGGCAAATACTAACCTATGTGTTATAATTCTGAATTTCAATTATGTAACGACGCACCTACACTCTGGTAAGTATGGTAAGGAACGTCACCGAAAGCGGTTCAATTTCGGTTAGCTCCCCCTGACGAGGAACGTGGTTCAGGGATAGAGTCTCACAGCTTGGTGTGAGATGTCAATATGAAACTCTTGGACTCTTCATGTCCCTGAGTTCATATGAAACGCTGATCCCTAGCGTGCATTAGGCAAGTAAGTGGAGACCCCATCGCGTGGTCAGTAACGCGAGAGTGTGTTCGTCTGGAAATAGCCGAGGAGGACATACGCAGCGCTTGCCATCGGCGTGCCCTGCAGGGCAGTAGGTGGTATCTGTTGGGTTGATAACATTCCCAACCGTGACGACCCGTTCATGACATACTCGGGTTCCCCGTCGTGTGGTGTTCAAACACGGTCACGTACCTTGAGACGTGACCTAACTCAAGGACGGCCGTATGACAATGATACGGGCATTTGTATTTACTTTCAAATATGGAACTGCCTGAAATGAATAACCATTGAGTGCACCATTATTGTGTAGTCTTCTGCAGGTACTAACCACGTAAGTATCCGTGTAGTAAACGTGTGTGAGAGACCGTTTAGTGCCACATTTGAGACGTATATGCCGGTAAAATCCGGTTAGGATTTTCTTTTGTGAGGAACGTAGTACCGAGATATTGTAGGCATATGCATGAGAATAATGATAACAAAGAATTAAAATCTATAGGTTCAACAATTAAGACCTTGATTGGGTATAAGAATGGGATAGTGGACCAGGATAGCTAAAGGGATGAAAAACAGAGTGCTCTGTTTTGGGCAGCACGTTTGCTGATCTTCAACAGGGCATAAATCACCGGTCTTTTAGCCCAGAGGGGTGTGCTATATAGCTCTGGAAAGGTATTTAAGTACTCTATAACTTTGTTGTAGACTTCCAGAGCTGAGACACACCTTAAGGTGGCTGAAATCCCAGAGGAAGGTAAACTGTCCAGAACCAGGACAGAGTAAAACATTCTCTGAACTGTTCTGTTTTTCAAACATAACTCCCAGTAGAAAAATCAAAAATTGTCATATAATACCTCCTTAGAGAGAGTAGAAGATGTGTGACATCTTTGCAATTCAAAGATTCTGAAATTTCAGCACAGATTTAATGGAAATCAGGGTTGAAGACAGCCACTTCCAAGGGAGGTGCTGTTAAAATTCTTCCAGGAATTCTGTTGACTTTGAATTAGCATAACTTTTTAACCAAAGCTGATCTGAGGGCAAATGAGTACTCGTTGTAAACATACTGAAGTTAACTTTAACTTTGGTATTCAACTTGAGTTATGAAAATGCCCAGAACCAGATCAAAACTTGGAATAGGTAGAAACTGGTCATTCTGACAGAAGAATGACAGTTGAACTCATTGGAGAGGGTGTTGTACCCTAAGGGTGGTATACGTGATGACAAAGCGATAGTAATACCTCGTGGTGACCAAACCTAGTTATGGTGAGCTTCCAAAGTGGAGGTTCATCTAGTTGGATGTAACTAGTTTGTATTTGGTCTGATAATGGTGTAGCTTGTGCAAAGTTATTACATTATCTATATACGAGATGTATCGCATGAATTATTGTCATTATGTTTTACGCCTATTTTCTTTGGACTCCATGCAAAATGTTGCGGGACTGATGATTATTGTCGTGTGGTTGCAGATGGTTCGTACTAGGACCACGCACGAGGTTGGTGGCTCTAGCCAACAGGGAGGTGACGACTCCCAGCTACCGGCCTACGACAGCACCCCGCAGCAGCAGCCACCACCGCCGCCTCCGCTTACTCTAGCGGATGTGATAGCGGCATTGGTGGGAGGTCGTGAGGAGCAGACCGACCTGCTCCGCACGATCGTGCAGAATACGTCCCAGGCGGGAGGACGTCAAGAGCGAGGGCCTCATGAGCTCCGCGACGTGTCGTACTCGGATTTCATGAGTACGCACCCTCCAGTGTTCACCGAAGCTGAAGAACCACTGGAGGCTGACAACTGGCTGCGGACCATCGAGTCCAAGTTTGGGCTGCTCCAGTGTACGGAGCGGCAGAAGACCCTGTTCACAGCACAGCAGCTCCACGGTGCCGCTGGTGCATGGTGGGCGAATAATGTCGCCTCACGTCCGGCTGGCCATGCCGTGGAATGGCAAGAGTTCCGGGAGGCGTTCCGCGCCTACCACATTCCTCCCGGAATAATGAAGAGGAAGTTCCAAGAATTCTTGGAGCTGAAGCAGGGCGGGAGGAGTGCCCACGACTACTCCCGTGCTTTCAACCATCTGGCGCAGTATGCGTCAGACTACATCTCCACGGAGGAGAAGAAGAGGGAGCACTTCTATCGGGGGTTGCACCCCGAAATGAAGACCCATCTCGTACAGTGGAACCGCGGCACATTCAACGACCTAGTCAATGTCGCCATCATGCAAGAGGACGCTCAGCGGGAGTTAGCAGCTGAGCAGAGGAAGCGCAGCACTCCACCTAGCAGCGGTGGTGGCGCGCCCCAGAAGTACCGAATGGTGTATCGGGCACCATCCGGGCAGCAGTGGCGTCCACCGGCGCGACCTCAACAGTTCGGGGGACGTTCGTCCCAAGCACCCCCTTTCCGTCCGCCGATGCCACCACCAAGACAGCAGCAGCAGCAGACGGTACCCCGGGCGTTTCAACCGCCACAACGCGCCCCGGGTTTCCGTCCACC
The DNA here is from genome assembly GCA_030760725.1 of Neostapfia colusana. Classification (NCBI taxonomy): domain Eukaryota; kingdom Viridiplantae; phylum Streptophyta; class Magnoliopsida; order Poales; family Poaceae; genus Neostapfia; species Neostapfia colusana. The sequence continues at coordinate 29,642,493 of JASWHV010000019.1, read as the reverse complement.
GATTAGCGGGGGACCGCCCCGTTTCACCTGCTTCACGTGTGGCCAGGCGGGCCACTTCGCGAAGGACTGTTCCCAGGGGCAGCAGAGCAGCGGGCAAGCCCAGCTCCAGGGCGGTGCTCGAGGCCGACCTCTGGTGAAGAAGGTTGGTCAGCGGACTGGAGGCGTCCGCAACCTCGACAATGAGGACGCCCCAGAGGGAGACAACGTGCTGGCGGGTACGTTCACTCTCACCCATCAAGCCATCATAATATTGTTCGATTCTGGTGCAACCCACAACTTCATTAGTGCATCATATGTGGCTCAGCATCAGCTGGAAGCCTTTCCAACCGAGTGTTCTTATATGATCTGCTCACCGGGAGGAAAGATTTCAGCAACTATGATGGTTCCAAAAGCACCATTGTGCTTAGGTGGGAAGATATATCCCACCACTATAATTATCCTAGGGGGGCAGAAGATTGATGCAATCTTGGGATTGTCATGGCTAAGTTACCATGGCGCTGTCCTGGAAACTTTAACACGGACGGTTCACCTCAACTCCCCATTACACCGTCCGCAGTCCCTCCTATTAGATAATCCAGTCAGAGAGGTTTCAGCGATCAATAGTGCTGAGGCTCTCAAGTTAGAAGACATCCCCGCAGTCCGGGAGTATCCCGACGTGTTCCCGGATGATCTACCGGGCATGCCACCTGAGCGGGATGTCGAGTTCAAGATCGAGCTCGCACCCGGGACTACACCCATATCACGGAGACCATACAAGATGGCTCCAAATGAGCTCGCGGAACTGAAAGAACAGCTCAATGATCTGTTGAGCAAGGGTTTCATTAGGCCGAGTTCCTCGCCTTGGGGATGCTCGGCGCTATTCGTGAAGAAGAAGGATGAGACCCTGAAGCTGTGTGTGGATTACCGGCCGCTCAATGCCGTCACCATCAAGAATAAGTACCCACTGCCCCGCATCGACATATGGTTTGATCAACTTGTGGGTGCCAGTGTGTTCTCCAAGATGGACCTTCGCTCTGGATATCACCAGATAAAAATCCGGGCGGAGGATATTCCGAAGACGGCATCCTCGACGAGATATGGACTATATGAATATCTCGTTATGTCATTTGGTCTCACAAATGCTCCAGCCCATTTCATGTATCTCATGAACTCGGTGTTCATGCCGGAGCTGGACAAGTTCGTGGTAGTGTTCATCGACGATATCTTGGTTTACTCCAAGACAGAAGCTGAACATGCCGAACACTTGCGGATCGTTCTTCAACGATTGCGAGACCACAAGCTCTACGCCAAGTTCAGCAAATGCGAGTTTTGGATCAGCCAAGTGCCATTCTTGGGACATATCATCTCAGCGGAAGGCATTGCAGTTGACCCAAGCAAGATAGAGCAAGTGCTGAAATGGAAAGCTCCCACTTCAGTTCATGAAGTCAGAAGCTTCCTCGGGTTAGCGGGATACTATCGGAGATTTATTCCAAGTTTCTCCAAGCTCGCTAAACCGATGACAGAATTGCTGAAGAACGGGACGAAGTATGTTTGAAACACGGCGTGTGAAGGAGCCTTCCAAGCATTGGTGAAGCATCTCACAACAGCCCCGGTCTTAGCTCAGCCGGATACAACAAAGCCCTTCGACGTGTATTGTGACGTGTCCGGTATTGGGCTTGGCTGCGTGTTGATGCAGGAAGGACGTGTGGTCGCTTATGGCTCACGCCAACTTCGGAACCATGAGCAGCACTACCCGACTCACGATCTTGAACTTGCTGCCGTGGTGTTGGCGCTGAAAATGTGGAGGCACTATCTCCTGGGGAACTTGGTGCATCTCTAAACCGACCACAAGAGCTTGAAATACATTTTCACCCAGAAGGAGCTGAACATGAGGCAGAGGAGGTGGTTAGAACTGATCAAAGATTATGAGATTGAGATCCATTACCACCCCGGCAAGGCGAATGTGGTTGCCGACGCGCTAAGTCGGAAATCACATGTCCATCACCTCACCATTACACCGATGGAGGAGGAAGAGCCATGTTTATACTTGGTTCCTTATGGATCGCTGTACAACCTTGCCCTCGTCCCTACTATTAGGGAGGACATCATTGCAACTCAGAAAAATGATAAAGGCATGGCACATCTCCGTAGACGGATTGACAATGGGGAGATCAATTGTTTCCGGAAAGATGATGAGGGGACGCTGTGGTTCAATGACCGCATAGTCGTACCCCGGGACATGGAACTGAGGAAAAAGATCCTCGACGAAGCCCACTTGTCTAAATACTCCATTCATCCGGGCAGCAACAAGATGTACCAAGATTTGAAATGGAAATTTTGGTGGACACGGATGAAGCGGGAGGTAGCGAAGTACGTATCCGAGTGTGATACGTGTAGACGAGTGAAGGCTGATCATATGAGGAAATCAGGGCTGCTGCAACCCCTGAAGATTCCAGCATGGAAATGGGAAGATGTGAGCATGGATTTCATCATGGGATTACCCTTAACATCCAACAAACATGATTCCATTTGGGTGATTGTTGACCGACTGACCAAGTCAGCTCACTTCATCCCCGTACATACACATTTCCATGCCAACCGATATGCGGAGTTATACATTGCCAGGATTCTATGCCTGCATGGTGTACCCAAGACCATAGTCTCAGACCGAGGTGCATTGTTTGTATCTCGCTTTTGGGAGCAGTTGCACGCTGCTTTGGGTACTAAACTGATTAGGAGCTCCGCCTACCACCCTCAGACAGATGGCCAGACAGAGAGGGTGAATCAAGTTCTGGAGGACATGTTGAGAGCAAGTGCCATCCACCATGGTACGAACTGGGATGATCACCTACCATTGGCGGAATTCTCGTACAACAACGGCTATCAGGCAAGTATCAAGATAGCACCCTACGAAGCTCTCTACGGTCGCAATTGCCGCACCCCATTAAATTGGTGTGAGTCCGGTGAAAGGGTCACATTCGGGGTTGATATGGTGAACGACGCCGAAGAACGCGTTCGGACAATTCAAGCCAATTTAAAAGCCGCTCAATCCCGACAGAAGAGCTACGCTGATAAGAGGCGTAGACCGTTGCACTTTGACGTCGGGGAACACATGTACCTCCGCGTGTCTCCAATGAAGGGTGTGCACCGGCTCGGTGTGAAGGGGAAGCTCGCTCCCCGTTTTATTGGACCCTACGCTATCACCAAGAAGTGTGGACCAGCGGCGTATCGATTGGAACTACCGGCATCTCTCGCTGGTGTCCATGATGTTTTTCATGTTTCGCAGCTGCGAAAATGTTTAAAGCATACGGCTGCTGTTCCTACCGAAGACATCGGCGAGCTGAAACCGGATTTAACCTATGAGGAGTATCCGGTGGAAATTCTTGATGAGAAAGCCAGAACCACGCGTAGCAGAACGTTGTGGTTCTACAAGATACTCTGGAGTAACCACACCGCGGAAGAAGCGACGTGGGAGAGCGAGGAGTTCCTTCGCTCAAATTACCCGGAGTTCATGGCATATCAACATGGGTAAGTCCCTATTACATCACTATCTCTTCTTTTGTAATCTCGGGACGAGATTCTTTTAAGGGGGGAGGGATGTAAAAGCCCATGAAAAGGGACTTGCAAAATTTTCTCTTCACCTCACAACACCACAATTTTTATTGTGGATATCTTAGGAAAAAGTGTGAAGAGCAAGTAACCTCCATCAAAAGGGTAATTAGAGGGGAAAGTCTACACTTTCACAAAGTAGAATTTCTACTCATGAACATGAGAGCTTGAGCTCACCCCTAGGACTTGAAAAGTCTTGGGAAGGTTCAAGCCAAATTTCATGTAAATCCAACACTTTTTGAGGCACTTTTGGAGGTGATTGAAAAAGAGGCCAATTTGAATGTGAATTCAAATTGCAGCAACTTTCACCACTCAAATTCAAAAGTTAGCTTCATATTCAAACTCAGCACATTTTTCTGAGTAAGCTCACCAATTTTCATCTCCATTGGAGCTCATCTTGTCAAGAGCTAAATTTGCAAGAATTCAAAACTGAATTTGAATTTCAGTTTAAATATGAAGCACATTTAACCAAACAAAGTTTGAATTTGAGAATTCAAATTCAAACAAAGACTTGGGAGCTATGTCTCACATTAAATTGTGAGTAGCTGGTGGGATAATTAACAGAAACAGAAAAGAAATATTAGGGAAAAAGAAGGAAGGGGGAGGCCCACAGGTCAGTGGCACACATGAGGGGCAGTCGGTTGCTGCAGCCGACCCCGATTTCGCGCGCAAGCCAGGGAACGGCGGCGAGCCACCGAGGCAGAAATCGGCCACCTCATGGTGCCAAACCGCGGCTTAAAGGCCAGCGCGCAGCCCACGCCGCCTTCCTCCTGCTTTCCAAACGAGAACCCCCCCCCCCTACCGAGCTCCTTCCTCGTTTCCGCGCGAGCACAGAAACGCCGCCCTCTCTGATCGCCGGCGTCCGGCCAGCACAGGCGCGCTCGTGCCCGATGAGCCACACAAGAAAGGACCGCCTTAAGGTGCTGATTCTTCTAGCCCCTACCGTTCTTCATTTCATCGGCTGTCGAGGGAGTATTTCGCCGGGAAAGCTTCGGGTGTCTTGAGGCCGAGCTCCCACAAAATCTCAAAATTCGTGGGGGTTAGATCATCACCGGGCAAACCGAGTCATGCACACGCTCTATACACGGCCACGACCACCTAGGATCGAAAACCAGTAAGAACCGTGGGCTAGGTTTACGGTTCTCTGAAGTTTTCTGAACACAGCCGATATCCGGCCTAGGTCGCCGATGAGGTCGTGGTTACCGCCGTTTTCACGGGGATCGGTGTCCATGTCCGTGACCAGCAGGTGTCAGCGGAGCTCCCCGAGCAAACTGCATCGAAAAAGGTGCGTGGGATGCCGAGTTGGACGTCGCCGGTGAGCTCCCGGCCGCTGTTGCCGTCGGGAGCACTGTTCCGGTGGTTGTCAAGTTCTGGGGAGGGCACCACCGTGTTCCTCAGGCCGAGATAGGCACTGGCGGCGAGATTCAGCAAGCTCCGAGGACCGGAACCCCTCTCTGGTGAGAGCTCCGGCGAGCATGGCCGCGGGGTCGCGCGGGTGGCCGGAGGAAGACGAAGGGGTAGGCCCCACGCGTCAGCGGCTGGAGATAAATGGGTGGGATTCTCTGTGGTCCGGGATCCAGTGCGGCCGCGCGGGAAGGAGTCTGTGGCCCCGTGTGGCTCGGATCCAGCGGTCGACACGTGTACGTGGACCCACCCGCAGGATTTAAACATTTCTGGAGTTTCCAGTTTTAGTGCAAACTTTAGAACCCCATAACTTTTGCTAGGAAGCTCCAAATTTAGTGATTCAAATTGGGTTGGATTCATCTTGCCTAGATCTGTCCAGATATACAACCCAATTTGTATGAAAACCATTAATTAATTCTGGAAAATTGTTTAAATCTTTTCAGCAAAAGAATTTTAGAGGGAGTTTGGTTCATCCAAAAATCCCCAAATTTTGCCACAATGTTCTTTAGGACATTAGTAAGCCCCTGTAAAAGTTTCAGACCGTTTTGAGCTGATTTGGTCAGAGCAATTCAAATTGGAAGGTGCTGTGTTCATTTGAATACAGAAACATTTTCAGAGAATTTCCAAAACATGGAAATTCAGTTCTGGGCAAATCTTAACCCCCAAAAATGTTAGGAAAATTCATGCAAACTCTATGAGCTATAATTGAAATTGTAGTTCATTAAGTTGAGCATGAGCAGGGGTATTACCTCAGAATAAATTCTTCCTTGCCGATTTGCCAAGAGAATTATTCTGAGCAAACCACTCCATGAAAAGTGCTAATGTTTGGTCCAGAGAATTTTCTTGTGACAAGGAACTCACACAAAAATTCTCAGCTCCCTTGGAGCTCTAGATCACCCCTGTCCTGTTTAACCACTTAAGTGATTAATATGGAAAAGGGGGAAAGCCACTTAGCATTTAACCATGTAATTAAGTCCAAGCCAAACCACCAACACCAGTTAATCTTTAAATTCTTAAACAAAGTTCCAGGTGTTAGAGGCTGGTTATTAGAACTAATAGTAGAAGTCTTACTCTAAAACTCACATTTGCATCTAAATTAACATGTAGTATTTCATTAACGTGTAGCCGTTGAAGAAGAGACTCCGGAAGTGCTGGACTTCCTTCTTCCGGACGAAGACTTAACCCCTGACCAGCAGCAACAAAGGCAAGCCCCAGTTTGCATTAACCCTTTCATAAGTTTTACTTTGTTTACATGCGTCATATGAAGTATGTTTGTGCATTAGGTATAGGATGGATGGAACCCCACTTGCATGACCAGAATTTTTCCATAAGAGTGAGGGTAGTGTCTAAGATCTCAAGTAGACAGGCTATGCTTAATAATTCATAGGGCTTCGGTACAAGTCGAGTAGTTGGAATCTACTCGCGAGATAGGATTGGGACACACGGGTTCGGTTGAGTGATGTGAGATCACTTTAGTAATGAAAATGAGACTAGGCAGGGGCTAGGGCGCAGCAAGAGGGAGTCTTGTGTGCGCAGCCCTGTCTGTGTCGATTGAGGACCGAGCCGTGTGCGGCCCACGCTGATCAAGTTTGAACGTACCGAAGGCATATCGGATATATGGCCCCCGATAAACCGATGTAGCCTAAACCTCCGGGCGTCGAGGCATAACGCACCGATTTATAGGTGTAGGCTGAGGGCAGCAAGGTGGAAATCTGCCAACGGGCATAGAGAGATGCTCCGTGTGGGGAATCTCCTGCTCGTTTCGGTGCGACCGGTTCGACGTTTGGGCTGTTGGGTGAAAGGTTGTCCCGTACGACATCGAGTGAGCGTGCGGTGCAGCTCCACGGGTGGGCGTACGTGACGTTCTCTTTGGGTTTCCCTGCAGGTGTATATCGAGTCGATTCGCCGTCCCTCGCGGTGAAGAGTACCACTTGGTCACTGAGTCGTGACGTAGATTAATGGATGAATGTTGCTGATTGATATAAGTGTATTGTTACATGGGTGCCACCAAATACTGCTTACTAAATTTCAGATTTCATGAACTGTTAACTTGTTGCTAAAAGATGAACTAAGGATGAACTTGTAGGCGTGTCCTTTTGCTGAAATGTTACTATCCTATGTCCATTGTACCCCTCATGTAGAGTTTCATGCTTAGGTGAGTCAGTTAAGCCTTGCTGAGCCTTCGTGCTCACGGTTGCTGCTTGAGTGTTTTTCAGGTGAGGAGCCACCCACAGACTCGGAGTATGAGTCCACCGGCGAGGGTTACCCTCCGTCGGGGACCACGGCTGAGTGGGAGCCGTACACGCCGCGCTGAGCTGAGGAGTGCAGCTAGTGTGGGTTGCCCTAGGGCTGGGCAACCACTTTTGCTAGAAAGGCGGGCGTGAGTTGTATAAAAGAAACTTCCGCTGTGTAATAAAAGACCCTAGTTTGTAACTGAGAAGTGTACTACTTTGTACATTCAGTTTGTTTTTCCCATGTAATATAATGTGTTCTTATGACGTGTGCTGTCGGGTGTCGCATCGCGCGGCACCACCCTCTGCGATCCTGGATGAGCGGATTCCGGTCCGCCACAGCGGGAGGTGGGCAGGCGGCTGGCAGGTCGACCGACTGGACTGGAGGCTGGAGCGGCTGGGTCTGGCGCAGGGCGAGATGGGCCTGACCTAGGTGCGCTGGCCGCTAGGTTGGGCTGTAAATGGGCCAAGCTAATTGGGCAGAGTCGGAAATTAATCGAAAATTGTTAGGAAATTTCCGAACAAATTCAGAATTCCGACAATTCGGTCGGAAATCTGGACAAATCATTTCCGTTCCGATTTTCGAATTTTAATTTCCGATTTCCATCCCATTTCCAAAAATTACCGACTAAAACGGAAAACGGTTCAAAAATTTTCGGTGGATGGCACATGCTTTCAACATGTCTTCCAGAACCTGATTCACCCTCTCTGTTTGGCCATCTGTCTGAGGGTGGTAAGCGGAGCTTCTAATTAGTTTAGTACCCAAAGCAGCATGCAACTGCTCCCAAAAGCGAGATACAAACAATGCACCTCGGTCTGAGACTATGGTCTTGGGTACACCATGCAGGCATAGAATCCTGGCAATATATAACTCCGCATATCTGTTGACATGGAAATGTGTATGCACGGGAATGAAGTGAGCTGACTTGGTTTGTCGGTCAACAATCAACCAAATGGAATCATGTTTGTTGGATGTTAGGGGTAACCCCACAATGAAATCCATGCTCACATCCTCCCACTTCCATGCTGGAATCTTCAGGGGTTGCAACAGCCCTGATTTTCTCATATGATCCGCCTTCACTCGTCTACACGTATCACACTCGGATACGTACTTCGCTACCTCCCGCTTCATCCGTGTCCACAAAAACTTCTTTTTCAAATCTTGGTACATTTTGTTGCTGCCCTGATGAATGGAGTACTTAGACAAGTGAGCTTCATCAAGGATCTTTTTCCTCAGTTTCATATCTCAGGGTACGACTATTCGGTCATTGAACCACAGCGTCCCCTCATCATCTTTCCGGAAACACTTGATCTCTCCATTGTATATCCATCTCCGGAGATGTGCCATGCCTTTATCAGTCTTATGAGCTGCAATGATGTCCTCCCTGATAGTAGGGATGAGGGCAAGGTTGTACAGCGATCCATAAGGAACCAAGTATAAACTCGGCTCTTCCTCCTCCACCGGTGTAATGGTGAGGTGATGGACATGTGATTTCTGACTCAGCGCATCGGCAACCACATTCTCCTTGCCGGGGTGGAAGTGAATCTCAATTTCATAATCTTTGATCAGTTCTAACCACCTCCTTTGCCTCATGTTCAGCTCCTTCTGGGTGAAAATGTATTTCAAGCTCTTGTGGTCGGTGTAGAGGTGCACCAGATTCCCCAGGAGATAGTGCCTCCACATTTTTAGCGCCAACACCACGGCAGCAAGCTCGAGATCATGAGTGGTATAATGCTGCTCATGGTTCCGAAGTTGGCGTGAGCCATATGCGACCACACGTCCTTCCTGCATCAACACGCAGCCGAGCCCAATACTGGATGCGTCGCAATACACGTCGAAGGGCTTTGTCGTATCCGGCTGAGCTAAGACCGGGGCTGTGGTGAGATGCTTCACCAATGCTTGGAACGCTCCTTCACACGCCGTGTTCCAAACATATTTCGTCCCTTTCTTCAGCAATTCCTTCATCGGCTTAGCGAGCTTGGAGAAGCTTGGAATGAATCTCCGATAGTATCCCGCTAACCCGAGGAAGCTTCTGACATCATGAACTGAAGTCGGAGCTTTCCATTTCAGTACTTGATCTATCTTGCTTGGGTCAACTGCAATGCCTTCCGCTAAGATGATATGTCCCAAGAATGGCACTTGGCTGATCCAAAACTCGCATTTACTGAACTTGGCGTAGAGCTTGTGGTCTCGTAATCGTTGAAGAACGATCCTCAAGTGTTCGGCATGTTCGGCTTCTGTCTTGGAGTAAACCAAGATATCTTCGATGAACACTACCACGAACATGTCCAGCTCCGGCATGAACACCGAGTTCATGAGATACATGAAGTGGGCTGGAGCGTTTGTGAGACCAAAGGACATGACGAGATACTCATATAATCCATATCTCGTCGAGAAGGCCGTCTTCGGGATATCCTCTGCCTGGATCTTTATCTGGTGATATCCAGAGCGAAGGTCCATCTTTGAGAACACACTTGCACCCACAAGTTGATCAAACAATATGTCGATGCGGGGCAGTGGGTACTTATTCTTGATAGTGACGGCGTTGAGCGGCCGGTAGTCCACACACAGCCTCAGGGTTTCATCCTTCTTCTTCACGAATAGCGCCGAGCATCCCAAAGGGGAGGAACTCGGCCTAATGAAACCCTTGCTCAACAGATCATTGAGCTGTTCTTTTAATTCAGCCAGCTCATTGGGAGCCATTTTGTATGGCCTCCGTGATATGGGCGTAATCCCGGGTGCAAGTTCAATCTTGAACTCGACGTCCCGCTCAGGTGGCATGACTGGAAGATCATCCGGGAACACGTCGGGATACTCCCGGACTACGGGGATGTCCTCTAACTTGAGAGCTTCAGCATTATTAACTGCTAAAACTTCCCGGACTGGAGTGTCTAATACCATGGAATGCGGACGGTGGAATGGAGAGTTTAAATGAACCGTCCGTGTCCGAGTCTCCAGGACAGCACCATGGTATTGTAGCCACGACATCCCTAAGATTGCATCAATCTTTTGCCCCATAAGGATTATCAAGGTGGTGGGATATAGTTTCCCACCTAAGCACAGAGATGCTTTTCGGACCATCATATTTGCGGAGATCTTCCCTCCCGGTGAGCAGATCATATAGGTGCAGTCGGTTGGGAAGACTTGCATTTGAAGCTTAGCCACATAGGATGCACTTATAAAGCTGTGGGTTGCACCAGAATCAAACAGTATGATGATGGCTTGATTGTTGAGAGTAAACGTACCCGCCAGCACCTTGTCTCCCTCTGGGGCGTCCTCATTGTCGAGGTTGCGGACGCCACCAGTCCGCTGACCAACCTTCTTCACCGGAGGTCGGCCTCGAGCACCGCCCTGGAACTGGGCTTGCCCGCTGCTCTGCTGCCCCTGGGGACAGTCCTTCGCGAAGTGGCCCGCCTGGCCACATGTGAAGCAGGTGAAACGGGGCGGTCTCCCACTGAAAATCGGTGGACAGAAACCCAGGGCGCGTTGTGGCGGTGGAAACGCCCGTGGTGCCGTCTGCTGCTGCTGCTGTCTTGGTGGTGGCTTCGGCGGACGGACCGGAGGTGACTGAAAAGGACGTCCCCCGAACCATTGAGACCGCGCCGGTGGATGCCATTGCTGTCCGGATGGTGTCCGATACACCATACGGTACTTCTGCGGAGCGCCACCACCACTGCTGGGCGGAGCGCTGCGCTTCCTCTGCTCAGCTGCCAACTCCCGCTGAGCGTTTTCTTGCATAATCGCGGCATTGACTAAGTCGTTGAAGGTGCCGCGATTCCACTGAACGAGGTGCGTCTTCATTTCGGGGTGTAACCTCCGATAGAAGTGCTCCCGCTTCTTCTCTTCAGTGGAGATATAGTCTGACGCGTATTGCGCCAGATGGTTGAAGGCACGGGAGTAGTCATGGGCACTCCTCCCGCCCTGCTTCAGTTCCAAAAATTCTTGGAACTTCCTCTTCATGATCCCGGGAGGGATATGATAGGCGCAGAATGCCTCCCGGAATTCTTCCCATTCCACGGCATGGCCAGCCGACGTGAGGCGACATAGTTCGCCCACCACGCACCAGTGGCACCGTGGGGTTGCTGCGCTGCGAACAGAGTCTTCTGCCGCTCCGTACATTGGAGCAGCCCGAACTTGGACTCGATGGTCCTCAGCCAGTTGTTGGCCTCCAGAGGTTATTCGGCTTCTATGAACACTGGAGGGTGCGTACTCATGAAATCCGAGTACGACACCTCTCGGGGCTCACGAGGCCCTCTGTCTTGACGCCCCACCCCCCCACCTGGGACGTATTCTGCACGATTGTGTGGAGCAGGTCGGTCTGCTCCTCACGACCTCCCACCAGTGCCGCTATCACATCCGCTAGAGTAAGCGGAGGCGGCAGTGGTGGCTGCTGCTGCGGGTTGCTGTCGTAGGCCAGTGGCTGGGAGTCATCGCCTCCCTGTTGGCTGGACCCACCAACCTCGTGCGTGGTCCTAGTGCGAACCATCTCTCGTATGTAGATAATGTAACAACTTTGCACAAGCTACACCATTACCATACCAAATACAAGCTAGTTTAATCCAACTTGATGAACCTCCTCTTTGGAAGCTCACCACAACTAGGTTTGGTCACTACGAGACGTTACTATCGCGTTGTCATCACGTATACCCCCCCCCTTTTATCTTCAATACGACACCAACATGGTCTCTAGTAAAAGACACTTGAGTGAGACCTACACTCAAATCTTTAACTAGTTGAAGACAAGCTCTCATGAGTATGTTCTACCCCATTGGCAGTACATTAAACCACTTCTAGGGTACAACAATCTCTCCCATGAGTTCAAGTGTCATGCCTCTGCCAGGATGACCAGTTTCTACATATCAAAGATTTTGATCTGGTTCTGGGTATTTTCATGACTCGAGTTGAATACAAAAGTTACAGCTAACTTCAGTATATTTCCAACGAGTACTTATTTGCCCTGAGATCAGCTCTGGTTAAAAAGTTATGGTCATTCAAATCAACAGAATTCCTGGAAGAATTTCAACAGCACCCCCTTTGGAAAGTTGCTGTTTTCAACCCTGATTTCCACTGAAAACTGTGCTGAAATTTCAGAAACTTCGAATTGCAAAGATGTAACACATCTTCTACCCTTTCTAAAGATGTATCATATGAAATTTTTTTATTTTTCTACTAGGAGTTATGTTTGAAAAACAGAACAGTCCAGAGAGTGTTTAACTCTGTCCTGGTTCTGGACAGCTTACATTCCTCTGGGATTTAAGCCATCTTAAGGTGTGTTTCAGCTCTGGAAGTCTACAACAAAGTTGTAGAGTACTAAAATACCTTTTCACAACTATATACCACACCTCCCTGGGCTCAAAGACCAGTGAGTTATGCCCTGTTAAAGATCAGCAAACTTGCTGCCCCACAACAGAGCACTCTGTTCTTCATTCCTTTGGCTATCCTGCCCCACTATCACATTCTTATACCCCACTAGGGTCCTAAATGTTGAACCTAGTGATTTTAATTCCTTGATATCATGATTTTTCTTCTTCATGCACATGCCTACAATATGTCTGTACTACGTTCCTCACAAAAGAAAATCCTAACCGGATTATACCGGCATATACGTCTCAAGTGTGGCACTAAACGGTCTCTCGCACACGTTTTCTACACGGATACATACGTTGTTAGTACCTGCAGAAGACCACACAATAATGGTGCACTCAATGGTTGGTTTCATTTCAGGCAGGATCATATTTAAAAGTAAATACAAACGCCCGTATCATTACCATACGGCCGTCCTTTAGTTAGGTCACGTCTCAAGGTACGTGAACGTGTTTTAACACAACACGACGGAGAACCCGAGTAGGTCATGAACGGGTCGTCACGGTTGGGAATGTTATCAACCCAACAGATACCATCTACTGCCCTGCAGGGCACGCCGATGGCAAGCGCTGCGTATGTCCCCCTGGGCTATTTCCAGACGAACACACTCTCGCGTTACTGACCACGCGATGGGGTCTCCACTTACTTGCCTAATGCACGCTAGGGATCATAGTTTCATATGAACTCAGGAACATGAAGAGTCCAAGAGTTTCATATTGACGTCTCACACCAAGCTGTGAGACCAATCCCTGAACCACATTCCTCGTCAGGGGAGCTAACCGAAATTGAACCGCTTTCGGTGGCGTTCCTTACCAATCTTACCAGAGCGTAGGTGCGTCGTTACATAATTAAAATTCAGAATTATAACACATAGGTTAGTCTTTGCCACTTTAAGTAACTATGCTAATATAGTCCTTACTTGGGCAAACTACCGATTCCTCACCGTAAACCTAAGTTTTTCCATAATACTGTCCTTAAGTATTGTGCTATCCCCAATGCAGCTCTGATACCAGGCTGTGGCGGACCGGAATCCGCTCATCCAGGATCGTAGAGGGTGGTGCCGCAAGATGCGACACCCGACAGCACACGTCATAAGAACACAATATATTACATGGGAAAAACAAACTAAACTGTACAAAAGGTACAACTTCAGTTATAAACTAGTCTTTATTTTACACAGCGGAAGTCTACTCTGTACAACTCACGCCCGCCTATCTAGCAAAAGTCGGTTGCCCCGCCCTAGGGCAACCAACACTGGCTGCACTCCTCAGCTCAGCGCGGCGTGTACGGCTCCCACTCAGCCGTGGTCCCCGACGGAGGGTAACCCTCGCCGGTGGACTCGTACTCTGAGTCCGTGGGTGGCTCCTCACCTGAAAAACAATTAAGCAGCAACCGTGAGCACGAAAGCTCAGCAAGGCTTAACCGACTCACCTAAACATGAAACTCTACATGAGGTGTACAATGACATAGGATAGTAATATTGCAGCAAATGGACACGCCTACAAGTTCATCCTTAGTTCAGCTTCTAGCAACAAGTTAACAGTTCAGGAAGCTGAAATTTAGTAAGCAATATTTGGTGGCAAACATGTAGCAATACAGTATTATATCATATCAGCAATATTGAATCACCATATTTCATGCATTTTTCTACGTATCCAAATATGCAACCCAATTTGCATGAAAACCAATAGAAAGTTCTGGAAGATTCTTTAAAGCTTTCCAGCAAAAGGATTTTAGAGGGAGTTTGGTTCATCCAAAAATCCTCAAATCTTTCCAGAATATTCCATAGGCTGTCAGTGAACACCTGTAAAAGTTTCAGCTCATTTAGAGTTGATTTAGTTAGGATAATTCTGAAATCAAGTTTCTGTGTTCAAATGAATACAGAAACAATTTCAGAGAATTTCCAAAACTTGGAAATTCAGTTCTGAGCAGTTCTTAGCTCCAAAAATCTTAGGAAAATTAATGCATGCTCCCTGAGCTATGTTTGAAATTTAGTTCACTTGAATTTGCATGAAAGTGCAAATTTCTTCAGAATTAATTCCTTTTTGCCTAAATGCTTAGGGAATTGTTCTGAGTGATCTATTCATTGAAAAATTCTGAATTTTGGTCCAGATGAATTTCTTGTGACAAGTAACTCACAAGACAATTTTCAGCTCCATTGGAGTCCTGGATCAGTACTATCCTATTCAACTTCTTAGATAATCAACCCACAAGTGAGGAAACACACATCTCACTTGAGCATAGTACTTTAACCCAAACCCAAACCACTAGCAAGAGTGGCATTTTAAATTCTTAAACAGAGTTCCAGTTTTAAACTTGTCTTTAGCACGGGTTAGAAAAAGTTTTATAATTAAACATGCATGCATATTCTTAACGTGTAGTGATTAAACGTGGAAAAGTGAAGGAGTTAAGCTTGGATCAAGGAGCAAGAAGGGCAGGGATTGAGCTTCAAGTCATCAGCTACTAACTTCACAATTTTCTGACGTTAGTCACCTGCAAAACCAAGGCAAACTCCGGTTTGCATTTAAGTTGTTTTATAAAGTTTTTCCTTTGTTTACTACTATGGGTCAAAGTTTGTATGTGCATTAGGTCAAGGATGTTTTATACTCCACTTGCATAACCAAAATGAACCCTGGTGTCAAGGGTAGAAATGTGACATCGCTGTAGAATAAAGCCGTGCTAAATAGGCTAGGGCATCCGGTAGACGACGAGTAGTTGGAATCTACTCGCGAGCTTTGTTTCAGAATTACATAAGTGGTTGGGAAAGAGGCAAACTAAAGTTTACATTTCTAAAGATGAGACCGGGCAGGAGGGTAAGCAGCGACAAGACAAGGTCTTGATCGAGTAGCTCTGCCTGTGTTGGTTAAGGACCGATGCGTGTGCCGCATCCAGGAGAAAGTATTGAGTTCTGTACCGGATGCTTACTGCTATATGGGAACCAGAAAACCGATGTACCAGGTTAACTGGATTGTAGAGGCATACCACACCGTCTCGTTAGATCTATGAGCCCGAGACTGCACGACCGGTTCTACAGTCGAGTGTCCTGCGAAAGGTTGCCACATACGACGTAATGAAGGACGCCAGATTTGGGTCTTCAGAGGCGGGCGTATGTGTCGAGCTATCCGGGCAGTGTTTGATTCAAATCACCGTCCCTCGCGGTTATTGAATACCGCTTGCTCCCATGTTGTGACGTAGTAATCAACTTGTGTGGAAACAGTTTGCAAAGTTTTAATTGCTGCTATGATTATCGTAAATTGCATGAGAACCTTATTTGAAGTGATGATAGAGCAAACTAAAGTTTTTTTTCTACCTTGGGACAAGTAACATTGGAATGAAGCGTTTCTTGTTTGATTGTGGAGTTCCAATGCTGCTGGGCGCACACTACTATGATGGCTAAAATCTGAAAGTTAAGGATGAACTCGTAGGCAAGTCCTTTTGCAAATTACATGTTATGTCTTAAGTTACTTTCATGTAGAGTTGCATGTTTAGGAGAGACGGTTAAGTCTTCCTGAGCCTTTGTGCTCACTCTTGCTATATGAGTGGTTTTGCAGGTAAACTTCGACGCTATAAAGAAGGCTGTCCAGTGAGACTTGGGAACTTCCGAGTCATGTATCACATGGAGAACCTAGCCGCTGCCTTGTCTTCGTGTTGCTAGGGAGACAAGTCCGCGGGATGGACCTCTTCTCGATTGCTTCTTAGATATTCGACATGAGCTGTTTATAGACTTCCGCTGTAGCTAATTTATGTAAATTATTTACAAAGAACATTTGTAAGCTTCCGCTTTGATTTATGTAATACAGGTTTCCTTATATGTGTGCTGTTGGGTGCTGCATAACACGGAACCACCCAATGTGATTCCCGGGCGAGGTGGCACGTCCCCGTGATCGGGGCGGGGCCCTCTCATTAGTTCACATCAAAAGACTTGAAAAACAGAGTGCTCTGTTTTTTGCAGCAAGTTTCCTGAACTTTAACAGAGTATAACTCACAGGTTACATAGCCAATGGAGGTGTATGATATAGTTATGGAAAGAGGTTCAAGTTCTTTACAACATTGTTGTAGACTTCCAGAACCGAATCACAAATCAAACTGGTTGAAAGTGCAGAGAATTGTAAACTGTCCAGAAACAGGATAGAGGTAAAACACTCTCTGGACTGTGCTGTTTTTCAAGCATAACTTCCTTAAGAAAAATGTAAAATTATCATATGATACATTTTTGGAACGTTTAGGGGATGTGTTACATCTTTGTAATTCAATGTTTTTGCAGTTGCAGCGCGGAATTCAGTGGAAATTAGAGTTGAAAACAGCAATTTCCAAAGGAGGTGATATAGAAATTCTTCCAGAAATTCAGTTGACTTTGAATTATCATAACTGAGCTGATCTGGGGGCAAATAAATACTTGTTGGAATGTTGCTGAAGTTAACTTTAACTTTGGTATCCAACTTGAGTCATGAAAATGCCAGGTACCAGGTCAAAATCTGGGATATTTAGAAACTGGTCATTCTGGGCAGAGGGATGGACAGTTGAACTCATTTGAGAGATTGTTGTACCTTGGGTGGTTTGATTACTTCCAATGGGGTAGAATATTCTCATGAGTGGTTATATTCAACT